>CM063507.1:64737169-64755230 GCA_032207245.1 Pardosa pseudoannulata | reverse complement strand
TACCATCGAACTGCGTAACTAAGACAGATAGCAAGGAATAGAAAACTGTTTTCTAACGATAACGTAGTAATGTGTTTTGTTTCTTTCTTTCAGTTTAAATTTTTATTATCTATCAATGAAAATATACCATTAAGCAATAAGCATATACCTTATTCATATACCAAGTTTTAATTTATGTTAAGCTACTGGAATTATAATTTTTATGATAAAGGTTGTAAAAATAGGACTCAGGAAAGAGGACCTAGAAAAGTTTCAAAGTTTAATAGTATAAATATAAATATACCAAATAATTTTAGCATCATTACATATCTGTAATAAATTGAATTGATAGGTACAGGCACGTGAAAATAGACGTGTTGCGGAACAAAATGACAATGCTATCAATTTTGTAGTGATTATGAGGTTTACTGAGTATTTATCCTGGCGCGGTAAAAAGTTCTACAAATCTACTAACATAAATAGAGCAATTATCTTAAGATGTGATTATTATAATATTTATAAGTAGTAGTGTTTCTAAAAATTAGAATTTAAGGGAACACGCATTTTCTTTAGAAATGCCCAATAATATTAGAGATCGAAGCAATTAAAACAGAACTTATATAAACTGTAAACATTCAAATTTTTAAGCAAATGTGTAGATTGCATATATGTATGCATCAAACCCCCCACAAAATAAAATTTATTCTTGTACATGTTATTCTTTATTCAACACACAAGAGATCATTCTGCACATTGTCCTCATCTGAACAATATTAGGAAATCAGAAATCATCTTATGAAATAACAGTATTAAATTTTAATTACATTTTGCTAAAAGCATTTAACTTTTATTGCCAAATTTAATGTTTTTCAGTTAAAAAAATGTGAAATATATAATTTGCTTAATATTGGTTGGGCACCATTCTTCCCTCTCGACTCTAAATCAAGTCGAAATTTTTTTGGATGTTTTGTACAACACAAATGTATTCTATCCAGACATTGTGTCCCCTGCTTTTATTTTTGGCGACTTTAATTAATGCAGAATGCGCCATTGCAATAGAATTATATACTCTTAATTAACGCAAACCACATAGAAACTGGGGATTTATATTTATGGGCAATTAATCCCTCGACAGTTTATAAAGCCAGCACATCCAAATTATTAAAAAGAAAAAGATTTCACAAATAGAGCTGGATACCAATATAATATAAATCAAAGGCACAGATTTTTTGAGACGGTGAGATTGAGAGAAAATGGTAAGCAACCATGCTTTATCTCCCAGTTGGCGGGGGCACCTATTCTGATGTCAAACCAGAGTGACCAATATGGCTGAGACAATATATAAGTACCGAAAAGAGTTGCACAAGGAGAACCAAACCCTAAAATGATATAAATAGGCATATAGACGTAATTCTGTGGACACGAGAAGATCAGAAGAGAAATTTAGGTTGATGAACTTAGGGCTTTATCGCCAAGTTTACTGGGAAAAAAAAATCTATAAAATGTTGCCAAAGTTTGGCAATTTTCCGCATGTTTGGTTACTCATTCGGTAAAAAATAAATTGAAATATCACTGATATTTAGAACTCACCATCTTTTAAATCATCCTTCCATTCACCACAGTAAG
This sequence comes from Pardosa pseudoannulata, assembly GCA_032207245.1. Taxonomy (NCBI): domain Eukaryota; kingdom Metazoa; phylum Arthropoda; class Arachnida; order Araneae; family Lycosidae; genus Pardosa; species Pardosa pseudoannulata. Next base: position 64,753,625 of record CM063507.1, on the reverse strand, counting down.
AATTACCATTGCTTTCAAATACTGCACATCTTAAGCCATTCTTTTTTGGTGGACATCTTTTCTCTTTATAATCCAGTGATTTAAGTCTTATGAAAGGCATTATTATTGGATCTCCTTATGTAGTATTTGTATCACAAATTTAGAAAAAAAAAGCCATTATTTATTTATTAGAGGCCATAGCGTTGTAAAGATGTTCAAAAGATAACGTCTAAATAATAAGCAGAGAACGAGGCCAAATTACTTTATTTACAAACATCTGAAATTTTGTAGAAGATTTGTAGTAACTGATTAGACAATGTATCCTTGTTTCATAGATTTATAAAACAAATTCATCCAGAACAAGATAGCTTATATGGTAATCATTGACTAAAGATGTATATTGTTTTAGGTTTATACCTCAGCAATAATTTAATAAGTTACTTGTGAAATCAAAATGATCCGCCGGTTTTTTAAAGTAAAAATGAAATTTGTTGAAACTGCCATTTAATAAACATGATGTTAGATACTCCTATGATCGCTACAAAAACTGTTTAGTTACTTACATAACTTAATTTAGCTAATGTGATAGGACCAAAGTGCTTTTAGTCGATTAGGGATAATCACCGATTACAGTAACAGAGGATGGCGGGGCAAATTATAGGAAATATATAAAACCATGGATAAAAAAAAATTCTTATTTTCAGTTGTTAACAAAACAAGTTTATTTTAACTACAGATAAGTTGTTTAATTATAATTTAGATATTTGAGTAAAAATGCATAGATATATTGCATATGCATTTTGAGCAAAAATACATAGACATGGGATGCTACCATATTGCAGTCGATATATGACAGGCAAGAAACGGGTAATAATGACGTTGGACGTAGTGTCATTATGACGCAGAAGTCACCTGTGACATTAAACAACCGCAATGTGGTAGCACCTATTTGGTGCGGGGTTAAGAGCCTCCCAATTAATTTTGCTTCATATACTGGGTAGAAAACGCGGTAATATGCCTGGGAACACATGGAACAGTGAAAACGGAAGTCAGTTCAGCGGCTGGATTTGGGTTTTGACCGCATGAAGAACGAAGACACACTTATTGCTCGAGCGGATCATAGGGTGCCACCATATTGTGATCGAAATATGTTACAGGTAACTTTCGCGTCATAATGATGTCCAAAATAGTCAGCGAAAGGAATTTGGTACCATAAATTTCCCTTTCCGTCGCGTTATAATGACTGCTGGTGCCATCCTTATGATGAAGTATGTCAGCTGTTGCAGTTGAGATATGTCAGAAGTGACATATCTATGATAGCACCCACAATCAGAGATATTATAAAATTCTTCAGTACAGATAGTGTATATCTTGTTAAAATATTTTGTTTCTGTATTGACAATAGCTTCGCGGATCCTCTCCGTCCTGCAATCCCTGAGTATTAAGATATTTGTAAGATATGTGCAGTTTTTCTGATCGCTTTCAGAGATTTTTTTCTAGAATATCTAGTGACAGGCTAGATTTGTGTGTTGGATGTAGATCCGCAAATAACAGCATCTTATAGAATCATCGATTTTGGTTCAATTTTGTAGAGTACAGTTTTATTAAAGCTTAGATTTTTATTCAAAAGAAGATGTGCTAAGTCTTTACGTGTCTAAGAAAAAGAAGCTATATGTATCAATATTAGTGGGTTTTCATTTGTGGTCTTGTTCAAACCAAATTAGCTTAACAAGGTCCGCATACCAAACGATAGCTGAATGGGTAACTGAATGCTCCACGAAACTGGAATCCATGAGTTCGAATCTGATTGCTAACACGGATGCTTGTACCTGTTTGGAATCGACTTTGGTACAAATGTTGCAGTCTATTTAGAGGTTGTGTATAAAAAAAGACCTTAGTGCGCAAAACCAAATCAAACAGGTCAATGGACGAGCAATACAAAAATAATACTTAGTTATTTAATAATTTAAATATAAGAAAAATGACATTGAGCTATTAAGTATATGTGCTATTAGGTATGTACATCTTTTTACTAGTTTACGTAGTAAATAATAATTTGACTTTTAGCTTTAGTATGGTTGAGTTATCGGTCAAAAGTAGTTCTAGTTACAAAAATTCCTACCTCAATAACAGAACTTACCAAGTAAAAATTAATAACACTCTCTCCTATAAATGCAATATTTTTAGTGGTGTACCCCAAGGTTCCATCATTGGTCCCATGCTCTTACAACTTATACATCAACGACATCTCTCAATACCCTCACACTAACCTTGCAATATTCGCGGACGACACTGCCCTTTTTAGCACCAGCAAAAACCATAAGTATGCTGTAATCGCCAACAATAAACACATCGCTCTTATCACAAAGTGGCTCTCCAAATGGAAAATTGCTTTAAACACCGAAAAGTGTATCGCTGTCATATTTACTAGTAAAAGACCTTCTTCCTACAATAATAACAACATTAAAATCTACAATACTAACATCCCCTAGTCTAACAGAGTCAAGTACCTTGGTATGAGCCTCGATAAAAACCAGGGCTTCGAACCGTAATTTTTTTTTGTTCCGGTTTTCGTTCCGGTTCAACTAAAAAATTAATATCGGTTCAGTTCCGGTTTTCCCTCCGCCAAAAATAACGGTTTTCGTTTCAGTTCCAAATGAATAATTTCATTTTATGTATATTCTTATTTGTACTAAAAATATAGTTCTATCATAAACAAAAAATCTAATTCTATCAAAATTTAGAAGATTTTATTCTTTTTTTAATTGGTACACTATGTGAATTGATACAAACAGCAGGTACGATAAGAGCGGCGAGCATTGGCATTGTTATCCATTATCAAAATCGCATTTGACAACTAGGTTCATGATTACCCACATTCGTCGTTTGACTCTCACATCGTGCACTTGGCCTTGCAATAATTATGTAAAAAATATATTATTTATTTAACATATGAAAATTGCCTCTAATTATTAATATATCTTCTAACGTGGTTTCACTGAGATTACTTCTGTTGTCTCGGAGAATAAATTTCAAACCTGAAAACGCTCTTTCAACAAATATCAAAATAGGAAATCGAGAAGCAGTATACATGTAATGATAATTATAAAGTTGACGTTAAATTAGAAAATATTGATAAGTTGGTAACAGTAACAAAATGACTGAAAGATATATCGAACCGAAATAAACCGATATTTTTTTCGGTTCAGTTCCGGTTTTCGTTCCGACCAAAATAACGGTTTTTTCCGGTTTTCGGTTTTCGCTTCAGTTCCGGTTCAAAGCCCTGATAAAAACCTTAGTGGGAAGTATCATATCACCGATATTCGGAAAAAGTTTCGAGCTGCTAAAAGACTTTTATACCCCCTAATTGCTCGAAACAGCTCTTTAAGCTTAGAAAATAAGTTGCTCCTGTATAAAAGTTCCCTTCGCCCTCTCATTTCGTACGCAGATCTGGCTTGGCCATATGCAGCAGTATCCAACATTAAATTACTTCTCAACAGAATGTAACCATCAAAATGATCGCGAATGCACATTGGTATCATCGACATACACAAAGAATTAAATATCCCCACTCTTCCAAATTTCTACAGACATTTAGCTGAAAATTTTTATAACAACATTAGAAATGATCTCCTCTTGGAATACTTCGACTATGACCATGACGATGCTAGTAATTGTAAGCGGCCCAGAGCCGTACTTTCTCTTTAAATTTTATTTTCTCTTGCCTTTTTTTGAAAAATTAAAAAAAAAAAAAAAATAAATAAAAAATAAAAAATAAAAACTTTATACGTGCTTGCACGGTAAAAATTTTATAAAATTTTTAAAAATTAATATGCTATGAAGTCTTTACTCTTCATAACGGCAAGAAAAAAAAAAAAAAAAAAACCAAAAAAAAAAAAAATTTCCCTATCCTTTTGTTTATTCTCTGAACCCTTACCAGTGAACGTGAGTATTTACTCCCGGACTCTAGTCTCATGAAGTTCGTGAATCATAGACCCTATCCTTTACTTCTCTCTCTCTCTCTCCTGTTTACTAACACTTAGCCGACCTCTACTGACAAGCCACTAAAGAGAAAAAGCCATCGCCCGTGGGGATCTTTACCCAGATGACGCTGATCCTACACTTCTTCCTGATGGTCCTGATGATCCATAAATTCTTTGCTATCCCTAAACATCCTTTTATATTAGCTATCCCTAAACTTTCTCTTTTTTTCTTTTATTTTATTTTCTTGTATTTAATTATTTGTGGAAACTTGATGGGCCAGATTTTTTCATATCTTTAAATGTGTTAACTTACCTAAAAGACCTGCATTCTTCATATAATTTTTGCTAATTTTAAAAAAGGACACTAGATCATGAATTGGTAACTCTCATCAATTGGGGATAAGGCCTTCGACCCAGGAACCCCATACAATCTACAACCTGTTCCCGGTACATAAATTCGACCGCATCACACACCCGTGATTCATTGGTAAATTAAGCTCCGTGTGCCGATGCAATGATACATCTTTTAGAACACTACCTTTTGCAATCGTGCCAGTCCGTGTTAATAACACCTTTTCTAACAACAGAACAATAACTGCTGGAGTCCAACAGGGCTCAATTCTCGGTCCAACGTTGTTTAACATCTTTATTAATGATATTCCCCAAAACCGACTTAACTTCTCTTGCACTCTATGCTGATGACATGACAATTTTTACTTCTGCCACACACATAGATAGCGTTAGCTCTTACATTCAGTTTCATATCTCTGCTCTGGAAACATGATTTAAACACTGGAATATTATAATAAATCCTGGCAAATGTCAGGCAATTTATTTTAGTCGTTCCTTTAAAACTCCTCCGCGGTTGCATTTATACGGCGAGGCGATAAGCTGGGGTGATACTGGAAAATACCTTGGTATCACTCTTGATAAAAGATTAAAATTTAATAAGCATATTAATAAAATTAAAAATTGCATGAATGCCAGAATCTGTGATCTACGTTCACTACTTTAGGTTCCCATCTTTCCATAAAAATAATATGCTACTGTGCAAAGCAGTAGTTTTTGCCTCCTGCTACGTACGCCGCTCCTATTTGGTCGTTTGCACCCCATTCCAACATTGAACTTCTTAGAATCCATCATAAAACTCTCTGGAGAATCGCTCAGGCCCCCAGGTATCTTACCTATAAAATTATCTGAAGGAACTTGAATATTGACACTTCAAAAATTATCTGCAGAGACTTCTTCTAAATTTTATGGATGTGTATATAGCTGATCCGATCATAGCCAGACTCCCGGACTATGATCATAGCAAATCTAAAGCATTGCAAGCGGTAGAGAGCAGCAATGATTATTTAATATGTTAGGTTTTTCCATCTTCCTTCTTAACTTTTCCCTTACACTGTTCGAACACGCGGACGTCCACTAGATGGCTCCATAGAACCTTTTCTGAGCGTTTCTCATCACCAATTTTAAGTGAACTTAATTTTTAACTCAACTTATTTTTTTAACTTTATCGTTTTCTTGATATCATTGACTTTTATCTCATACTGTCGCTCAGACTATTTTCATTAATATATAAAATAAAATTGCTTTGTTAATTTCTTAAATAAATTTTCTCATTTTGTCATTACTTTTTCATCTTTTTATATCTTGATTTTTTCACCCTATTTTAAATCATGCATTTTTTATTTTATTGTTTATCATCTTAAAGACTGGACACTTATGAATTTAATAGCTCCATAACAGGATAGTTCGCTGCTGGTATTCGTACCCATCGGACATGTTTTGTGCTTTCTCCTGCTTCTTTTTGCGTTTTTCGTTTCCGGCACTCGATGAGTGACGGGAACCATCTCTCAGCTAACCGAATGTTGGATTCCCCATCGGCGGGAATAGTTGCAAGCTCTTCGGAGTAAGTTCCGGTCGCATTGATTCAACCTCCACCTTCCATTTTGGAATACAGTGCGTTACAGAAGCCGTTGCACGAGGATGAAGACTCCGATATGGATGCAAGTGATGAAGAATCTGCAAAAGGGTCTAATGCTTTTGATCTACACATTATCCAGCTCATAGAAAAGGGGATGCTGACTAAACAAGCAGTACAAGAAACCTTTCGCCACTCGCCCATTCGTTTGCCCAGCACTTCCAAGGTGAGTCACAAATTGACAATGAGCGTAAAAAATCTTCCTCTTCTTTAAATGCTACTGAAACTCCTTCTAAAATGATCCGAAACGATGACTTTAATTTCTCGCAATTAAGACATACGGCCAAGCGCCCTGTCTCAATTACAAGCAAAGAAAAAGTGAAAACTACTAACAGATTTTCCAATTTAAAGGAAAAAATCCTATCTGCTCCCACTAATGTTCCCAGTGCTTCGGAAAAACCAAAATCAAAAATTGAAGCACATTACAATAGTCAAATTGCCTAATTACCGAGCAATGTTAGGTGAAATCGCCGGAAATGGCGAACGTAAATTTCATGCGAGAGTTGGAAGCGAATTTATTCGCCTAGATCCCCAAACAGAAAATGATCACAGGGCCATTACAAAATTATTAAAGGAAAATAATATTGGAAGGATACATTCTTCCCATTGGCGTAGTAAGGCCCATTAAAGTTGTGATCAGAGGCCTCCCCAGAGATATCCCTGTGGAGGAAATTAAGGAAGAATTAATTAAACGTGAATTTCCAGTACTTAAAGTGGCACAGTTAATCAAGCACAAAACACAGCAGCCCATGCCCTTATTCCAAATTCAACTTACACCTAGTGACATGGCCAAAAAGATTTTTGAGCTTGATGCTCTTTTTTTACATTAAAATTTCGGTTGAATATTACAGGGCCCCCTCCAGAACACAGCAGAGTCAAACTGCCAATTTTTTCATCAGCACTCGGAGAATTGCCTAATGAGATCCCGTTGCGTAAAATGCGCTGAATACCATCAAACCAAGGACTGCCCAAAAGGTGCGGGTAAAACAGAAAAACCAAAGTGCTCCAATTGCGGCGGAGAGCATCCAGCTTCTTATCAAGGAAGTTCCCCAAACCGAAATCAACTATGCCGGCGTTCGTCGCCGCCACTGCTCCGAAGGCTCTCTCGAGCTCCTTCGCGCATGCGCTTTCAGGTAGCGCGACCTCTCAGGCAATGAGGAATTTTCACGTTTTCTAATTTTGATTTTAAACGATAGAAAACAAAAAAGTAAGCGGGACAGTAGCTATTTTTCTTTCATTTGGGGGCCTGATGAATGATTTCTAATGGGTTTTATAAGGGACTCTTTAACGTCTCTCAAAAACGATACTTTTTCTCCGCCGAGTTTGTGACGTCATCGTTCATGCAGACACCGAGCGCCTATGCTGTTTACATGTTAAAAGGCGACTTTTAAATTTGTTTTTGTGTAAAGTATCGCATATAATAGAAATTTTTTTATTATGTCTGGCATTAAAAAATCATATTATAAATATTGTATTGTGCCACTCTGTAAAAATACAACAACTAATTGCAATGAGAAGATATTTTTCAGCGTCCCGAAAGACCCACATACACGTAAAATCTGGACAACTGAGATGAAAAGGGATGAGAAATTAAACCCCAAATTATCATATAAATCATCTTTATGGGTTTGTGAAGACCATTTCTCGGTAAGTAAATGCTTGCTTTTGTTTAAATATTACTAATTTAGAACAATTAAAGTATATAAAAATACATCTATACCTTTAAAAGGATTGTTGATTAACCACTGCTATTTAACTTTTAAAACTGCTAATTTTCGAGTATTATCACACAGTTCAAGTACAATAAATATTTTATAAAGCATATAAATATCGAAAAACATATAAATATCTAAAGCATATAATTATCTAATAAATAACTCGGGGGAGGGGAAAGTTATGTATTTTCAAGGTATTATAAATATTTTCTTCAGAGATGCATACTTTCTTATGTATCAAATGTAACAGTGATATTTTTCGATTAAATTGGTGACTAATTTGAAAAAAAAAGTATAATATTTTTAAAATACTTAATAATTATATTACTTTAAAAATTAAATTTAATTTGAGAAATTTTATACATTTTTTAATTTGACATTAATATTAAAGGCAATAAAATTGTATTGCTATTTAAAAATGTATAAATAATTAAGTAAAGCCGTTTAAAGATTTTAAATTTCTTTTCATCATATTTAAAATATCTAAGAATTGGTTTCGTTTTGGTTTGGTTTTGGAGTGCTACGGTCTACTTTTTCAACACGAAGGCTAATGAGACCGGTCTCACAATAAATACCTCCTCTAATTTTTATTTTAATATTACATCCGTCTCTATTTATAAAAACGATGCTACTACAAATGTGTGTGTATATGATATATGTATATTTATTTGACTTGTTTGTGTTTTACAAACAAAATAGCTGTGTTTAGCATGAATAAAGTATTAATACATGTTAAGTAAAATTGGAAAAAATTCTAAATGATTTTACATACCTTTGGGTTTTAATTCCTCGTATTTCTGCTCCCATAAAATCCGGGTTTTTTGCCAAGAAAGAAAACATTGACATGCTGTCAATTTTCGGGAGGTTGTCTGATTGTCCTTTGGTAAATCCAGGTAGAAGAGACATTTATGACAAATTGAGATAACTAAGCTATCTAGATCGATAAAATAAACCTTCAGGTTTAAATAAAAATAAATTTTGATAGCTAGAAAATTTTAGGAACTTGCAAAAACAAAATCGGAAAATAGTGCGCGCTTAAAAGCAATACAAAAATATTGGTCTGCATGAACGATGACATCACAACCAATCACGGAGCGTTTTGATGTCACGTGATTTTCGCTTAACTTTAAAATTAATTTTTTAAATGATGGACCCAGTTTTTTACATTTTTGAGAACATTTTTGGAATCTACGAGTCTGAAATTATCAGAAAAACACTAAGTTGTTCGAATCCCCCACATGTGCAAATTCCTCATTCTCCCTCCCGACGCTCCTACGCCTGTAACGGCTCCCCCCCCCCCCTCTCAACCCATTTCAAGCGTTGTTAATGAATCCAAGAACCAGTTAGGAGATATTGCAGGCCTCCTGCATGAAATTAAACAGATGCTGGGTATACAGAACTTCGATGAAATTGTAGTTAAACTACGAAAAATTAAAGCTAAGATGCTCAAAGCAAAAAACCTCTGAGGAACGACTTTTTGGCGTTCTCTGGTTTCATCCAAGATCTCTCCACCAGGCCCGTAATGGCATTAAATAGGTTTTTGCAGTTTTCGCATGGAATTGCAACGGAATTAAAAATAGGATTCGTAAATTCAGGAAATTCGTAAACGAGCGCTCTCCCGATATTGTATTACTACAAGAAACTCATCGCCGACCGGGGGATAAACTAAACATCAAAGACTACACCACATACAGGAATGATTACCCTAGTCCAATTCAAGCCATGAGAGGTACCGCTATTATTATTAAACGTTCCATCCCCCATCATGTAATTATTCTTCCATCTCTACAACTTATCAAACGCTACTGCTATTAATATTAAAATTAATAACGGGTCTCCATTTACCATAATTTCCACTTATATTCCACCATCTCTAAATCTGCGTGAAGTCATTGACGATCTCTATGCTCTAAGCACAGTTAATAACGATACGATAATTTTTGGAGATCTAAACGCTAAGCATAGCGACTGGCATTGTACTTGTAATAATTCTTATGGACAAATGATCACCAATTTTTCTGATAATTCTGACTTTGATATTTTTGCACCTAACGAGCCAACACATCACACTAATGATAGCAGCAGCGTCATCGACTTTGCTCTAATTAAAGGTATTCCAAATTCCATTACTATCGAAACTATATGCGACCTCTCCTCAGATCACAATCCCGTTTTATTAAAAATATTTATTAGTAATAATACTTATACTTTTCGGCCACAAAAATTTATTAATTGGAAGCAATTTAAAGATAATCTAAATTCTAATAATTTTGACCTCCCTAATATTAATAATACTAATGATTTAGAAAATTTTATCAATAAAATCACTACTGATATAAATGACAGTGTTACTTTTGCTTCCACCATCATTCCTGACGCAGACAAACGCCACCATGACAGGCTCTTAAAATTACTAATTAATAACCGCAATCGTGCCAGGAAAGCCTGGCAAAGAAATAAAACACCGCTTAATAAGAATTTTAAATAACGCACAACAAGATCTTAAATATTATATACAAGATAAAGCTAATATCCAATGGGATAATTTTCTAACTTCTTTAGACACTACTGACAATTCCATCTGGAAAGTCGCCAGGCACTTCAAAAATACCTTCACACCTATTCCTCCACTCAAAGATCCTACTTCGAATATTATTCACTATACAGCGGAGGAAAAATGTAATTTAATCGGCAGCACGCTTGCTCAAACTTTCACTCCTAATCCAGGTTCTGACGTAAACACGACCAATGATGTCAACATTTCGATTTCTACTATTCAAAATTTTAATTCGCCTAACGCTAACGTTCATATTGATTCGGCTACCCTTATCCAAATTATTCGTCATTTACCAAAACGTAAATCCCCTGGAGAAGATAACATCACTAATAATGCTCTCAAAGCATCTCCCCATTCGATAAATTTATTACTTATATAGCATCATAGATCATATATTTTATTTTAATTACTTTCCAAAATGCTGGAAAAATTCTATCGTTGTCCCTATTTCAAAACCTAAAAAGGATCATTCTTCTCCAGATAATTACAGACCAATTAGTTTATTAAACACTCTTAGCAAAATTACTGAAAAATTTATTCTTGCAGAAATCAACAACCATCTTGAAGAACAAAACATTATTATTCCGTATCAATTTGGATTTCGGAAGAATCTTTCGGCTCCTCATCAAATTTATCGTATTACTGAATTGTTGACAGAAAATAGATTAAACAAACGTTCAACTGCCGCTGCATTTTTAGATATTGCTCGTGCTTTCGACAAAATCTGGATTGACGCACTCATACACAAACTAGTTAACTATAATTTTTCTAATAACTTAATTAAATTAATTTACTCATATTTAACGGATCGCACTTTTCAAGTAAAAATTTATACTTCCTACTCATCAAAATTTCCTATCCTATCTGGTGTACCACAGGGATCACTTCTCGGCCCTACTTTATTTAATATTTACATAAATGACATCCCTGTTCATCCTACTACTGAACTAGCGATATACGCAGATGACACTGCGATATTTTTATCGAATAAAAATTATAAATTTGCCGTGACTGTAGTCAACAAACACCTAGTTAAAATTTCTGAGTGGCTAGACAGATGGAAAATTAGGATCAACACTAATAAATGCGAAGCCGCTATGTTTACAGCCAGAGAACGTCTTACGTTAACTACAACATATATATCAATAACACTCGTATTCCTTGGTCGGATACCGTTAAATACTTAGGAGTAACGTTAGATAAAAACTTAACTTGGAAGCAACATTTTAAAGCTGTTAGAGATAAATACAGAAATGCTAAGCGAGCTCTGTAACCCTTAATTTCTCGCCGAAGCAAAATGACTATTCAAAATAAGTTGCTCGTTTACACTTACTTCCTTCGTCCAATATTTACCTATGCAGCACCAGCTTGGTCGTATGCAGCAGATTCTAATATTAAAATATTAACTGTTATTCAAAATTTAATCTTAAGAGAAATTACTAACTCGCCATGGTACTTTCGCAACGACGAAATCCATGAGGAACTTAAGATTCCTAATATTCCAAAATCTATTTATAATCTTTCCACTAAATTTCATAAGAATTTAAGCAACGAATTAATAAATAATCTTGTCAACTACGACCCCGCTAATCAATAGAAGAAGGCCTTTGGCCATTCTCGCCAAAGATCCTTATTAATTTGTGTTGTTTTATATAAAAAATAAAAAAATCCACCAAAAAAATTATAAAAAATGTTAAAAAAAATGTAAGAGAAAAGATTTAAAATATTTAAAACTGGCCATACATCATTTTTCGTACACTAAATTATTTTTATTTCACGTGTTTTTACTCATTTCTCTCCGTAAACTGCTGTAATATTACTTTATTTTGCGATACATAGTATGGAAATGCGTGCGGCTAACGCTTTCCCACCGCTGCATTTACATTTTCGTCGGGAGTCAGGTTCTGTCCCCGGCGAAGACAAAATTTTGAATTCTAAATTAAAATTAATAAAAATTGTTTTTTGCGATTATTTATCATTATTTAGGCCCTCTTTGGATTTTTAGACTAATTTATTTTTAAAACATTTTTATTTTTTCCAAATTTCTCAAATTTATCGTATCTGATCATTATTACTCAATAAACAAAAACTTATAACACCTATTTAAGTCAATATAAATTATCGTAATATTTAAAAATTATTATTTAGGCCCTTTGCTGATTTTTAATTCAGCTTATTTTTAAAACTTAAATTTTTTTTTTTCCAAAATTTTTAAATTCTTTCGATTTTGTTCATTAACATTCTAATTTTTCGGCTTATTTTTGTACGGATGTCACTGGCCATAAAAATACTTTATGTTTCTCTATCCCTAAACTCTCTAATCTCTAGTTTTGTGTTATGAACTCAAGAATCCACCCTTCTATCTCTTTGCTCTTTTACGTGTTTATTTTTCGCTCGTTGTCGTTTTTGTGCTTACTGACAGACGCCTCTGAATTGAAGGGCTTGGCCTATATGGTCCAGTTAACCCAGCACCTTTAAAGCCTTTAAAGCTTCATAACAGGAGATAAGGTCTTCGGCCAAGGTACCAGTCAACCCTGCAATCACATATATAACATCCATAGAGTTATCATAAGAGAATACACTGCCGTAGGCGATCCCGCTATGATGTTATTCCTTGAGTCCTACATAGAAAGTGGCTCCGCCGGTGTCAGACCACATGAGCTAAATCGCTGTTAGCAGACAATTAGGTTTATCACTCTCATGGCGACTTTATTTTTATAACAATTTTAAAAAAAATGGAGCAGTGGTGCTTTTACATGTATTATTAAAGCCTTTAAAGCTTCATAACAGGAGATAATGTCTTCGGCCAAGGTACCCCATTCAACCCTGCAATACATATATAACATAATAGAGTTACTAAAAATAGCTAAGACATATGTTATTCCTTGAGTCCTCATAGAAAGTGGCTCCGCCGGTGTCAGACCACATGAGCTAAATCGCGGTTAGCAGACAGTTAGGTTTATCACTCTCCGACTTTATTTTTATAACAATTTTAAAAAAAAGGTGCAGGGGTGCTTTTACATGTATTATTATTGATGTCTCCTTTATTTCTTCTCGGTAACGTCCTAGGTAAGATTCCCTAATAATAATAATAATGCAGACTAAAAATAGCTAAGAAAACATATGTTTTATTCCTCAAGATTGTTTGCCAAATATCATACTACTCCGCTTATGTACATCTCACTAACAACCATACCAAGTTTTCTTTCAGTTAACAGACAGTTAAGAATGACACAGTGAGCTGTCTTGGGAAACATAGAAATATATAAAACTATTAATAAATATAAACAAGAATATGAAAATGCTATTATAAATCACAACCTGGCTGTTTCCCACTTCGGGAGCCCCCGGAACCCAGTTCAGTGGGGACGCCAAACGAGGGAGATATCGCCAAATTCTAGAACCCTATTTTCTGGCAAACCTTGCTCTTATTTTCGGACTCTTCCACCACCTCCTAAAAAAGGTGGGGGTGTCAATTGTGGCCTTTATTTTATATAGGGTATTGGGAGAAATGACACGTGATTTGAATATCTGACCCTTATTGGTTCCTGTAACTAACAATACTCCAAGATCGCTTAATTTGGATTTTCTAGCGTCCATTTCAAGTCTTTGTCCATTTCCCCGTGCTCTGGAGGTTTGTCCATTTTGCCTGAGATCTTGTATTTTTTTTCTTTTTTTTAAATTTAATATTGGAGCCCATACCAATACAACTGAGGGCTTGTGGAGCTCCATTAAGAGATCCCTCCGCACAGTTCGCAAGTGTGAAAATAAATTTGATTCGTACCTTTGTGAATTTATGTGGAAGAAAATGAAAGAAAATCCGAAAGAAGCTTTTCAGGATTTTTTAAACCAGATCAAACGTGTATATCCACCAACAACTCAGGATACTTAAATTAGGTTAGCGCTTTATTTATTTTATATTTTATGCTTAATTTTTGAAAAGTAACAAGTCATGTTATAATTCACATTTATATATTTTTATTTACTGCTTTTTGAACTTTATTCAAAATTGTGTCTTAATTTAATACAAAATGAAAAAGAAATACTTTTAAACTATATTATTTTTTTAGTGTACTACGTTGTTACAATAAGAAAAATTATTTCACTCCCTTACTATCTTTAGAATTTTAAGCTAAAAATTTATTATTTATTTAAAACAATTACTCAGTTCTTATATTTCCATTTTAAGCTAAAAATTTCTAGAAGTAATTTGTAACGTACTTTATAACTTTTTAATCTTTTGATAGTTTAAAAATAATTTCATTAAATAGCAACCGTATTTTATAAATATAACTAAATATTTTATAAGCATAATTGCCTAAATATAACCAACTAATGCTTATATTTTGCTTAATTATCACTTATTGCAAAAATTCAGCGCTGTTTACTTTAATAAACAGCACAAAAGCGCCATTAAATGAATTAAAAACTCAAATTTAAATTTGTATTCATCTTAACAAAATTTCAAACCCTTTTTGTTCAAAATATGCTTTGAAATCGTGTATAAACTTAATACACAAACTGCAAACATCACTTGGCGACTATTTGGCGATCACTTGTACAAGAATAGCGCCAAAAACATGGCGGCGGGGCCCTCAGAACTGTGAATTTACCCACAACTTTATACGATAAATAATATTAAATCATTATTCATTAATATTTTCCATTTTATATGTATTGCACCAATATTTTACACTTCAAACATGGATTTCAACTGTTATAACGTCGTACAGCCACTAACTGGTGTAGCCTTCTAGTGTCCGCAATAATAATTAACTGCTGTCACGATATATGTTTTTATTTACACTTTGATTTTAAACTTTTATAAATCATGCTATTAATAATGAACATGATGCATTATAGCCGCCGTGTTTTTTTTCTCGAGAAACTTGGCGATTTTGTGTGGCAAACTTGGCGATTTTGGGGGCGATGACTAGGTTGCTGTATATGCCCTAACTTTGATAGGGGAATATGGAACCTTCCTATATATTCTTGCATCCTATTGATGCACGTGATTTTTGACATCATTACCCGGCTATCGATGTAAATTTTCTGTACTAAATATTCTTTTCGTTCCAGTAGTAGGTTGTCTCATAGGTAGGTAAGTTATTTTTCGTATTTAGTTATGGCGGATGTTCTTATTTCTGTTTTAACTATTTGTAGCATTGTGAAGAAATATCAGGAAATTCTTAGACCTGAGGTTGTATTTGCATTTCATTCAAAACGGCACGTTTGTCGGGATGATGGAATTCCGAATTTGATTTTATGTTATTTATTTGGTTAGTAAAAAGGAGCTATTTCAAGGTTTTTTAAGGGATTTAGGGTTGTGAAAGAGTAGTTATGTTTGTCCTAAATCTGGGGGAAACATAAAAATTTAACCGGAAAAGGGGTTGGCGTTTGCTCTTATCATTTTCTGGGATTTAGTTAATTTAGTTATGACAAGTGAAGTTATTTCGGTTTTGAAATTGTTAAAAAATATCAAAATATTCTAAATCAAAACAAGATGTTTTGGTTTGGAACATTTTGTTTTTGTTGTTATCATTTTCTGGGATTTAGTTAATTTAGTTATGACGAGTAAGTTATTTTAGTTTTGAAATTGTTAAAAAGTATCAATTATTTCGGTTTTGAAATTGTTAAAAAGTATCAAAATATTCTAAACCAAACAAGATGCTTTGGTTTGGAACATTTTGTTTTTGCTCTTATCATTTTCTGGGATTTAGTTAATTTAGTTATGACACGTGAAATTGTTTCGGTTTTGAAATTCTTAAAAAATATCAAAATATTCTAAATCATACAAGATGTTTGGGTTTGGAACATTTTGCTTTTGTTCTTATCATTTTCTGGGATTTAGTTAATTTAGTTATGACGGGTGTTATTTCGGTTTTGAAATTGTTAAAAAGTATCAAAATATTCTAAGCCAAACAAGATGCTTTGGTTTGGAACATTTGTTTCTGTTCTTATCATTTTCTGGGATTTAGTTAATTTAGTTATGACGGGTGCAGTTATTTCGGTTTTGAAATAGTTAAAAAGTATCAGGATATTCTAAGTTAATTGGTTTGGAACATTTTCATTTTGTTCTTTGCACAAGGGGGGGGAAATCCCCCCTCACATGTTAGATTCTTCATAATATTAGTGCTTATTAAAATGATATATATTGTGTTTACTCTGTTGACACATATCTTAAATATTACTAATCTGTTATTTTTTTAAAAAACGTAAAAAATGATGATTATTATGC
>CM063507.1:64687169-64732169 GCA_032207245.1 Pardosa pseudoannulata | reverse complement strand
TTTTATTCATGCTAATCACAGCTTCTATTTGTAAATATAACAAGTCAAAAATATACATATATCATATACACACATTTGTAGTAGCATCGCTTTTTATAAATAGAGATAGAGTAATATATTAAAATAAAAATTAGATAAGGTATCTCTATTTGTGAGACCGGGACCTTTAGCCTTCGTGCAAAGATCCTTAATAATGTGTACTGTTAAAATAAAATAGAAACAAATCTACCAAAAAAATTATTAAAAATATAAAAATGTAAGAAAAAAGTTTTAAAATGTTTAAAATTGGCCATACATCACGTTTCGTACGTTGAATTATTTTTATTATTCCATGTGTATTGCTCTCACATCCTCCGTACTGTTTTGGTTTTCTGCTCTCCTGTTGAGGGTGGAGCCTAATATTTAAATCTAAACATCATTTTCTTACTCTAACAAATACTTTATTTTGCCTTTCACCAATGTGGGCGTGTTGCAGGGTGGTTAAGTACGCCTTCTCCATAGTATCATCATTCCCCTCGGGTGCTCGGTTCTATTCCCGCGATACAAAAATTTCGAACTTAATTTAAATTGTTTTTTTATGTTTATTTATATTCTTTGGTCCTTTTTCGGATTTTTAATGCAATTTAATTATTTTTAAAACATTTATTTTTTGCTTTTTCAAAATTTTCTTTTCGATTTTGACATTTTAATTCTTATGTTTTGTTTATTTTGTACGGATGCCATGGCCGCAAAAATATTTTATGTTTTTCTATCCCTAAACTCTCTACTCTCTAGTTATTGTGCTATGAACTCACGAATCCACCCTTCTGTCTCTTTGCTTTTCTATGTGTTTATTTTTCGCTCGTTGTCATTTTTGTGCTTATTGACAGAAACCTCTGGATTGATGGGCTCTGCCCATATGGTTGCAGTAGATCGTAGCGCTCCAAAACCCTAATTTTAAAGAATTTTAAATTTGATGAAAAGAAATTTAAAATTTTGGCTTTACGTAATTATTTAAGCTTTTTTAAATAGCAATACAATTTTATTGTCTTAATGCTAATGTTAAATTAAAAATGTATAAAGTTTCTAAAATTATTTAATTTTAAAGTAATATCATTATAATATTTTAAAAATATTATATACTTTTTTCAAATTAGTCACCAATTTATTTGAAAAATATCACTGTGAATTGATTCAATTAAGAAAGTATGCATCTTTGAAGAAAATATTTATAATATCTTAAAATACAAAACTTTTATTACTTATTAGATTTATGCTTTAGATATTTATATGTTTTACGATATTTATATGCTTTATCAAACATTTATTGTAGTTGAACTCTGTGATAATACTCGAAAATGAGCAGTTTTAAAAGTTAAATAGCACTGGTTAATCAACACTTCTTTTAAAGGTATAGATGTATTTTTATATGCTTTATTTTTCTAAACTAGTAATATTTAAACAAAAGCAAGCATTTATTTACCTAAAAATGGTCTTCCCAAACCCATAGAGATATTTATATGAAAAATTTGGGTTTAATTTCTCATCCCTTTTCATCGCAGTTGTCCAGATTTTACGTGTATGTGGATCTTTCGAAACGCTGAAAAATATCTTCTCATTGCAATTACTTGCTGTATTTTGACAGAGTGCACAATACAATATTTATACTATAATTTTTTAATGCCAGACATAGTAAAAAAATTTCTATTATATGCTATACTTTACACAGAAACAAATTTAAAAAAGCTTTTACATGTAAAAAGCATAGGCGCTTGGTGTCGACATGAACGATGACGTCACAAACTCGGCGGAGAAAAAGTATCGTTTTTGAGAGACGTTAAAGAGGCCGCTATAAAACCCATTAGAAATCACTCATTAGGCCCCCAAATGAAAGAAAAATAGCTACTGTCCTGCTTATTTTTTCTCTTCTATCGTTTAAAATCAAAATTAGAACGTGATTCCTCATTCCATATCTTTTAAAAATGTCTCGGAGAAACAGGCCCAGTCTTTAAACGAATGGCAGTTTAACTCGTGGTGTAAAGGGGATGAAAATGCAAGAACGACAAGAGACTCACTCAATTAGCTATCTTGACTCTGCAAAAAGGCTCAGGCAAAATAAATAAATAAAGTAAATAATAAAATATAAAAATAAAAAAAATTAACTCACTGAGTATCTAACAGACATTCCTTCAAGTTACACTTAATAAATTTAACTATCATAAAAATTTTTCAAACAACTTTTTCCTGTATTGTCAACATTATAATTCTTTAACATCACTTTACAATAACATATAAATTGAAACTATAAGACACATTTTAATATGGAAAAATAACGACAAAAATATGTTAAGAAGTAATGGCAAAATAATAAAATCATAAAAAAACATTTCAAACTATATATCCTTATAAACAATTCAACTTTATAAAAAGCCAAAATTACCAAATTTTATAATAAATGATAAAAAAATCACTAAAAAAACGTGAATAATAAGGGTTAAAAAAATTAAAGATAATCATCGGTATCTGGTTTCTTTATAATTCGCACTCAGCACAGGTCTTTCAAGTCAAAGACCACATTCCTCAAAATTCATAACATCATTAATCAGAAAGTATCAAAATATCCTTCAGTTCATAAGTGTCGAAAATCTAAGACCCTAGAAATAGTTTCGCATCGTAAAGAATCAAAACTCTCATTTTCAGTTCGTAAAATAGAATCCAAACATCTCCTCTCACAACGTACAAAGTTAAAACACATGGCTATCTTCTCTCAAAAATAGCATGAAAACATCATTTCACCAACTCTTGTAAAGCTCATTATCCGTGATGAAAATTTAAAAAATTATAGGAGATCCATTTCTTAATACTTGGTTGAACATTAATTTAGGCAAGTCAGTTAAGAACGAAACTGCAACGTCATAACAATGAGGAATTTTGCACATGGGGGGATTAACAACTGTGTTTCTGGTAATTAAGACTGAGATTCCAAGAAAAAATGTTTAAAAATGTAAAAAACTGGGTCCATCATTAAAAAAATTAATTTTAATAAGCGAAAATCACGTGACATCAAAAAGCTCCTATTGGTTGTGATGTCATCGTTCATGCAGACCAATATTTTTGTATTGCTTTTTGTTTTTGCAAGTTCCTGAAATTTTCTAGCTATCAAAATTTATTTTTATTTAAACCTGAAGGTTTATTTTATCGATCTAGATAGCTTAGTTATCTCAATTTGTCATAAATGTCTCTTCTACCTGGATTTACCAATCAGACAACCTCCCGAAAATTACAGCAATTAATGTTTTCTTTCTTGGCAAAAAACGGATTTTATGGGAGCAAATACGAGGAATTAAAACCCAATGTGTAAAATCATTTATATTTTTTTTTCCAATTCTTAACATGTATTAATACTTTATTCATAAACACAGCTCTTTGTTTGTAAACACAAACAAGTCAAATAAATATACATATATCATATACATACACATTTGTAGTTGCATCGTTTTTTAAAATAGAGACGGATGTAATATTAAAATAAAAATTAGAGGATATTTTTTGTAACCGATTTAGCCTTCGTGTTGCAAAAAGTAGACCGTGCATTCCAACCAAACCAAAAACATACTTAGATATTTATATGATGAAATTTAAATCTTTAAATGGCTTTACTTCATTATTTATACATTTTTAAATAGCAATCCAATTTTATTTCCTTTAATATTAATGTCAAATTAAAAAATGTATAATTTCTCAATTAAATTAATTTTTAAAGTAATATAATTATAAGTATTTAAAAATATTAATTTTTTTTTTCAAATTTTCACCAATTTAATCGAAAAATATCACTGTTACATTGATACATAAGAAAGTATGCATCTCTGAAGAAAATTTTTAATACCGATACATATTTCCCCTCCATTATTTATTAATAATTATATGCTTTAGATATTAAATTTCGATATTTTTGCCTTATAAAATAATTATTGTACTTGAACTCTGTGAAATACTCGAAAAAGCAAAAATTAAATAGCATGGTTAATCAATCCTTTTAAAGGTATAGATGTATTTATATACTTTAATTGTTCTAAAATAGTAATATTTAAACAAATGCAAGCATTTATTTACCGTGGTCTTCACAAACCCATAGAGATGATTTATATGATAATGAGGTTTAATTTCTCATCCCTTTTCATCTCAGTTGTCCAGATTTACGTGTATGTGGTCTTTTGGCTGAAAAATATTTCCATTGCAATTATTTGCTGTATCTTTACAGAGTGGCACAATACAATATGTATAATGATTTTTTAATGCCAGATATAACAAAATGCTATTATATGCGATACTTTACACAAAAAAACAAATTTAAAAGTCGCCTTTACATGTAAACAGCATAGGAGCTCGGTGTTTACATGAACGATGACGTCACAAACTCGGCGGAAATAAAGTAGCGTTTTTGAGAGACGTTAAAGAGTCCGCTATAAAACCCATTAGAAATCACTCATTAGGCCCCCAAATGAAAGAAAAACAGCTACTGTCCTGCTTACTTTTTTGTCTTCTATCGTTTAAAATCAAAATTAGACTGAAATTCTATTTAGAAGATTTAGACAAATGCGCTCTATCGAAATTCCTAATATTTTTCTTCCAAAGAATTCCTCTTTCCGAAGGTCACAGCCTCCCGTCGCTCCTACGCCTGTAACCTCATTTGAACCCAGTCAAGCGTTTTATTAATGAATCCCAACCAGTTAGGAGAAATTGCAGGCCTCCAGCAAGAAATTAAAACAGATTTGTATGAACTTCACGAAATTGTAGTTAAATTACGAAAAATTAAAGAACATGCTCAAAGCAAAAACCATGAGACGAACGATTTTTTTCCTCTTGATTCATCCAAGATCCCTCCACAGGTCCGTAATGGCATTGAATAGTTTTTGTCAGTTTTCGCATGGAATTACAACGGTTAAAAAATAGGATTCGTGAGTTTAGGGAATTCGTACGAGCGCTCTCCCAATATTGTATTATTGCAAGAAACCCATCTCCGACCGGGAATAAACTCAATTTTTTTAACTTACCGTATCTGATCATTATTACTCATAAACAAAAATTTACACCTAAACTAAGTCCATAAAATTATCGTTATATTTAAAAATTATTATTTAGGCATTTCGTTTTTAATACAACTTATTATTTTTTAAATCTTATATTTTACAAAATTTTTAAATTCTTTCGATTTTGTTCATTATCATTCCAATTTTTCGGCTTATTTCGTACGGATGTCACTGCCACAAAATAATTTATGTTTTACTATCCCTAAACTCTTACTCTCTAGTGTTATGAACTCACGAATCCACCCTTCTATTTTTGTCAATGTGTTTATTTTTCGCTCGTTGTCATTTTTGTGCTTATTGACAGAAGCTGGATTGAAGGGCTCGGCCTATGGTCCAGAACAGCACCTTTAAAGCCTTTAGCCTTTACAGTTTAAATTGGCCATACATCAATTTTCGTAGGTTAAATTATTTTATTAAATGTATATTCTCATTTTCTGCTCTCCTGATGAGGTGGAGCCTAATATTTAAATCTGCCATCGTTTTTGCTTTAACAAATACTTTATTTTGCCTTTCGCCAGCGTGCGTGGTGTATGGTGGTTAAGTACGCCGCACTCTATACCCGACGTACAAAAATTCAAGAACTTAAATTATTAAAAATTGTTTTTTGTTTATATTATTCTTTAGGCCTTTTTCGGATTTTTAATGCAATTTAATTATTTTTAAAAATTTATTTTTTATTTTTCAAAATTTTCAATTTTTTCGATTTTGATCATTTTAATTCATTATTTTTTGTTTATTTTGTACGAATGTCACTGCCGCAAAAAATATTTTATGTTTTCAATCTCTAAACTCTCTACTCTCGAGTTATTTTGCTACGAAACGAATACCCTTCTATTTTTGCTCTTTTATGTGTTTATTTTTCGCGTTATCATTTTTGTGCTTACTGACAGAAGACTCTGGATTGAAAGCCCTTAGCCTTCGTGTTGAAAAAAGTAGACCGTAGCGCTCCAAAACCAAACCAATTCTTAAGTATTTTAAATTTGATGAAAAAAAATTTAAAATCTTTAAAAGGCTTTAGTTAATTATTTATACTTTTTAAAATAGCACTACAATTTTATTGTCTTTAATGTTAATATTAAATTAAAAAATGGATAAAGTTTCTGAAATTAAATTTAATTTTTAAAGTAATATGCTTATAAGTATTTTAAAAATATTATATACTTTTTTTTTAAATTAGTCACCAATTTAACCGAAAAATATCGCTGTGAATTGATACAATTAATAAAGTATGCATCTTTGAAGAAAATATATATAATACCTTGAAAATACAAAACCTTCCCCTTCCCTGAGCTATTTATTAGATAATTATATGCTTTAGATATTTATATGTTTTACGATATTTATATTCTTTATCAAACATTTATTGTAGTTGAACTCTGTGATAATACTCGAAAATTAGCAAAAATTAAAAAGCACTGGTTAAACAACAATCCTTTTAAGGGTATATATGTATTTTTATATACTTAACTTTTTCTAAACTAGTAATATTTAAACAAAAGCAAGCATTTACTTACCAAAAAAATGGTCTTCTCAAACCCATAGAGATGAGTTATATGATAATTTGGGGTTTAAATTCTCATCCTTTTTCATCGCATTTGTCGAGATTTTACGTGTATGTGGATCTTTGGAAACGCTGAAAAATATCTTCTCATTGCAATTACTTGGTGTATTTTGACAGAGTGGCACAATACAATATTTGTAATATGATTTTTTAATGCCAGACATAGTAAAAAATTTTCAATTATATGCTATACTTTACACAGAAACAAATTTAAAAGTCGCTTTTTAACATGTAAATAGCATAGGCGTTCGGTGTTTTTGAGAAACGTTAAAGAGTCCGCTATAAAACCCATCAGAAATCATTCATTAGGCCCCCAAATGAAAGAAAAATAGCTACTGTCCTGCTTACTTTTTTGTCTTCTATCGTTTAAAATCAAAATTAGAAAACGTGAAAATTTAATGTGAAATATTTAATTGGCTTGCTTTAGCTCGAGTACCCTTCTTACCTCCGAACTCGAAATCCTGACCACAGTCACAATAATAATGTAATTATTTTTCATTTCTATAGACAACATAAATAAATGTTACCACATGCAAACACACACATATATGTACACACAAAGTCCATAATTGAACTTCCCCTCTGCCATAGCGCTGAATAGATCAGTATATATAAGTATTATATCACTAATGTATCAGTATTGTATATATTGTGTCAGTATAAATCAGTATTATACGTATGTATCAGTATTAGTAGGATTTCATACATGTTCTCGAGCAAATTAAATTAGCTTAAGAAGGTGAATACCGGACCGACCGATAGGCAAAAATATCTGACTCCTGTCAGTGAATAGTATGTCAATCACAGCAATGGGCGTGACGTAATATAACAGCCCTTTGTGGCTTGTAAACTTTCTAAAGAAAATTGATATTAAATAGTATGTACAGTTTTTTTAGAAATTACTAGTGTATGTGGTACGGAATAACATGATTTTTATGATTATTAAAGTTGAGTTATCGATCAGTAGTAGGATAGTTACAAGTACAGTTGGAATTATTTTAATGCTTAAAATCACTATCACTATATTTTAAATGTTTTAAAGTATATATTATAAGAATATACGTAAGAGTTGAATTCTTTCTTCCTGCTTATACACATTAGCTCGTGTAAGTTGAAACGGAGAGTTATATCTCTGTTTTCACGCACATTGATAGCAGATGAAAGTTGGTTGCCGCAAGAATTACGGAAGGGGTCATTTTGACACGCAGCGAACTTCTATTTCAGACAGCTGTTCTATTTTGTTGCAAATATCTTAATCCTTTCTTGACTTTTTCTAAATCATAGTGATTTATGAAATAGTAAAGATTTCAAGAAAATCGTATTTTTATTTTAACCCTAACAAATGATTACACCTAGAAATACGGCAGATGTCATTTTGACCCCTCTGAGATAAAAGAAATGTGAATACATTCCATTGTGTTATCTGCACATGGTGCGAATAAGAAATTTAAAAAAATCATCTCCTAATAACGACAAAGCTTTAAAGCAAAATTCTGTAGCTAAATCTGATTCCCACGCTAAGATTAAACCTAAGAAAAAATCTCGTAATAATAGCGATGATTCTAATTCAGTATCTTTCTTCGAACTCTTAAATCTTTTAAAGAATTAAGAACTGAATTTAATATTTCGGATATCATTACTATTTTTAAAGGTATTTCTACCATTATGAAAACTTTAAACGATACTTTCAATAAAACATATGAAATTTGTGACCTTCATTTCTAACACCTTCATTACTGAAGACACTGTCTCAGAGCAATAATCCAATTATTTCTCACTTTTACGGTTTTATTTTATATGTTTTATTAATTTTTTCTACAATTTATATATTTTTTTCATTAATTCCGTATTATTTCATTGGAAACACATCGTTTCCATTTGGATCCATAACTTTCTGAACGTTGACTCACTCCCAATGACATTACTAATGCTATTCCTATGGCTGTCCTACTTTTTTTTTTTTTTTTTTGTTTTTTGTTTTTTGTTTTAGCCCCCTTAAAATATTTTGTTTACTTGAATATTAGGCCCCTCCCCTTTATAATTTTACTTTTAAGGAAAACTCTTAAAATTTTTAAAATCGGAATAGCACAACAAGGGTCAAGGTCAAGGTAATTGGTTTTTACGGATTACCTAGTAGTGAAGAAATGCACTACTTCAACCTCCGAACGAATAACGATCACCACATAATTTTGTGCATAAATAAAAACGAGATTGCCAAACAAAAAATTAATACGCTTACAGCGGCTTTCGAAAAAAAACGAAAGAAAAAAATGCTGTAAGGTAAGGAAATCGTTCACATAACAACGTATATGTGAAAAACAATGCATTGAATGATTAAAAATAATAATTCTGTACCTTGAACAATGGCAAAACACAACAGTAACAAATTTACACTCGGCCATAGCATAATCAAGTAAAATCAGAAAACAGTGATTCAGTATCGCCATCTATTGAGCGCAGGGAGTTACAAACTACATGAGAATTGAGATACAGTTATAAAAGTAAAATTTGGGACTACTTAAGAATTGGGTACCTCCTGCTATTTTTGGCGATATGTTGGCGCCAATCGCGCCAACTCCTTCGAGCGGAGTTACCGGAAGGCTGACGTTTTGAACGGCAACGGATTTTTGGCGCGACTAAATTAACTGATTTATTTTATTATGAAATAATATACTAATTTTGCAATTAATGGCAAAAATGTTGAAAATTGCGTAAAATGATATTTATATTAAAACAAATTTTTTTTATTCATGTTTTTTTTTAATATAAATTGGTTGTTAATTTTAAACCATTAAAAATTGATTATTTTTGTTTTTTAATATTCTTAAAATATTTCCTGATTTTAAGCACACAAAACAATTAAAAATAGATAAATTAGAAATAAAAAAATAAAACATACGCAAAGATTTTTTTAATTTTCAAACAATATTAAAAGGTTAGTACTTTTTAATTTTTTAAATAATTTTTTTATTTATCAAAAGTTTTTTAACCAAAGGGGGCTCTGCTCCCTTTGACCCCCCGTAAATGTTATTAATATAAAAATTTATTAAAAATGTAATAAATTAAATTTTTATTATTATTTTTATTTTAATATTCTTAAAATATTTCCTTATTTTAAACACACAAAATAATTAAAAATTTCATTATAAACCAGAAATAAAAAATAAATAAAACATCCGCAGAGATTTACTTTTAATTTTCAAAGAACATTAAAATGTTAGTACTTTCTAATTTTTTAAATAAATTTTTGAGCTATCAAAAACTTTTTTAAATCAAGGGGTCAAGGGGGGCTCTTCCCCTTGACCCCCCGTAAATGTTATTACAAATAGTATAAAAATTTATTAAAAATGTAATATTTTTTATATACATATGAAAAAATAAAATAAATATACACTAACTGCATCTACAAAAATATTGCTTAAATCTGCAACCGTTCAAAAAACACATAAAAATCTTCCTTCACTCCACACGAAAGAGATTACAATTAAAGTAACATGAAATATCACTTGAAATTAAAAAACATAAGCACTTACTTTATAGGCGTTGGATGCACTTCCATCGGGTCGATCTTTAAGTTAGATCAGATTCATATCATTCTTACACACCGAACATTCATATTTATTATTGATAAGCCCCTCATTCATACACACAAAAACCAAACAGAAGTGCATCAAACAATATCCTCAGGCGAAAATGGCAGAAAACGAGTATAACCAGTTTGAATATTGCGTTAAAAGTGCCGTTAACCATTAAACCAATTGAAATTAGGCGCATTTAAACAAAGAACCAATAGAAATTAGGCGTGTTGAAACGTAACGAAATGGTTACATAAAAAGAACGGCCTCTAAATTGTAAAATTTTAAAATTTTTATTCGGTTTTTACAAGTTTTTTTATCATTTTTTTTTTCTTTTTGGTTTTTATAATTTTTATAAGACGAACACGGGACAACACAAATTCAAAAAAAAAAAAAAAAAAAAAAAAATTGTGTAGCAAGATAACTGAATGATGCGATGCCCAAAAAATAAGGGAAGCATAAATAAATTAAGAAAAATAAATGACATTAAAAATTTGGAATTTTGAAAAATTGTCCATCGTTGGGGACAAAACGCGGGACCTCGAGCTCACAAGCAAAACGAGGCAGGCACGTTACCGGCTATGTTACACCCATACGGTGAGAGAAAAAATAACAGTGCCAATAGAAAATAAAATTCAAGACGGACTCTGAAAACGATATTTTTAAAATTTCTTAAAATGATACATTTTGTTGTTATTTTTTGTATTTATGTGTTTTGCTAATAACTGGTTTTTTTCGTAACATTTTTTTTTTTTTTTGTAAATATTAGTAAAAATTTTATTAATTTCTATTTAGCGGATGTATATCTGTCAAACGTACATTTTTGAGTTATATTTTGTTATTCTTACCGCTATCTTATTTAAATTTAAATGATTTGTTTTCTTTTAGCTGTTTTATGAATTAGTTTATTAGGGTTGTAATACAAGGGAAAGGGGTTTTATAAACTTTTTTATGCTATTTCTATTTGTTTCTCTTAATATTTTCAGCTATTGGAGCTGTGTAATTTGGATTAAATTATATAGGACTACATATATATTGTATAGGACTCTCTAAGAAGAAAATGTATGATCTTTAAATCTTCAGAGGTAAGCGGTTTAAATTCACATTTAATAAATTATTATACCAAGCTAAAACTTAAAAAGACTCTATGGCATTTTTATAAAAAAAATTTTACACTTAAAATTATTTCTGTGTAATATGTGGCATAAAATATTTATAATAAAGTAGATTTTTTTAATGTGAATGATTGATGTACAAAGTGCTATTGGCAATTCCATTCTCTGCAAGTATTTAAATCAAGTGTTTTTCATCTATATCAGCCCAGTTATTTTCAAATATAAATTTTTAAAGTATAAATTTTTTTCTGTTAAATTAATTTGGCCCTTTATATACATTCAAAACATACCTTTCACAGAAAACGGATGAATCATATTTGCTACAATGAGGAATTTTCACGTTTTCTAATTTTGATTTTAAACGATAGAAGACAAAAAAGTAAGCAGGACAGTAGCTATTTTTCTTTCATTTGGGGGCCTAATGAGGGATTTCTAATGGGTTTTATAGCGGACTCTTTAACGTCTCTCAAAAACGATACTTTTTCTCCGCCGAGTTTGTGACGTCATCGTTCATGTAAACACTGAGCGCCTATGCTATTTACATGTTAAAAGTCGACTTTTAAATTTGTTTTTGTGTAAAGTATCGCATATAATAGATTTTTTTTTTGTTATGTCTGGCATTAAAAAATCATACTCTAAATATTGTATTGTGCCACTCTGTAAAAATACAACAACTAATTGCAATGAGAAGATATTTTTCAGCGTCCCTAAAGACCCACATACACGTAAAATCTGGACAACTGAGATGAAAAGGGAGGAGAAATTAAACCTCAAATTATCATATAACTCATCTCTATGGGTTTGTGAAGACCATTTTTCGGTAAATAAATGCTTTTAAAGATTAAAGCTGTTTAGAGATTTTAAATTTCTTTTCATCATATTTAAAATATCTAAGAATTGATTTTGTTTTGTTTTGGTTTTGGAGTGCTACGGTCTACTTTTTGCAACACGAAGGCTAATGAGACCGGTCTCACAATAAATACCTCCTCTAATTTTTATTTTAATATTACATCCGTCTCTATTTATAAAAAACAATGCTACTACAAATGTGTGTATATGATATATGTATATTTATTTGACTTGTTTTTGTTTACAAACAAAAGAGCTGTGTTTAGCATGAATAAAGTATTAATACATGTTAAGTAAAATTGGAAAAAAATATAAATGATTTTACATACCTTTGGGTTTTAATTCCTCGTATTTCTGCTCCCATAAAATCCGGGTTTTTTGCTACGAAAGAAAACATTGACATGCTGTCAATTTTCGGGAGGTTGTCTGATTGTCTTTTGGTAAATCCAGGTAGAAGAGACATTTATGACAAATTGAGATAACTAAGCTATCTATATTGATAAAATAAACCTTCAGGTTTAAATAAAAATAAATTTTGATAGCTAGAAAATTTCAGGAACTTGCAAAAACAAAATCGGAAAATAGTGCGCACTTAAAAGCAATACAAAAATATTGGTCTGCATGAACGATGACATCACAACCAATCACGGAGCGTTTTGATGTCACGTGATTTTCGCTTAACTTTAAAATTAATTTTTTAAATGATGGACCCAGTTTTTTACATTTTTGAGAACATTTTTGGAATCTACGAGTCTGAAATTATCAGAAAAACACTAAGTTGTTCGAATCCCCCACATGTGCAAATTCCTCATTCACCTGGATAATATAAATAAATCACCTAACCAGTGAAATAATTTATTTATGGTTAAAATACTTATTTATGTAATTTATTTTATGGTCCTTTGCTTCAGAGACATTGACTGTTAGCTTATTTTTTACTTTGTGCAAGTTAATATTCAGAATCAGTATTTCATCAATCATGTATGTGACTAATGTTAATCAGCAGTAATACATTGTTTCTAAAAACTAATGCATATTTTGTACTTTCTGACACCAATTTTGGAAAATAACAAATAACAATAATATACACTAATTCTAAAATTGGGGTTTCATCGTGAGAACTTGCTCACGAATGGAAAATAATTTTTATTCTACAATATTTTTTAATGGCAAACTAAAATATTTTTATATCAGTTTTATTTCATAATTAGTAAAAGTCTTTATGAGTAAGACCTCATGTATCATAGACCATAGAGATCATAAACACACCCAGTGGCTTAATATACTACTCATTATTGTTTTCCTTTTACCCCTAAGAAAATTTGCAGTATGTTCTTTGAGGTAAATGTTTCTATAATTTTTCAAAGTGTTACCAATAACGGAGCTCTCATTTTTGGCATTTTAGTTTCATTACTGTATACCATATAATTAACTTCGTACATGAATGTATGTATATATATACATACACATATATTGTAACATTATTTTTTTAAACATTGAATGACTAAAAATAATTGCCTTAATATTTCAGTTGTTTAACTTGTATGTGTAGTAACATACTCAAGTATAAGTTGTGAAACTTTAAAAAGTTTGGTGTAATTATATTCTTTTCTTGTGCAATGCAATATCAACAAAAATCTCATTATAGTGTCAAAAGAATCTCATACTAGATGTCAAAAGAATAGATTAAGTGAAATTGGAAGCTGTAGATATTGAATGTTGGAAAGAGTACATAGTTGACGCAGCTAAGGCCTGCAAAGGGCTGTTGAAATGTAAAGAAGTACGAAATGGAAAATCATGAATATAAATATACAATTTCTGCTCTATAACTTAGTAAATAGTTTTTATTCAACATTAGTAGTTAATTAAGTTTTGATGATTTATAGTATGTAATAACTGAATTAAAGTATTGTTTTAATTAAATCATTTTATTTGCGGGAATATAATTTAATAGAATAACAAATGCAAGAAAAGAAAATTTATGAAACCAATTATTCAGCAGGACAACTCTCATCTATAATTTCAAATTGAATTTGTAGTCATACTTGAATGAAATTTCTTAAACTTGAATGCGAATTAATGAAGTGTATAAGTATATGTTTTAATAAATAACTTGATATGTTGTATATGTCTAGATTAATTAGCAATATAAAGAGAAAAATCTGTGGACTTTTCTTTCTCAATGTACTTTTGATTTTTCAAGTTATTCATGAAATTCGTTTAAATTTGGCTTGTATGTTGAAGGAGCATAAATTAAATATGCTTCAATATTTAGGAGGCAAATTTAAACAAATTCAATATTAAAAACTTACAGCATAATTTAAAAGATATTTTACAAGTAAAATGAAATTACATACAGCATTACTGATCTTTTTTATAGTATATTTATGTATGCAAGCAAACCTATGAATGTAAGATGTATATGTATGTATTTTGCATGTGTGTATGTAATGAAATCACTTTTTTTATGAAATTGATTCTTCACTGTACTTTAGATTAAGACTTTTGAATCCTCCATGTAAATAAATTCTGGCTCTATCACTGGTATCGATAAAATAAGAAACCATTTTAAAGAATTTAGTTGTCTGCTAAGAATAGCCTACCTCAGTTTTACTCTAGTTTCATGGATGTGCCTTAGATTTTTAAACTAATTAGCATTTAAAGTTCCTTTTACTCTCTATGATTTAATAGAAGCATTGAGGATTAATGATTCATTTATCAAGGAATCATTAATCCTCTTATGTCTATTGAAAAAGTAGATAGCAATTATATTTATACATGTAATAAAAGCTCTAATAGTAATACTTCATCTCTAAAAAAATTATTAAACTTGAATTTATATGCATAAAAAAGGGGTAAATAATAAAGCATAAAGTTTTTGTGCAATTTATCTAATCAAGAATTGGAGATGAAATAATGTTAATGAAATTGTGTTAATATTGCAATTTTATATTTATTAAAATTTATGTCTGTATTTTCTTTGTTTTAGATTCAGTGGAAAGAATGAAGAGAACTTATGAAATTGTGTGGATATAATAATCAATTTTGTACTTTTTTAAATATTATCATTATTGCAATAAAAAATGTATTAAATTTTTGTTTTCTTAATAAAAAAAGAACACCATTTTTTTTATTTGAATTTTTATATTATCCGATAGCCAAAAAAAAAAAAAAAAAAAAAAAAAAAAAAAAGAAAATGCTATAGTGGTATTTTGATGTAAAAGCAGTAAGCTTTTAAACAATTAATACACAGAATATTCTCAAAATATTTCAATTTATAGAAAAGTGCAATGCCTAAAGATCAATTAAAAGGGTAAATTTCATAATTGATATTCAATCTCTCTACAAATAGTGTCAATATTAGATAAACATAATTAATCAAAGAAATTAGAATACTAAATAATACACATTTGGTAATTAATTATAAACTGATAAATATGTATTAAATATATTCTATATAAGCTAACTATATAGAATATATTAGGGATTTAACACAGAGCTACAAAAAAGCATTCTCGAAAAGCAATTATGATTGGTTTTGTTTTTAATAGCTTAATATAATAAAAAAAAATCCAATAGGTATAAAAGCACCTCTACGCCAATTTTTTTTCAATTAATTAAGAAAAAGTCGCCAAAAGAGCGATGAACATAACTATCAAGTAACCATGCTTTAGCTCTGACTTGGTCTGATACCGGGGGCGCCACTTTCTAAGAGAGTCCCATGTTACAGAAGCGTATCGCTATTGCCTATGGGAGTTGGCTGTCTTAGTTCTTTAGTCTATGGCCAGTCCATTCGATTCGATGAACTCCATTGATGCCATGTCAAGCCTTGGTTAATCTCGAAACATGACAACTGGCATTGTCGTCCTGAAAGTAACAGGTGTCCAACCCGTTACACTGCCACAATGTAGGAAGCACATTGTCATCCAAAATAGTGCAGTAGGCATCGGAGTTGAGCTTACCATGAATGAGAACCAAAGGTCCAAGTCCATACCAGGAAAAACACCCCCAGACCATAATTCCACCTCCGCCGAACTTGACTGTTGGCATAATGCTTTGTGGCAGGAGACGTTCTCCAGCAGACGCTAGACCCAGACCCTGCCATCCGAAAGGTAAAGGGTGAACCTTGATTCGTCGCTCCAAAGAACCCGTTTCCACTGATCTACGGTCCAATTTCGATGTGCTTTGCACCACATTAACCGAGCAGTGCGGTTGGACTTTGTGATCAAAGGCTTATGGGCAGCAGCACGACCATGAAAACCAAGCAGATGTGCTTCCTTACGGATGGTATTTATTGAAACAATACTCCCGGATTCCTGTTGAAACTCCTCGTGGATGAGGGCCATCGGTTGAGTGCGGTTCTTCCGAATTTCTCTGCACAGCACTCGTCGGTCTCTATCTCCCAGTTTCGTTGGTCTGCCGACTTGGGGCACATTCCGACAATCACCACTCACCTTCCACTTCTTAATCACATAGGCCACTGTCGATTTGGTACTCCAGATCACTAGATATGACCCTTAAGGATCGGCCACACTTGTGATACCCGATAATTATACCTGTCTCGAAATCAGAGAGCTCCGTACTGCGCGGCATCTTGCCGATGCTGTTCCCTACACGATGTATACCAGCACAGGCCGTGACGTACCTCAGGACCACAGATATCTTCATTTGCATAGGTGTCCAAATACTTATCGGTAGACAGTTTATTGTTGATAATTTGTGGAAAGCATTTAAAAATACTATTAAATAAATAGAAACTAATTTAAAAATTTGCAACATTTTTCAAGTGCAATAGATTCATCAAATTGTTGGTGCAAGAAAGTATAGGTAATTGAAAGTATTTAGAAGATATACATCGATTTTTAAAATTTATCAGGCACAAAAATAATAGGATAGTTAGTATTCATTTAAACAAGAAATATAAAACTTACAGACTTTAAACACAGATTCAATACTTATATATAGTATTTACATAAATTATACAGTTTTCCCCACCTTAAATATAAAGGAAACGAAAATTACATGCCAAGACTTACATTATTCATTGCAGAAGATAAATGAGAAAAGTATTTAAAAATTAGTACAACAAAATCTAACCTAAAATTGTGCAACATTTTTAAAGTTGGAAAGAATCACAAAATTGATGATACAAGAAAATGTCTGTGCAGATGCCCCTGTCCAGATTTTTAATCAGCCTATATGTTTGATCAAAACTGTATTGACTCGCCTGTCATATACAACTCAATAATTTCAAGTTCATCATCTGTTATGGGTACACTTTTACATAAATCACAGTTTTGAATTTAAAATAATGTAGCAGCAGTATCCTGCTAGATATGCTAAATGAGGTTTTAAAGCTTGTACCTTTTTAAAGTCTTTATTAGTTATTGTTACTTTTTTAAGTAAATAATTGAAATCAGAAACTGTGTTTGAAGAAGATGGCAAGTAAAAATCCTTTTTATTTTTCCTTGCTTACAATATTGCAGACTCAAGACTTTGTACTCTTAATTTATTTATACATTTCAGTGAATGAAGTTTTTGAAACCAAAAACTTCATTCACTGAAGTGTTTAAAAATTAGTACAACAAAAAACTAACCTAAAATTGTGCAACATTTTTAAAGCTCGAAAGATTCACAACATTGTTGATACAAGAAAATTATAGGAAATTTAAGATATTTACAAAATATTCATGTATACAAGTATTATTTTCTTTATTGGGTTAAAGTTTGGAATTTTCTTTTATTTTGAATCGTTTTAGAAGTTTTTTTCCTCCTTTTTATGATTATATTCATCATCTTTAGATTTACAAAATTTTTTTAATAAAATGATAGAACAGGACCAGATTATAGATTTAATGCTATTATATGCTGAATGATTTTTAGGGCAGCCTTCTACATCTATTGAAATTTCATGTACAGGAAGTATCATCATTGCTAAACTGCTATAAGATTAAAATACGCATTTGATTACATTCTTTTAAAAAGTTTGCATTTTTGGAATTTAGAATTAATTTTCCGTTTTTACATATAGATATGTTACAATGTTAATAACATCATCGGAAGGATACTTTAATTTACCCGTGTCCAGATTTTTAATCAGACTATATATTTGATCAAATTTGGTTTGGAACATTTAAGTTTAGTTCTATTTTTCTGAGATTTAGTTAATTTAATTATTACGAGTAAAGTTATTTCGGTTCTTAGTATTATTGAAATTCTTAAAAAGTATTAGGATATTCTAAACCAAACAAGATGCTTTGGTTTGGAACATTTTTGTTTTGTTCTTATTTTCTCGGATTTAGTTAATTTAGTTATGACGGGTGCAGTTATTTCGGCTCTGACTATTTTTGAAATTGTTAAAAAGTATCGGGATATTCTAAATCAAACAGGATGCTTTGGTTTCGAACATATTCGTTTTGTTCTTATTTTTTGGGATTTAGTAATTTAACTATTGCGGGTGTAGTTATTTCGGTTCTTACTATTTTTGAAATTGTTAAAAAGTATCAGAATATTCTTAGGTGTGAGGTCGGTGTTGCATTTCATTATAAACTCCGAGTGTGTGGAATCAAAGGTCCAAAGGTGGTGTTTCAACTGGACCCCATGGACCAAGCCCGTCAATCTAGAGGTTTCTGTCAGTAAGCACAAAAATGACAAAGAGCGAAAAATAAACACATAAAAGAGCAAAGAGATAGAAGGATGGATTCATGAGTTCATAGCACAAACACTAGAGAGTAGAGAGTTTAGAGATAGAAAAACATAAAATATTCTTGCTGCCAGTGACATCCGTACAAAATAAACAGAACATAATGAATTAAAATGATCGAAATCGAAAAAATTGAAAAATTTGAAAAACTAAAAAAATAAGTGTTTTTATAAATAAATAAACTGCATTTAAAATTCGAAAAAGGCCTAAAAAGAATAATAAATAAATATAATAAACAATTTTATTAATTTAAATTAAGTTTTTGAATTTTTGTCATCCTCTTAGACAGAACCGTGCACTTGAGAAATGCGATAATGTTATGCGGCGGGCGGTGTTAATCGTTATGCCACACCTCCACGCTAGTCATCTGCAAAATAAGATATTTGTTGAAGTTACAAAACGATGGGTGATGTAAAATATCACCGGTATTCTGAATCTGAGTTTTTTTTTTTTTTTTTCAGAAAAGAATTATATTGAAGTTTTTTAAGGGAGGTAGGAGTGTTGAAGACTATTTCTGGAGCTACCCTTTCCAATTTTCATCCGTTAGTAAATTTATTTTGTACTTCTTTTATTACAAGGGGGAAACCCCCTCACATGTTAGATATATTTTATAAAATTAGTGCTTATTAATATACTATATATTGGGTTTATTCTGTTGATACATATATCATAAATATTACTGATCTGTTATTTATTTTTTAAATTATGTAAAAAATAATAATTAGTATGCTAATTTTATTTTAATAATGCTTTAAATTATTATCTGTCTTTGTTATCCTTTAAAGTTTAGTTTTGTTAATGCTGTGTTTCAAATAAACCATGTTATTTCCACCATGTTTTTTTTTTTTTTTTTTTTTTTTTTTTTTTTTTTTTTTTTTTGATCTTTTAGAAAACGCGTATCGCCGCCGTCATGTTTTTTTACTTGGCAGTTTTTCAAAACACGCGTTTTTCTGTTGGTCGAAAAAAAAAAAAAAATCATGGACGACGGAACCGGCGTGTATAAGGTTTGTTTTGTCCTTGATTCAAATATATTTGCAGGATTATTTATTGCGAGTTCTTCTATCATTTTAGACACATACCTACACACAAGTATATATATATGCATAAAAGCATATATATATATATATATATATATATATATATATATATGTGTAATATATATAATTACATTTATATATATAATTATACGTATATGCATGTATATTCTATCTACTTATTATTATATTATATAAATATAATTATATACCTACGATTTTACAAATTGTGACCTACTACAAAACCACTCGACGTTTATAATGTAATATGTAACAATAAAAAGCAAAGAAAGCTAATTATGTATTTATTGGAAAATAATTGTAATCAACAAAACATATATTAAGCCTGAATATTTATTTAGGTCTAAACCATAGGTTTCTCACCTTTTTTGGTAACCGCTTTCTTTACAAGAAAAAATATTCGACGACTAATAAATTGAATCTTGAACATTTTATTCATAATTCAACATATTAAAGAAGGTTTTCTATTCATAGACATCCTTTGAACAGTATTAGAATATCAGAAATTGTGTTGCGAAATAACAGTATTAAATTTTTATTAGATTTTAAGAAAAACATGCAATATTTTTAGTACGCTTTAAGTTTCTAATTAGAAAAATGTGAAATGTTTAATTGGCTTGCTTTAGATCGAGCACCCTTCTTACCTCCGAACTCGAAATCCTGGCCTTAGTCACAAAAATAATAATTTAATTCTTTTTCATGTCTATAGACAACATAAATAAATGTTACCACATGCAAACATATATATATATATATACACACACGAAGTCCATAATTAAACTTCCCCTCTGCGATTGTGACGAATAGATCAGTATATATAAGAATTATATCACTAATGTATCAGTATTGTATATATTATGTCAGTATAAATCAGTATTATATGTATGTATCAGTATTAGTGGAATTTCACACGTGTTCTCGAGCAAATTAAATTAGCTTAAGAAGGTCAATACCGGACCAGACGAGAGGCCAAAATATCTGAGACTCCTGTCAGCTGATAGTATGTCAATCACAGCAATGGGCGTGGCATACATAAAATAGTCCTTTTGTGACTTGTAAACTTTCTGGAGAAAATTGATATTAAATAGTATGTACAATTTATTTAGAAATTACTACTGTATGCGGTACGTAATAATTTGAATTTTAGCATTATTAAAGTTTAGTTATCGATCAGTAGTAGATTAGTTACAAGTACAGTTGGAAGTATTTTTAATGCTTAAAATCACAACATCACTATATTTTAAAAGTTTTATAATATATTATCTTTAGTATAATATTCCTAACGAAATAATTTATTAAGACACATAATTCACGTAACGTGGGACGGGGAGTTAAATCTCTGTTATACTGCGTATTTGTTTCAATAAGTTCAGGATCTTTTAATGCGAGTGTTCGAGTATTACGCAGGTTGGAGTCGAAAGCGTCTTGAGCAATGCGCTGAATTTAATATTTGGAAGCTATTGGTTTGAAATCTGCATTAAATTTTAAGGATTCATTTTAATAATTTTTAACATTAATAACATCAACAACGAAATCATTGCTGAACTTCCAGACTATATTATCAGGGAAACCAACAATCGTAAACGGCCTCGAGCAACACCAAAAGACAAGGGCTCCGCACCGTTCCGTGACGTCACATAAGTGAGGGCTCTCCCTAGCGCTTCTCCAACCTTAAGCATTGCTACCATCATATGGGGAAATTGGAGGAAAACATTAAATTCACTAATATAGTAATTTTAAAATTTATATAATTTTGTGTTGAGTTCTGCTAATAAAGTTTTCGGATTGATTGGTTAGGAATTAAGTTATAATCAAATTTACAAACTGTAGAATATTCTAGATGTTTTATTAATTTACTGTGAGGGAAAGGCATTTCAAAATATTTTCCTGTTTATTGTTACTGCCAAAACCTTGTTTTAGAGTTATACAAATCATTAATGTATACAATTTAACAATGAAAATGGTTATAAATCACAATGAAAGATATGTAGTTCTAACAGAGGAAAATTTTTTTTTTTTTGGTATTTGTCTAATAAGGGTTTTAAGTTTTGAATTTTCCTTCCAACTTTGTTTCTTTTTCTCCACCCACATCCTACCTCAAAACATTAAAAATTGAATATTTACTATATATTTCACTCTTTAACACACACATATAAATTTCAAGAATTATGTAAAAAATATCATTGCTTCTAACAAAATGTAAAACATTAAAATGATCATTTGAAGCACTTATTTTAATCAAAACACATTATCTTCATTGACACAAAAGCAGAATAAAGGATTTGGATACCACCACAGGAAAATATAACTTATTTAATTCAATTTTAGCACTTTTCTATCAGTTATTTACTAGTAGCAAAATTAGATATATATAGCTATAAATATATACATTATATACAAATTTTTCCATCTAATATACAAAATAAAAACATACTATTTACCAAAACATAAAGACCTGACATGCACTGTCTACCACCTGTGATAGAAAACAAAAAATAACTTCCCAGAGGTTCTCGATAGAGTTCAGATCTGGGCCCTCGGCTGGCCAGCCCAAGCCAAGCCAGTCTATTCCATTCCATGAACTCCTTTGGCATCTTACCAAGCCTTGGTTTACCTCGAAACATGACAAATGGCATTGTCGTCCTGAAAGTAACAGGGCCGTAAAACTGCCTCAACGTAGGAAGTACATTGTCATCCAAAATCGTTCAATAGGCACAGGAGGTGTTGATCTTACGGTGAATGGGGACCAAGCGTTCCAGTTCATACCAGGAGAAACACTCCCAGATCATAATCCCACCTCCGCCAATCTTCACTGTTAGCAAAAAAATTTTTTTTTTTTTTTTTTTTTTTTTTTTTTTTTTTTTTTTTTTTTTTTTGCAGCAGCTTTTTAAAGTTTCGTCTACATCAACAAACTCAACAAAAGATAAATGAAGATCCGGAAATTTGATACTGAACATCTGGGTCATTTTATTAGTGTCTGGAGTGTCATCTTCTTATGACATCAATGTCGTACGTGACGAAAGGGTTCTTTAAGCAAACACAAAGAGAGTAGTACAGGTTTCTTGAAGTCGCACCACTGTACAATAATTTAAAAATATCCCACTTGCTCATGAGTTCTGCGGTTTAAAATTGGCGGTTGCTCTAATGAAAAATTATGGTCTTGGGGTCGTTGTAATGATTTAAAATTAACATTATTCCTATGGTAAAATAATTGAGATTTTTAAGATGGTCGTTCTAACGAAGGGGTTGTTGTATCGTGGGGTCGTGAAAAAGAGGTTCTACTGGATTTATGTAACCTTTAATGTACTGTATTTATGTATCTTTAATTCCTGATGCTCATCCTAAATGAATCTGTCACCATCACGACGGTGAATACGGCTTTGAGCTAAGCCTCCTCGAGCAACCTACTACTGAAGGTTAATATCAGATCTATAGTAATCAACTTATTTACGATGTTCGAGGTATATCGTTGTCAATAAATGAGTGCAGTGGAAAAATTCTAATCTTCCAGAAACACCACACCTAAACTAATAAAGTCTCTCAACAAATAATCGCAATCGCTCCTATAAATTTTTATTTATTTACTGTGGTATGGGTTTACCAAATAAGTTACTTTTCCAAAGCATGGGCAACTCCATCAGAAATTCAATTTTCAAGGAAAAGGATGTCGAATCAAGAGGTGTTGCCGCTAGAAATGCTATAGGCAGATACATATGGGCTGACTGTGACTTGATAGATCTTCAACTAAAGTAAAGGACTTGTTAATATGGAATATATTGAATATACGTTTGGCATATATTAGCACTTTGTGACTTATAATTAAAAATCAGAACATTTTAAAGAAAGTGAATAAAATAAATTTAAATAAAAAGGACATTAATTAATGTGTACAATATTTTCAAAAATTGCTAATTTACGTAGTAATAGTTTAACTTTTAGCTTGAATAAGGTTGAGTTATCGGTATTTATTATTTTTAATTACAATATTTTAACTTTTGCTTGAAACATGAAGATTGAGTGGGAAGTGAAGGGAATCAAGGAACAGTAAAACCAAAAAACGGTTCAGCGGCTGAACTGGAGTTTTACTTCCGAATGAAGAACTAAGACGCATTTGTTGCTATTAAAAAGTTTTTCATTACCAATGGTGTATAGCATACTAAAAAAAATTGTTGTTTTGGGTTGACAGTAGATTCGCGGATTGACTGTATCCTGCAGTCCCTGTTTATTAAGATATTTGTTGGGTATCTGGGACTTTTCAGATTTCTTTCAGGGTTTTGTTCTGTAATATCTGTTAACGGGTTGGATTTGTATGCTAAATGGAAACCCGAAACTGCAGCTGCATAGAGAATTGCCGGTCTTAGTTCAGTTTTGTAGAGTTAGAATTTTATTATTAAAGCTTAGATTTTTATTTAAAAAAATGTGTTAAGCCTTTACGTGCTCTATAGAATTTTTGGATAATATAATTCGTGTTGTTATTCAAGTTTGTTTTTCTATAAAGCTAAATTCCTAGGTACTTTATTTCTCTCTTGAAGTAAACCTACTGATCACACACATTGACTGGGGGACGTGGACTCCTGTTATAGATAAAAATTACACATCCTTTGTTTTGCCGGATTAATTTTAATTCTCTACCTCTCGAACCAGCAATCAAGAATGTTTGATGTGTCTCTGCAGGTATTTGCGCATTGCATCTATTGTTTTTTGTTTTTTTGGCAAGTATTGTTGTATCTTCCTTTTGACAACAGCAAGTGTTATCCATATCGTTGATATAGATAATAAATAAAATAGGTCCAAGCTTAGAGCTTTGCAGTTCTCCTGCATTTATGGGCCCGTATGTTGAAGTATTTTGAGTATGGGCGACTAGAAATCTCCTATCGAGAAGGTACAATTTGATAATGTGGATTGTGAAGACTTTAAGATTTTTTAAATGAGACCCCTGTGCAATGCTTTCTCAAATGTCGTCTTGATATCAAAGATGATTGTCCAAATTTGCATACGGTTTTTGAAATCCTATCTTTGATTTATTCCGAAACTCGAAGCAGCTGCTGCGATGTAGTGTGTTTTCTGAGCTAAAGAGTGTGTGTGCAGTAAAACATTAGAATTACGAATGAAGGTCAAAAAATCGAAGGGAAGTTAGAAAAGCTGAGACAGGTTCCGAGTCGTGTTCTAAAAACCCGCGTGCCGAAAAACATATGTGGAGGAAAAATTTATTGGATTAATCAGCTCAACAAGGGGCATCACATGAACCCCATAAAAATCCATGCCCATGGCTATGGCACAATATTTTTTTTTTTTTTCTGTTAGAAGGAAAAATGTATAAAGTTTTAACCCAAAGAACACTAAACTTTCAATTTCATTTAAAAATATCAATAAAATAATTACACGCACAGATACAAGTACATTTATCATTATTTTTATTTTATATATATCTATAAATATATCTCAAAACGTCTCAGTTGCCGTGTACGTAATTTCATTGTACAATTATTTCTTTGAATTTATATTATTTAGTTTTTACCAAGTTTAATTTTGGCTCTTTAATACTATAGAATATTTAATTTAAGATCCAGTATACCCAAGACGAGTAATAAGAGTATTCAGTTCCCTTGGGACATAAAAAATTTTTTTTTAAGTACTTTTCATATCCTAAAATTATATTCGATATGTGGATTTTTATAAACGAAATTTTTTGGGTGATTTAAACAAAAATTAAAATGTTTAAAAATTTGTGACTTTTTAAGATATTCTCCCACTACAATTCATAATAATTTATAATAATTTTTTGTTCGTTTGTTTTCAAACACAATTATTTATACTTTTAAAGACAGATTTAAATTAAATGTTTAGTTCCTGGAAGAAAGAATAAAACGGGGTTTTTATGTAAAAATTGACCTAAAAGCACGAATTTACACAGTTTTCAAATTAAAAATGAATTCATTTTATTATAAAACGAAGCCCTAATAGTTTTGTACATACTTTTAAAATTTATATATAAAAAAAGAAATAAATTTAATTATACATGTTTGATTTTAATATATTGAATGTAGCTATATATACCAAAATCACTAGCTAATTTAAATTAATTTAACAATTTCAAATTGAAATATACGTTTGAGAGATAATAAAAAATGGTAAAATAA
Source organism: Pardosa pseudoannulata (assembly GCA_032207245.1). Classification (NCBI taxonomy): domain Eukaryota; kingdom Metazoa; phylum Arthropoda; class Arachnida; order Araneae; family Lycosidae; genus Pardosa; species Pardosa pseudoannulata. Next base: position 64,706,099 of record CM063507.1, on the reverse strand, counting down.
ATCAGCCATTGAATATCTTGTTATATTTTGCATTAGTGCTTCCCCTGTAATTACGGGCGGTTATGGGGCTCCTTAGCCAGAAGGCCTTATCCCCGATCTAAAGGTAGAAAGTAAACAAGGTGAGCTCTGTTAAGAAAAATACAATTTTAAATTTAGAAAGGAGTAATTTAGATGCCGGTAATTAAAAGGTAGGTAAGAGAAATCGTAAGGGCTGGTGGTTGTAGTCCTTGTACCTGAAATACTCAAACAGAAGTATTAATACCCTGAAAAAAAAATAACTGATTAATAGGCACTTTTAGGTTTTACACTGGATGGAATCTTACTATCTAAATAAAAACATCAAACATAGTTAGGTACACTATCTGCTCCATAATAAAAATACACATAAATATTTTTTTTTTTATTTATTATTTTTTTATTTTTATTTTTATTTATATATTTTATATATATATATATATATATATATATATATATATATATATATATATATTTATTTTTTTTTTTTCCACATCACATCACAACACATTTACGTTACAACCTAAAAGGGAATGGGATGAAGTAATAAGCACAAAAAGGAAAAGATTAAGGTAGGATATCTATTGTCAGGAAACCAGAGCGGCGCGAGGCCGGCGTATCTTAGAGGGGCTATTGTGATCGTAATCCGGAAGTTCAGCTATTATTTCATTTGGAATACTATTGAGGCTATTGTAAAAATTTTGGGATGCTTTAATACAAGACTGTTTGAACGTTAACATATTGAAATCACGTCTTATTACTTCATTGGATAAATATCGATGTGCGCCTCTAACACGCCTCATAAATTTATTTTGTACTTTTTCAATTAAATTCATATTAGACTTCGCGGCAAACGACCAGACCGGAGCTGCGTAAAGAGCGGTAGGAAGAACTATTGTTTTATATAAAAGAATTTTATTTTTATTATTTAAGTATTTACTATTAAGAAGCATTTTTAAATTTTCTAATTTTCCTATCATTTTATTTTTGATTTCCGTTATGTGAGGACGCCAGGTTAGTTTTTTTTTTATCTAATATAACACCTAAGTATTTTACAGAGTTTTCCCAGTTGATTGCCTCGTCGAGTAGATATAATCTTGGGGGAGTTTTGTAAGTACGAGTAAAATATATAGCATTACATTTAGAGGGGTTAACTTTAATTTTCCATTTAATAAACCAATCTTCCAGAGGGTCAAGGTGTGACTGAATGTAGCTAGAAAACAGAGTTTACGTGTGGGGCTGAAGCAATTATAGCCGTGTCATCCGCATACAAGGCTAGAGAAGTATAATCATTTCTAGGAATGTCATTAATATAAATATTAAACAGAGTGGGACCTGAGATGGAGCCTTGTTGAACACCTGCCGTTATTGATTTTAAAGTGGAGAAAGTGTTTTGTATGCGGACGGTAAAATGACGATCGCAAAGGTAATTGTGTAAGAAATGTATTAAAGCATCAGGCATTTTAAGCTGGATTAGTTTGTAAATGAGGCCTACATGCGAGATGCTTTTGCATTAGTAGATCATTATCTTACAAATTTAGTTAATTTTATGATTTTTAATATTATTGTAAACTTAGCAAAGTAAAATTCTACAGAAAAGTTGGGTGAAGTGCTTAATATATAATATTTATAATTATCCTACGTAAAATAATTTTTTAAGTAGTTCTAGTATATTATACCTGCATAAATTATGAGTTTTAATTTATATTAATATTTAAATTCCTTATTAAAATTTAGAGGACATTTAATAACATTAAAAATATTTTGCATTTTTATAGAGCATTTTGGTAGGGACTGAATATTCCCGGAGGCGGAGAAAGGGGAGGTGTGCGTCCCTCCCCCTTAATATGCCCGTACAAGGCATACAAGGCGATGATGCAACTGGATTGCTTGGCCCGAGCCCTCTAATCCAGAGATTTCTAACAGTATGCAGAGGAATGACGAGCAGAAAATAAAACAACTAAAAGATGAAAGAAGGGGATAGGGAGGCGGATTCATCATTTCATAACACAAAATAATATGTCCATGTAAAAATGAAAATACTTGAAGAATACTCCTGTGTAAAATAATTGAATTTATGTATATAGTAAATTATTGTAATTAAATTTTATGATAAAGGTGAAAAAGTAGTAATTTTTCCAAAACCTTTGCAAACAAAATTATATATATATATATATATATATATATATATATATATATATATATATATATATATATATATATATCGTCTTTTAGAAACTCTTATCTATTATAAAACCACAAGACCTATATTATGTAAAAAGTAACAATAAAGCAAAAAATGAGTTTTTTTTACATTTATTTTTAAATTTTAACCAACAAAATATAGTTTAAATCTAAATAATTATTTAGATCTAGATCAAAGGTTCTAGTCCTTACCTGTAACCGTCCTCTTTATAAAAAAATAATATACGACTACAAATAAATACATTTTTGTACATTTTATTCATAACATATTCACAAAATGTATTTATATTATATTTGTATATATATATATATATATATATATATATATATATATATTTGTATATATATATATATATATATATATATATATATATATATTATTAAAGAAAATGTTAATAATTATGTACAGCCTCTTTCCTTTTTACTAGTTAACGCGGTAAATAATAATTTGACATTTAGCTTTAGTAAAGTTGAGTTATCAGTAAGTAGTAATTTTAGTTAGAAAAATAGAAGTATAGATAGGCGTGTTTTATTCCTTGAATATCAGGATAGAGCTAAGTTTAAAGGTATATAGAGAAATGAAACGATAAAATAAAAATTTCAAGAAAAATTCGATGTTTAAGTAAAGATAAGTCAAATTAGATGTGTTGTCGATTACAAAGGCATAGTCAAATATACTTGTAGTAATATTGAATTGATTGTTCTAAAATCTAGTAATGGACTTGTAACGTATAGGATATTTGTGTGTATTGATTAGAAATCTTAACCTTTTAAAATATATTAAATGAGAAAAATTTAAAAATAAATATAAGTTAATACGACATTATTTTTTAGAAATTACTAGTATAATTGGTAAACAACAATTTGACTCTTTGCCTGAGTTGTCGTTTATAATATTTTCGATTTTTTCCAGATCATGACGATCAAACGGGGAGTTAGCGGGTAATCATGGAAGAGTAAAATCAAAAATGGATTCAGCAATTGGCTGGGTGTTTTTTTATTTATTTATTTTTTAAAAATAATTTTTAACATTTATTATTAAATTATCAAAGCAACATTCTTTAGAAAAGTTGGGTGAAATGGAAAAAATAAAATATTTAATTATAGCTATCATTCTCACTAGACAGAAATTCTTAAGTATTTTTAGTGTCTTATAAATGCATAAATTATGAGAAGTATTATTATTGATATTTATAGGACATTGATATCTTTAAATATATTTTACTAGTTCACATAGAGTTATGATTAGGACAGAATATCTCCGGAGGTGGAGAGAAAATGCATATGTACGCCCCTCCCCCTTAAATTTGTCTTTTTAACAATCACAATATTTGAAGCATACCTCATTTGTATAATATTTGAATTTATGTATATGCTATATGTCTGTTATAAATTATTAGTTTATAAGTTACGTAATAATTTGACTTTTAATAAGGTTGAGTTATCGGTCAGTAGTAATATCAGTTACAAAAATAGAAGTATAGTTAGAACTGTTTTATTGCTTTGAAAATGGAGAAATGGGTGAAAAACAACACGTTGATTAATTAAAAGTAATTAATCTTTCCGTGGACAATGAACAAACACAACAGAAAGTAATCAAAATTACACTGAACCAGAACATAGTAAAAGAAATTTGGAAATGTAACTCAGTATCGCTATCTATTGCGTGCAAACGGAGTTACAAAATGCATGAGAATTGAGTTATTTCAAAATATTTAAGAACGGTGAAAATTTAAACGACTCTAGGTACTATTTAATAACATATAATAATAAAAAGATATTCTTATTTGCTTTTATGAAATTTTTAAACATTTTTTGGATTTTTATATCTGTGTATCTTATATTCATTTCTAATATTTTATTTACATTTTTGACAATTTTTAAAATTGATGTTTATTTTTAACTGTCAATTTTTATTATCTTTTTTATTTATTTTTTTAAAATCTGTTTTTGAATCTGTTAAAAAACTTTATACCTCAAGCTATCTATAATGGGTAGTAAATAACCTGATTTTTAAAGATAAAACATTGTTTTGAAAAAATGTTATTCAATATAATAATTTAGAAACTTACATTTTTCTATCAAAAAATAGTCATGAGTTTAAATTTTACTGTTCCTCTCAAATGTATACAGCAATATTAAATAATCATTTCATTTAGTAAAAAGTAAAAAAAGAATTGTTCTTGAATATTCTTTGATAGAAAATTATAAGCTTCTAAATTACTATATTGAATGATATTTCTATGAGTAATTTTTTCCTGCTTAAGTTAGGCTATTTACTGTCCTCGACAATAAACTGAGCACAAACATTATTGTCTGAATAATGCAATGTGATTGCATATTTTTACCAATTATTGTTAATGATTTTAAAAAGTAAGAGACCGTACAAATAAAAATAAATAAATCTGATTTATTAGAACTGCAATATGTGTGATCAAAATCTGTATCGGTTGATGTAATTTCTATTGTTTTCACTTTCCATTGTTTAACAGGTGTATAAGAATCCTCGACAGAAGTTCAGTATTACTTAAATAGGTTGAGTTAATATATTAGTGAATAGGTGGCGCCAATGAACCAAGTAATTTCCCCCCTGAAACTGTAGCACTGATATTGGCTGTCCCGATACACTCGTTTCAATGAGGAATTTGCATATGTGGGGGATGCGAACAACTTAGTATTCTGCTGATAATTCCAGACTAGTAAATTCCAAAAATGTTCTCTAAAATATAAAAAAAAACTGGGTCCGTCCTTTTAAAAATTAATTTTAAAATTAAGCGAAAATCACGTGACATCGAAACGTTCCGTGATTGGTTATGACGTCATCGTTCATGCAGACCAATATTTTTGTATTGCTTTTAAACAAGCACTATTTTCCGATTTTGTTTTTGCAAGTTCCTGAAATTTTCTAGCTATCAAAATTTATTTTTATTTAAACCTGAAGGTTTATTTTATCGATCTAGATAGCTTAGTTATCTCAATTTGCCATAAATGTCTCTTCTACCTGGATTTACCAAAGGACAATCAGACAACCTCCCGAAAATTGACAGCATGTCAATGTTTTCTTTCTTGGCAAGAAACCCGGATTTTATGGGAGCAGAAATACGAGGAACTAAAACACAAAGGTATGTAAAATCATTTATATTTTTTTCCAATTTTACTTAACATGTATTAATACTTTATTCATGCTAAACACAGTTCTTTTGTTTGTAAACACAAACAAGTCAAATAAATATACATTTATCATATACACACATTTGTAGTAGCATCGTTTTTTATAAATAGAGACGGATGTAATTTTAAAATAAAAATTAGAGGAGGTATTTATTGTGAGACCGGTCTCATTAACCTTCGTGTTGCAAAAAAGTAGACCGTAGCACTCCAAAACCAAACCCAAACCAAACCAATTCTTAGATATTTTAAATATGATGAAAAGAAATTTAAAATCTTTAAACGGCTTTACTTAATTATTTATACATTTTTAAATAGCAATACAATTTTATTGCCTTTAATATTAATGTCAAATTAAAAAATGTATAAAATTTCTCAAATTAAATTTAATTTTTAAAGTAATATCGTCATTAATTATTTAAAAAATTTTATACTTTTTTTCAAATTAGTCACCAATTTAATCGAAAAATATCACTGTAATTTGATACACAAGAGAGTATGCATCTCTGAAGAAAATATTTATACCTTGAAAATACATAAACTTCCCCTCCCACGATTTATTTATTAGATAATTATATGTTTTAGATATTTATATGTTTTTCGATATTTATATGCTTTATAAAATATTTATTGTAATTGAACTCTGTGATAATACTCGAAAATTTGCAGTTTTAAAAGTTAAATAGCAGTGGTTAATCAACAATCCTTTTAAAGGTATAGACGTATTTTTATTTATGTTTTGCATCAATTTGTCAGGTTTGTTAAGATTTCGCAATTTTAAAGATATAAAAAATAATAAAAATAATTCTTAAAATGGAGTTAAAATGAATTTAACGATTATTTTTTTTTAAATTGTTACATTTTGTTAGTCTTATCGTTTTCACGCTTTTAATAACTGATCTTTTTCTAGCATTTTTGTCTCAAAATATTCATAAGAATTTTATTCATTTTGTGTTGTAATGGGTCATAAATATTCAACATTTCATCTATTCCAGGGAGATTTATTATTTTTAAGATTTTTAATAATTAAAGCAACTTCTGCGATAGTAGCCGGAGTTAAATCATTACTTGTAAGGGTTACTAAGAAAATTATTTACTGTACTAATAACCTGGCGGTCGTGGTCCTCGTCTTCTAGATCCTCGTTAGGCTCAAATTGAGTTTCGTATACTTCCGCGATCGCTTCTTCTTTACCAGCCGGATCGAATGCTACACCATTTAATCCGGGATGGGAGGTATGCTGTTATAACCATTACCCCTTCAGACGCTTCTGAAATTTCCATAAAGAATTGTCCTCGGTAGTAAGGTTACTTATGAAATCTGACCATTGTTTCTGTCTATAAGTTTGAATCTTTTCTCTGACAGTCCGCTTGAGAACAAAGTACTCTTGCGTGGAGGAAGGGGTACGAAGATATTGATAAAGTTTACGTGCTGCATTTCTATTATTAATTAAATTCTTAATATGGGTAGGTAATTTATGAACTTTTGGTTTTTTAAGAATATGGGAAGAACTTTTCTTAGCTGCGTTAATAGTGTCAGTTAAGTTAATTACAGCACTTTCTATACAATTAGTAGATCTGATACTAGGAAAGAATAATTTAGCAGAGGCAAGAGTTTCCTGGAACTGACGCCAATTTGTATAAGTGGTGGGCTCAGAAACTTGGGTAATTAACTGCAGATCAATTGTCAGAAGAACTGGCAAATGATCTGCGAGTCAAAAATATCCAGAGTTTCAACATTACATTTAAATGGGTACATTTTTGATGAGAGCAAGGTCAATAGTGGAGGGTCGTCCTGCAGAAAAATGAGTAGGGGTGGGGGTTGAAGAATGTTAACATCAGTATTATCGGTGACTAAATTTAGAAGCTCTCGGCCGTAATTGTTATTACTATAGCAGTTCCAGGCTTTGTTACGGGCATTAAAGTCACCAGCTATAACAGAAGAGTTAGAATAATTAAGAATTTTAAGAATATCATCTTTAGGGAAACCTCTACCAATTTTAAAATAAGCATTAGTTATTAGAATTTTTGTTATTGTTGTCAGGCAAAACCATTGCAGAGTTGGTTTCAAGTACGTCCGAAACAAGGTCAGATACAGCATAGTGATTAATTGATCTTTTGATATAAATGGCAAGGCCACCCTGAGCGTGTCTGCCTTCCATAGCACGATCCTTACGGTAAAGTAAATAATTAGCAATGTTATACCTAATATCCGGTTTTAATTTAGTTTCTTGCATTAATACTATATCTATATCAGAATCTTCTTAATAATTCCTAAGTTCGGTAATTTTATTACCGAGGCCGTTTGCATTCCAAAATAAAATATTGAGAGCGGAGAGACATTGATATTTATCCATTATGGGGGTTGTTGAAATAATCGGCGATGACTTCGAAGGCCTTCAGAAGTTTTTGAATTGGATCATTTTGCTCTTTCATTATTTTAGCTACATTTTTAATTAAATTTATTATATCTTTAATGTAATAATCTTTCATAAAATCAACTATTAATTTAACCAATTCTCCTATACCTTCTTGACCAGAGCTTTTATTTTTATTATTATTAATTTTATTTTCATTAGATTTATTATTACTATTACTGCTAGAGGCTACTTTGCTTTGAGGTTTATTATTTTTAGGTTTATCATTATTACTACTAACTACTTCACTGAAACTTTTAGCTTTAGTTGGGGATTTATTTAACTCAGAGTTTGGGACAGCAATTCTTTGGGGAGGGGGCACTAGTAACTATTTTATTTGCCCTTTGAGTCCAGGCATTAGTGGCTGGAATAGGAGCAGGAATAAATGTTTGGGGACGTTTAGGTTTTTCAGTTTTGTTTTTGTTTGAAGGGTGGGCCCTACATCTTTTATAGTTAGCTGTGTGGTTCCCACCACAGTTCGCACATTTAAAATTAGAAGGATCTATTTTACATTCTTTAGCTAGATGATTTTGCCCGCATTTAAGGCATTTAGGGGTGAGGTTGCAAGTTAGGGAAGAATGACCAAATTCTTGGCACCTATAGCACTGAGGGACACCTACGTTATTATACTTTTCAAAGGTTACACTTAAATAGTTTATAGTTTTAATTTTATTTAAGTTATCTATAGCTGAATTAGGAGTTAAAGTGATTAAGAAGAGAGGCATTGGTTTTTTGTTTTCCTATTAGTTAGGTAAGCTATTTTTAGGGGTTCTATATTAATATTATTTAGATCTATTTTAATATCTTCTAGGTCAGTATCGACCGGGAGTCCTCGGATTAATAAATTTTTTAGGTTTTTCTGATTTAAGATCTAGGGACCTGGCCGGGATTTTGCTTTCTTTTAAGTAGTTTTGTATTTTTCTAAAGGACTCTAAGCAGTTTGTATTAATTTGAATTTTATTCTTAGTTAGTTTAGTTTGGATTTGGTCCGTTAAAGAATGGAGATTTTGCAGTAAAACTTTGCTATTTTTGGGGATTTCTACGAACAGCTGATAAGGGAATTCAGTTTTTAAGGCTTCTTTAGGCCTATCATTTTAATTACTATTTAGACTTTTATTTTGCATATTTTCATTTACATTTTCATTATTAGTTACATTAATTTCATCATTATTTAAAACTTCAAATCTATTACTAGTTGGTAAAGGGGTACTAGTCCTATGAATTACACTCTTTTTTCATTTACATTTATATTATCATTTGAGTTTTTTCTTTTTCTTTTAGGATTTTTAGGTTTATGAATAATTCTAATGACATCGTCTTCACCACAAATCATCTCAACATGGTATACACTTAAATGACCATTAATAAAAACACGTAATGCATTGAAAAACATTTTAAAATACATGTTATCTAAGTAATCAAAAATATTATGAGAATTGCATCTTACAGCACTAAAAACAGTATTAAGAGATTCTCTTACCTCATGATGGTCGCGTCGGTCGTTGAGCAACTCGTCCACGAAATTCAGGAAATCTTTAATGATGACGTAATATTCCCACCAAAGATCAATTCTTCGTTAAACTGGTTGATAAAACCGGCTAACTCTCCTTTCACAGAGGAGGTAGAGGAGCACGAAGTATTGGAGCTTACGGACCCAATGTCCGAAGCATCCATCACATCACTCATCGTAATACACTATGCGAACAGCACAGCACCATGAGAAAAATCCACCGTAGAAATACAACGCCGACACGCCGGAACAGCAGCGAAGAAGAACCGCAGGGAGAAAACAGAACAGCACGAGCACTGAGCAAGCGAAAGCAACAACCTTCCTCGAGCAGAGCCAGAGGGGGAGACATTTTATGACAACGTACTCACCTCTTTGCCGGAGTATATTATATTTTTGCTTGGTTATTCATGCCTAAATAGATGTTTTGACCTTTTACACTTACGGAGATTAAAGTAAAGACTTCCACACTTCGCTAAGTACTCCGTAAAACCCATTACCTTGACTTTAACACTGAGAGAATATTTATCCAAATAAACGGATATAAACAGAATAAACGAAAGGAACCATCATGTTTTATGTTTTGCATCAATTTGACAGGTTTGTTAAGATTTCGCAATTTTAAAGATATAAAAAATAATAAAAATAATTCTTAAAATGGAGTTAAAATGAATTTAACGATTATTTTTTTAAAATGGTTACATTTTGTTAGTCTTATCGTTTTCACGCTTTAATAACTGATCTTTTTCTAGCATTTTTGTTTCAAAATATTCATAAGAATTTTATTTATTTTGTGTTGTAGTGGGTCATAAATATTCAACATGTGTATTTATACATTAACTCCATGTATTCATTTCATTTTTGAATATCGTCTGTTTTGTATTTTGTTTTAGTTTTGTGGCAACGTGGTACTATAATAATTAAAAATAACGTTTTAGCTGGTTATATTTTGTGTGTTCTTTATTGCTTCTTAAAAAATAATAATTTATTTTAAACCGCTACCAATTAATTATTTTTAGCGATTTTCAATAAATAACTATTTTTAAAAGAAGCAAAAAAAAAAAAAAAAAAAAAAAAAAAACACAAAATATCACCAGCTGAAACATTACTTTTTATTTTTTTGGTACCACGTTGCCACAAAACTAAAACAAAATAGAAAACGGACAATATTCAAAAATGAAATGAATATATGGAGTTTATGTACATGGAGTTAGTTAATATATAATTACACATGTTGAATATTTATGAACCACTACAGTGACATGAGCGGATTATCATAGGATGTTTTACTGCAAACGTACATTTTAATTTATTGTCATATTTTGTTATCTGACTGTTATTTTATTTAATACTTACAATATATATAGTTATATAATACGTAAATTTCTTAATTTCGAAGAAATTGTTTATTATTTATGTTTTATTTCTTTTAATTTTTTTCTACTCTAATATGTCGTACATTAAGTATATAGTTTTTAACATACACACCAGTACATATTGTTTTGTATTTTAAATGCTGAGAAGAAGACGAACATAAATTCAAGAGTAAATAATGATACTAATCAAAATTAACAAATTATAACAAAACTAGGTCGAAAATTTTTAAATAGCTAATTTGTGTCAAATCGATGTGGGAGGAGTCTAATAGTAATGAGCAGTTATTCATTAACACAGGGAGTAAAAACAAACATAGGGAAGTGTCCTTATTGAAATAGAGAAAACTTTTATAGTTAACTAATTAACACTTGTTTAAATTCTACATAAAATTGGTTGATATTTCTTAAAGTTGGTTTCCAAAACATAGCATAAGGCTGATACTGAAGATTTAAAATGTTGAGGAGATGACTATTCCTTTTTAAACTCTAGATTCTTTCATAGATAAGAGATGCTCTCTTCCTATCTGGAAAATGGGAGAAAGCCTTTAATTTAATCGTTTTGATTTTAGACTGGAGGTTTTATTTCAGTTTACCTTATTATTACACAAAACTATTGAATCTAAAATACTTTTTGTAAAAACTTGAACGTTATCACTTTTTTATTACAGATCAAAAGAATATTACAATAGCAATTCCAGACTAAGCATTTATCTAGGGATACATACTCACTCATTTGTTGGGTATGGCCGTAAAATGTACAGGAGGTGATCATTCTATTTGAAACTAGAGTAGAAGTGCTCTCTTCCAGTCTGCAAGATGAAGCCCCGTTTACATGTGAAAATTACTTGACATCGCAGCATTGATTCTTTTCCGAATCCTGTTCTTCACAGCATCCATGGTAATGATCGTGCTATACCAAGCTCTGCCAAAAGGCGAACAGCTCTTATCTTTAACAGCCTCCCCTATAATTACGGGCGGTTATGGGGCTCCTTAGCCAGAAGGCCTTATCCCCGATCTAAAGGTAAGAAGTAAGCGAGGTGAGCTCTGTTAAGAAAAAATATAATTTTAAATTTAGAAAGGAGTAATTTAGGTGCCGGTCATTAAAAGGTGGGTAAGAGAAATCGTAAGGGCTGGTGGTTGTAGTCTTGAACCTGGAAAATACTAAAAGAAAGTATTAATACCCTGAAAGAAAAGGAATAATTAGTAGGCACTTTTAGGTTTTACACTAGATGGAGTCTTACGATCTAATTTATAACATCAAACATCAAACACAGTTAGGTACAATTTCTGCTCCATAATAAAAAATACACATAAATATTTTTATTTATTTTTATTATTTTATAATTTTTATTTTCATTTTTATTATTTTATATTTTTTTCCCCACATCACAACACATCACATTTACATTACAACATAAAAGGGAAGGGGATGAAGTAATACGAACCGAGAGGAAAAGATTAAGGTAGATTATCTATTGTCAGGAGATCAGTGCGGCGCGAGGCCTGCGTTTCTTAGAAGGGCTGTAGTGATCGTAATCCGGAAGTTCGGCTATTATTTCATTTGGAATACTATTGAGGCTATTGTAAAAATTTTGGGATGATTTAATACAAGACTGTTTGAACGTTAACATATTGAAATCACGTCTTATTACTTCATTGGATAAATATCGATGTGCGCCTCTAACTCGCCTCATGAATTTATTTTGTACTCTTTCAATTAAATTCATATTAGACTTCGCGGCAAACGACCAGACCGGAGCTGCGTAAAGAGCGGTAGGAAGAACTATTGTTTTATATAAAAGAATTTTATTTTTATTACTTAAGTGTTTACTATTAAGAAGCATTTTTAAATTTTCTAATTTTCCTATCATTTTATTTTTGACTTCCGTTATGTGACTTATCATTAACAGCACTCAGATATGTCTACCACCGTCACAGCGGAGGAGGGGTGAGTGAAACACCGTTTTCTGGGCCCGCATTGAATTTGTTTTCTCTTGGTCCTGGTTTTAATAATTCTTTAACCTGTTGGGCTTCGAAGCTTGTGAGCTCGAGGTACCGCATTCTGTCCCCGATCATGGACATGTTTTCAAAATTCTAAATTTTAAATCATTTTTGCCTTATTTTAAATTATTTATGCTTCCAATATTTTTTGGGTTTCGCATCATTCAGCTATCTTGCAGTTATTTAACCTTAATTGTGTGTTCTCCTATCTTGTCTCATTAAAAATATTAAAAAACCAAAAAAGTTGATAGAATTCCGTATGTAGCGCTTCACGGCGCTTTTCTGAAAACAGATTCTTATTTACAGAATAGCTTCAACTAAATTACTTTAGTCTAGTTAATGTGCATAGCTAAACCAGAATGAAATTTAAACTATAAAAGTCCATCACCGAAGAGTTCAGAGTTCATATAAATGTAATGATAGATTTCACGGAAAAGTTTTTTCTCTATACTACTGTTGCAATGTGGTTAATTGTGCGAATGAAAACACCTCTTTTCAAACACAAAAAACTTATTTTATACAACACAAAAACAAGTATGACATAAAAATGTGCATGTGCGAAACAAAATGAAAAACGGACAGCATGCCAGCTGCCGTGCGGATGCGAACTCGATGTGAACTGCTACTACTGGAAAAGTTCTGAAAAACGCCGAAAACGAATCACAGAAAAGTTGAGTTGTTTTGTTCCGGATGCACCGGAACATACTCCCACCCTATCAGGCATTAGTCCTGATATATGGGCAAAGGAGCTAATTTATGAACGTTTCTTTTGAAAACAGAGTTCTTGGTTTTAATTGTAACTACGCGAACCAGTCCGTCTGTACCACGATGAAGTTCGATCACTTGTCCTATTGGCCAAGAACCTGGAAGATAACCATCATCTAACAGCAGGACGATGTCTCCAATTTTCAAATTGGGCTGAGTGTCCTTCCATTTCTTCCTGGATTGCAGAGAGGATAGATAGGCTTTGGTCCATGATTTGTAGAAGTCTTTCCGCATCTTTTGAAGGAGATCCCACCTATTCCATACATTGGTAGGACTAGTAAGAGGTAGTTCAGGAGATGACAGGATCAAGTCCCCTGTAAGAAAGTGTGAAGGAGTGAAAATATTAATAACATCGATGTCAGTACTGTTTAAACTACATAATGGAAGAGAATTTAAAATGGCTTCAATCTGAGCCAATAGAGTTGTCAATTCTTCGAAAGTAAGTATAGTTTCACCGATGACTCTTTTACAGTGATATTTGGTGGATTTAATTGCGGCCTCCCAAATCCCTCCAAAGTGAGGAGATGCCGGAGGTATAAAGTGCCATTCTATTGATGCATGAGTCAAATGATGAGCAACGGCTTCGTTCTTAGGAAGGGAAGCCCACAATCGTTGTATCTCGCTGAGCTTTCGGTTAGCCCCAACAAAGTTCGTTGCATTGTCGCTGTAAATGTGACGTGGAGCTCCTCGTCTAGCACTGAAACGGCGCAATGCCGCTAAGAATGCATCAGCGGTTAAATCACTGACCGCCTCGATGTGTAGCGCTTTAGTAGCGAGACAAATAAATAGAGCAATGTAACCCTTGGTTGATTTTGTTCCACGACCATTATTGAATTTGATTGAAATAGGACCGGCATAATCTACTCCGCAGTTGAAGAAAGGCCTCTCGAGTGTTACTCGATGCTTAGGCAGATTACCCATAAGCTGGGATGCAGTGGAAGCTTTAAATTTGAAGCATTTGATGCATTTGTGAACACATTTTATTAATAAGCTTTTTTCCACCTATGATCCAATATAATTGTTTGATAATGTGGGACAGTAATGAAGGACCAGCATGTAAATAAGTCACATGCTTTTCTTTCACGATGAGCTCACTCATCTTGTGTTTAGCAGGTAGAATCACTGGGTGTTTTTGATTAAAGGATAATTCTGAATTCTGTAAACGTCCTCCCACCCGTAAAAGACCATTTTCATCTATAAATGGATGGAGCGAGTGTAGCTGACTTTTCTTAGGCAAAAATCTCTGATTTTTAATGCATGTTAGATCCTCACTAAAGTAATTTTTCTGAACCCACCGAATTATGATTACTTCTGCATTTTTAGTTTCGGTGTAAGTGAGTGGAGAAAAGGAATCAGTCATAAGTGTTTGACTTCTGTTATTAGTCTTGCACTTATTGATGAATCTTAGGCAATATGCTAAAATGCGTATAATCTTAGAAAATGATGAATATTTTTCAAATAAATTACTATATAATTCATTCGACTTAGTACTATGAAATGAAAATATAGGATCAGATCTTTGTTCATCTTTAATGAGATCCTTGATTTCCTTGAAAGAGGGTTCATCTTTCGGCCAGTGAGACGAATCCAAAAGAAGCCAACTTGGGCCATTCCACCACAAGTTACAATCAGGAAGACATTTGGGATCAATCCCACGCGATGCGATATCTGCAGGGTTCTCTTTGGAAGGGACATGCCTCCAGTATTTTGTTGGAAGTACTTCAATTATTTGAGAAGTTCGGTTTGCTACAAAAGTTTTCCACTTGCGGGGATGCGCCGCTAGCCAGGAAAGTACAACTTTGGAATCCGTCCAAGCGTAAACATCAAAATTGTAATTCTTGAGTGTGTTCATTACTGTACGATATAACTTTGAAAGTAAATGAGCACTGCACAATTCCAATCTAGGAACAGATACTTGTTTGATAGGTGCGACTTTAGTTTTAGAAACTAAGAGAGAAACTTTTGTTTTATTTTCGTGTGTTTGCTTGCAATAAATTGCAGCGGCGTAAGCAAGTGTGGAAGCGTCGCAAAAGCCGTGCAATTCAAATGTGTCAGAGGAAATAAGCGCGACACCTCTAGGAACGGAAAAATGTTCAACTTCATTGAAAGATTTCTGAAATTTAAATAAATCCTCAGCAAGATTTTGTGGTATAGGAGAGTCCCAGTCTCCTTTTGTAAGCCAGAGCTTTTGATAAAAAATTTTCAATACAACAGTACATGGCGAAATTAATCCTAATGGATCGAAAATGCGTGCAGATTGGGACAAAATGTGTCTTGTTTTCAGTGGCAATGCGAGTGCAAGTGCGGTTTTGAAAATGAATGTGTCTGTTGAGGAGTTTCAAAATAATCCTAAGACTTTCGTGCTTTTCCTATCGTTCGGAATTATTTCTAAACTAGTGTCTGTTGAACAATGTTCTTGAATTTCTCTAAGAAATGCATTCGAATTAGAATTCCACTTTCGAAGGTGGAAACAATGTGTTTGTAAATTAATGGTGATTTCCTTACAAAGGTGATATTGCCTCACTATGGGTTTTTGAGCCCGATAGCAAATCATCCATGTATATGTCGTGTAGTAAAGTATGAGAAACAGCAATATTTTGTAAATAATCCAGTGCAATTTGCTTGATGCACCTAGTGGCTAGGAAGGAAGCTGGAGAGAAACCATATGTACAGTGTTTAACTTGTATGTGCGAATTTCTTTGTTAGGATTAAATCTCCAAAGAATTTGTTGATATTTCCGATCATCCACGGACACCAAAACTTGACAGTACATTTTCTCTATGTCTGCTGAAAAGACTATTTCTAAAAATCGAAAATTAAGTAAAATTTCGAAAATGTCTCGTTGTAATTTAGGACCAACACCCAAAATTGAATTCAATGATTTACCACTGGAAGTTTTACATGAAGCATCGAAAACGATTCTTAATTTGGTAGTTGTACTTGACGGCTCGATCATTGCATGGTGGGGAATGAAATATTGCTCATTTTGAAAACTATTCATACAGTTTTGTGTTACTAATTCCATATGACCTAAATTTGCATATTCGTGCATATCTTTGTATTGGGTTTCAAACTCTGAATTTTCCTTAAATTTACTCTCCATAGCATATAATAGAGAAAGTGCAGCTGGTTTTGAATTACCTAATTCAGATTTAAATTTTAAAAGTGGAAACTTTACAACAAAACGACCATCTCAATTAATTGAGTAATTTTCCTGAAAATGAGTTTCAACAAATAGCTCTTCAGGTGAGAATAATGTGTCAGTTGAATTGGGCACTTCTTCTAAGTCCCAAAACCGTTTTAATTCTCTATCAATATTTATTTCATAAATATTCAAGTTTGAAAATGAATTTGATTTCGTTTGAGATTCTGGTAGTTTTCCGGATATGAGGAAACCAAAAATCGAGTTTTGAGCAATCAAATCACTTTGAGAACAAGTTATTTGTCCGGGAAGTAAAATAGAAAAAAAGTAGTCAGATCCTAGAATAATATCTATCTTATCCGGAATGTGAAAACGTGGGTCAGCTAACTTTGCGTTTTGCAAATGCGAAAAATCTTTCTCATTTATTTTTTGGTTTGGAAGCGCGGCAGTTAGTTTATCTAATACAAATGCTTTAATTGACATTCTCACTGATGTATCGTGTATTGACAGTAACTCAATTTCCACGGAACCTTTTGTAACCGCGACTTCTGACTCAGCTAAACCCTTGACAGGAAAACGTGCATTTTTTCTTTTAAATCCCAATAAATTAATGCAAGATTCAGATATTAATGTTGATTCCGAACCACTGTCACACAATATTCTAATGTTACGTTTTTGACCCATCGAATCAATTACATTGACATATGCAGTTGGCAATAAGCCAAAAGTTGTTTGAACATTATTATTTTGAATTACAGTAGTATTTCCACTTTTGTTTTCATCCGTAGACGCAATGTCTGGTACCTCACTAGCTGTAAGATTTTTTCTTTGTTGTTCTAAATGAAAACTGCTCTCTGAAAGAGAAGCAGATGTGGAGTAACTTTTTAATTGATTTTCACAAAGAATACTATGATGCAATGACTGGCAATAATGACAACGATATGGAGACATACATTCAGATTTTTTGTGCTGACTAGAAAAACAATTTAAACAAAGATTATTTTTCCTAACAAATTGATTTCTATCTTTGACAGATAATGTTTTAAATTTGGGACATTTGAAAAGAAAATGATCTAATTTACACATAATACATTTGATACTTTTGTTAGTAGAAAATCTTTTAACAGTAGATTGAGATTTTTCCTTTTCTTTCTCGTTGAAAATTTCTAAAGAGGAACATTTATCATTTAAAAATTGAATAAACATTTCAAGAGTTGGAAATTCCTCTTTTGCTGAAAACTCAGACCATTGTCTACATGTTTCGTTGTCAACTTTTTGTAATAAAATATAAATTAACCAAACATCTCTTTGATTAGCCTTTGGATCAATAGATTTTAAACTTCTGATGATCTCATCAGATGTATCGGCAATTTTTCGCAAATTAATTGCGTTTGCATTAATTACACAAGATTGATCCATGAAAGTTTTGATTAGTGATGTGACAATTTGTTTTTTCTTATCATACCTAGATAATAATTTTTCCCAGGCTTCTATATAACTATTTTCTGAAATGGGAATATGTTTAATAATAGAAGCTGGATCATCCGTTAATAAACCTTTTAGATACTGAAATTTTTGAATATTGCTTAAGTTTTCATTGTTATGTACTAATGATACATATAAATCCTTGAACGACATCCAGTTTCTGTAATTACCATTAAAAGACTGCATATTTATTCTCGGTAACTTAAAATTATTTGTAATACTTGTACTACTAGAAACTGGTGTTGGATGTTCATTAACCTGAGTAACAGCTTGCTTATTAACAGTAACATTTAATTTTTCAAGTTCTTGTTGTAGTTTGGCTTTGGTTTCATAATATTTTTTCTCAAATTCTTCCATTTCGGAACTTTCCGGCGGAAGTTCTGCGTCTGCCTTGTCAAAATCAAAATAAATGCTTTCAATTTTTTGAAGTTTATTCATCAAATCGTGTTTTTCGAATAATTGTTTATCATCATTAATGAAATTTGAAATTCTGGTTAGAGCAGCTTTCGCTCTACCTCGGTTATTTCTTGCGATCTTATCTTTGTCTTCCATTACGACGTAATGGTGCGAGGAAAACCAAAGTCAAACTTGTAAAAAAGAAAAAAAAATGTACTTATCTTGCTTGGTCCTTGAATGAGATGCGATGGTGAAAAGTATCCAATACTGTACCAATTGAAGAGTTGTAATGTGGTTAAAATCGAAAACGAAATTCCTCAAATCTCGCCGGTGCCTCGAAGAAAAGTTGCGATGTAGTTAATTAAGCGAATGAAAACACTGTACCAATTGTAGAGTTGTGATGTGGTTAAAACCGAAAGCGAAATTCCTCAAATCTCGCCGGTGCCTCCAAGAAAT
>CM063507.1:64683320-64687069 GCA_032207245.1 Pardosa pseudoannulata | reverse complement strand
GTATATATATTTATATATATATATATATATGCTATATATATATATAATATATATATATACAATATATAAATCTCTTACATGTACATTCTCATCCAAAAACAAACCATTTTTTTTTACCTTCCTCATAGGGTATTTACAATTCTGAAAAACTAAAAATTTTACTAATCCCGTCATATGACGGGATATATGCTAGTGTGTATATAAGATCACATTGTAAATCATATTTGCTACACAAAGAGATGTCAACAGTCATTTGGTGCAGCAAAAACTCTACTAGATTACATATCTGAAAGGAAAATTATTCTTTCGAAGTAGAAAGTTCTCAACTTTATCGTTAAAAAGATAACATATCTTCCACAGGCCGTATTCAAATCGCAGTATCTTTCTCTTGAAAATTCGATTGTATCTACATTTAAATTTCCTAAAAGTACTATTAGTTTGTCCTTGCCGACTGCGGGTTCCGATTTAGACCAATCACGCACCGGTACTAGTAAATTAACTTAGTTTAAAAAATTCTTAAATTCTTATAGGGAATTCGAAAATTCTGGAATACCCGTATCCAGAATAATCAGGAACACACACACATATTAAATTATTATTTTTTTTCTAAAAATACACTTTAAAACCCTTGTTTGAATTGCACGGAAAGCATTGTTACAGCTGCATATGAAACATGTCGATTATTTTTGTATTAAGTTGTTTGGTTAATTTGCAGTGCTACGGTCTATTATTTTGATACCCGTAAGGTTTGGTTTGGTTTGGATTGGAGAGCTATGGTCTAGTTTTTGCAACATAAGGAATAATGAGACCGGGACCTACTGCTTAAAGCTGATTCCGAACGGCTACGAATATCCATGCCCCATTGGGATTCAAGACTATGAACTACGGTACCGAAGATCAGCACCCTAACCATTCGGCAAAGCTAATGAGATCGGGGCCTACTGCTTAAAGCAGATTCCAAGTGCTTACGAGCATCCATGCTAAAAGTGGGATTCGAACCCTTAAAGTCCAGTACCGAAGGGAAACTCCCTATATTTTCACCCTTCCATCGGTTTGTATTCTTGTCGATTGGAAGCGTTATTTTTCTTGTATTGAGATTTTTCGTTATATATAAAGGGCAGATTGCGATCAAAATTTTAGATGCAGAGTGAGGTATTATAGTCTTCAAACCAAAATTTCAACCTTATGCGAAATACGTACTACGTACAGACATCACTACGAAACAAAAGACACTCAGGTTTTGTCAAAATGAATATTTACGGTGTGAAATTTGAATTTTCCCCTTACGTACATAGCGACGTTACTCCGAGGCTTGTCAAGACTATTTCAGGAACGGTTAATATGAATATTTTTTGTAAACTCAGGTTTTCTCAAAATGAATATTTACGGTGTGAAATTTGAATTTTCCCCTTACGTACATAGCGACGTTACTCCGAGGCTTGTCAAAACTGTTTCAGGAACGGTTAATATGAATATTTTTTGTAAACTCAGGTTTTCTCAAAATGAATATTTACGGTGTGAAATTTGAATTTTCCTCTTACGTACATAGCGACGTTACGCCGAGACTCTTCGAAATGGTTTCAGACACGGTCAAAATGAATAATTTTTGTAAATCTGACCACTGAATTCTTCTGGAATTGTTATGCTTCTCTTAATTTCTATAAGGAATTAAAAATTAGGGCTTCGAACCGAAACTGAACCGAAAACATAAAACAAAAGAAAAAAATCGTTACTTTCATCGGAACGAAAACCGTTACTGAACCGAAATAAAACATCGGTTTATTTCCGTTCGACATATCTTCAGTCATTTTGTACTTCCCTTAATTTGGATTGCTGTACTTCCCTGGCATTGTACAAGGAATTAAAAATCAGGGCTTCGAACCGAAACTGAACCGGAAATAGAACACCAGAAAAAAAAAACATGTTATTTTGGCCGGAACTGAACCGAAAAATAAAAAAATATCGGTTTATTTCTGTTCGACATATCTTCATACATTTTGTTACTTCCCTTACTTTGTACAAGGAATTAAAAATCAGGGCTTCGAACCAAAACAACCGAAAACTGAAAACCGGGGAAAAAAACTGTTATATTGGTCGGAAAGGAACTGAATCGAAAAAAATATTGGTTTATTTCCGTTCTATATATCTTTAGTCATTTTGTTACAGTAACCAATTTATCTATATTTTCTAATTTAATGCCAACCATATAATTATCGTCATTACATGTACATTGCTTCTCGATTTCCCGTTTTGATGTTTACTAGTATTCTTCTGTTTCAGTTTAGCATGAAACAACCTGTAGAAGGCAGATTTAATTCAGTTCAACATTCAGTAGTCTAATACGATTTTGATAAAGGAAAACAATGCCAAAGCTCGCAGTTCTCTGCTCATCGCTCGTATCTATCCTGTTGGTTAATTGTATTAATTCACACAGTGTACCAATTAATAGAAGAAAAAATTTTCTAACTTTTGATAAATTACATTTTTAGTTTATAGTTTATGATAGAATTATATTTTTAGTACAAATAAAAATATATTTACATTAAATTTATTCATTCAGAATTGAACCGAGAATCGTTATTTTTGACGGAACAAAAACCGGAACTGAACCGAGAACCGTTATTTTTAACGGAACAAAAACCGGAACTGAACCTAGAACCTTTATTTTGGGCAGAACAAAAAAAGGAACAAAACCGAGAACCGTTATTTTTGGCGGAACAAGAACCGGAAATGAACCGAGAACCGTTTTTTTTTTTTTTGGGGGGGGGGGTAAACAAAAACCGGAACTGAACCGAGAACCGCTATAGTTAGCAAAACAAAAACCGGAACTGAACCCAGAACCGTTATTTTTGGCAGAACAAAAACCGGAACTAAACTGAGAACCGTTATTTTTGGCAAAACAAAAACCGGAACTGAACCGATATATTCTGTTTAGTTGAACTGTATGGAAACCGGAACGAAAAAAATTACGGTTCGAAGCCCTGTTAAAAATTCCTCTTAATTCCACATAATACCTGAAATTTTGGGATGCATAAATTCCAAACAATAAAAAATCTGATTGGATCCTATACGACTTTATTCTACATCTATTAAAGTATAAACATTCTTTTATTTTAATTGTGTGATGCATCATAAGAATTATCATTTTAAAGTTCCTAAAAGATTCAAAAATTTTTTCGTTTCTCAAGATAATGGTGTATTTGGGGAAGACAGTGCCGGATTAAACGGATAATTGATAAAATATATTAAAAACTCCAAGTGTCAGATTATTTTGTGAGGCTATTTTTTATCTATCAGCATTCTTTTTAAATTATATCTTTTCTTTTTAAAATTACTATTTAATTCATTGAAAATATATTTAATATCAAAACAGTGCTACTTTTGTTTCAGAGGGACACAGGCTGTTCCTCCAACATTCAAACGATCGGGCCCTCAAAAATATCAACATGTCTTTGAAGGTAGGGATGCGACGGTTATCCGGCCAACGTACCGTATTCGGCATATCCATATCCAGCCACTATACCGGATAATTAGCAGTAGCCGGATATTATATTTATCCGGAAGTACATACGGCTAAAAATTATACACCGAGAAATAACATAAATGCAGTGAAACTTCTCCGAGCGTCCACCCCTGTTTAACGGCCACCCTTCTAAACGGCCAATTTTTCATGGCACGGATTTTTCGACTCATAGACCTAATGGTAAAATAACCTGTATTTTAACTAATAACAATAACTTTCTGGTGAA
>CM063507.1:64653320-64678320 GCA_032207245.1 Pardosa pseudoannulata | reverse complement strand
AAACAGTTGTGTCAAATTAACAGTTAAAATTGACAGTTAAAAATAAAAATTAATTTTTAAAATTCTCAAAAATGTAAATAAAATATTAGAAATGAATGTTAGAAATAAAATAAAATATTATAAAATATTAAAATAAAAAAAAATAATAAATATAAATATTAAAATATGATAGTTTTATTAAACTAAAATATTATAAATATTAGAACTTCTCAAGCTCCTTTCTTAACAAAAATTAATTTTATAAACTTAAAACGACAAAAACTAACAAAAATGAAAATAACAAATTTAAAATTCAAGCAACAAAAAATAAAAATGAGAAAATAGAAAATTAACTTAATATATTGTCAAAATGTAAATAAAATAATACAAAAACTGCCTAATATCCTACAAAATTACTTGGATAGTTTTAGTTTATATATTTGTGAATAGATGGTGCCAGTAAACCAAGCAATTCTTCCCTGGAATTATAGCACCAAAAATGGCTCTCCCGATCCACTCATCAATTGAAAGGTTGTCCCAATTTTCGTTTTCCCTAATGAGGGATTTTTTTCTTCCTTCATTTCTCTGAAAAAAATGATTCCTAAGTTTATACAGATATTGTGAATACAGTAAAAGTTGAACGATTAAAAATTTGACCGTGTTTCCCAATGGCTCTAAGAACTACTCAATTTCAAAATCTACAAACCACTATACCAGAAATATTCATTCACACCCAAATTAATACCTAAGTCTTGAACTCCTAAACGGTCGGCAGAATGGTTAGGGTGCTAGCTTTCGAAACCGGAGTTCGTGGGTTCGAATCCCACTATGGTATGGATGTTCGTAGCCGTTCGGAATCGGATTTAAGCAGTAGGTCCCGGTCTCGTTAGCTGTCGAGTTGCATAAATGTAGACCGTAGCAATCCAAAACCAAACCAAACCTAAACGGTCGTCCGGCTGACCTGTCGATCTAGGGGGGTGGCGGTTATCTTGGCGCTTTTTGGTGGTGTATTGGGTGATGAGTAATGAAATAAGGTAACCATGCTG
Source organism: Pardosa pseudoannulata (assembly GCA_032207245.1). Classification (NCBI taxonomy): domain Eukaryota; kingdom Metazoa; phylum Arthropoda; class Arachnida; order Araneae; family Lycosidae; genus Pardosa; species Pardosa pseudoannulata. Next base: position 64,677,295 of record CM063507.1, on the reverse strand, counting down.
GCAACCTTATTCATCTCGTCTACGATTGGTCCAGATCTGTAACGTCACTTTCTCAGTGAGGAGTATATTTTCGCCGATATTTCGCCAAAACAATTTTCATCAGGTGATAGATTTTTTTTTTTTCTGGTGCGGCAATTTCTGTTTGGCTGCAACTTGGAATTATGAAGGCTTTATTTACAATGAGGAATTTTCACGTTTTCTAATTTTGATTTTAAACGATAGAAGACAAAAAAGTAAGCAGGACAGTAGCTATTTTTCTTTCATTTGGGGGCCTAATGAGTGATTTCTAATGGGTTTTATAGCGGACTCTTTAACGTCTCTCAAAAACGATACTTTTTCTCCGCCGAGTTTGTGACGTCATCGTTCATGTAGACGCCGAGCGCCTATGCTGTTTATATGTTAAAAGGCGACTTTTAAATTTGTTTTGTGTAAAGTATCGCATATAATAGAAATTTTTTTGTTATGTCTGGCATTAAAAAATCATACTCTAAATATTGTATTGTGCCACTCTGTAAAAATACAACAACTAATTGCAATGAGAAGATATTTTTCAGCGTTCCGAAAGACCCACATACACGTAAAATCTGGACAACTGGGATGAAAAGTTATGAGAAATTAAACCCCAATTTATCATATAAATCATCTTTATGGGTTTGTGAAGACCATTTCTCGGTAAGTAAATGCTTGCTTTTGTTTAAATATTACTAATTTAGAACAATTAAAGTATATAAAAATACATCTATACCTTTAAAAGGATTGTTGATTAACCACTGCTATTTAACTTTTAAAACTGCTAATTTTCGAGTATTATCACAGAGTTCAAGTACAATAAATATTTTATAAAGCATATAAATATCGAAAAACATATAAATATCTAAAGCATATAATTATCTAATAAATAACTCGTGGGAGGGGAAGGTTATGTATTTTCAAGGTATTATAAATATTTTCTTCAGAGATGCATACTTTCTTGTGTATCAAATCACAGTGATACTTTTCGATTAAATTGGTGACTAATTTGAAAAAAAGTATAATATTTTTAAAATACTTAATAATGATATTACTTTAAAAATTAAATTTAATTTGAGAAATTTTATACATTTTTTAATTTGACATTAATATTAAAGGCAATAAAATTGTATTGCTATTTAAAAATGTTTAAATAATTAAGTAAAGCCGTTTAAAGATTTTAAATTTCTTTTCATCATATTTAAAATATCTAAGAATTGGTTTGGATTTGGTTTGGTTTTGGAGTGCTACGGTCTACTTTTTGCAACTCGAAGGCTAATGAGACCAGTCTCACAATAAATACCTCCTCTAATTTTTATTTTAATATTACATCCGTCTCTATTTATAAAAAACGATGCTACTACAAATGTGTATGTATATGATATATGTATATTTATTTGACTTGTTTGTGTTTACAAACAAAAGAGCTGTGTTTAGCATGAATAAAGTATTAATACATGTTAAGTAAAACTGGAAAAAAATACAAATGATTTTACATACCTTTGGGTTTTAATTCCTCGTATTTCTGCTCCCATAAAATCCGGGTTTTTTGCCAAGAAAGAAAACATTGACATGCTGTCAATTTTCGGGAGGTTGTCTGATTGTGCTTTAGTAAATCCAGGTAGAAGATACATTTATGACAAATTGAGATAACTAAGCTATCTAGATCGATTAAACCTTTTTTAAATTTTTTTTTTTTTTTTTTTTTTTTTTGCATGATGCAGATTTTTTAGACTTTTTTTTTTTTTTTTTTTATTTTTTTTTTTTTTTTTTCTAGTATGAAAGAAAATACTTTAAATATAAATTTTTATAGCTAGACAACTGAAAATGAAAATCCGAAAACAAACATATTGTTATAATATAATAAAAATCAGAGGTTTTTGTGATTTTTTTTAATTTTAAAATAATTTTTTAAATGATAATTTTTTACATTTTCATTTTTATATTACGAGTTGAATTATCAAAAAAATAATTGTTCGAATACATGTGAATCTTATTGGGTTCCATTTGAATATCAGAATTAATTTGAGCTATTAATGGAATTATTATTCAGTATTTATGGTTAAGGTATTAAATGGGTATAAGGAACTATTGATGGAATTAATTCAGTATTTATTTATATTTTAATATTTCAGTATTTTAAAATGAATACTTACATTTTTATATAAATAGTCGACTAAAAGTTATAGAACTAAATCTTATATGGGAATCCAACACGCGGATTTGAATATAAAGTTAATTTGTTCCAACTAATTTTCCTATTCCTTGTAGAAATCAAAGGATATTTTCAATTTTCTAAATTATTATTATTATTATTATTATGCTTTTTTGTAGTTTTGTGTGTATATTATAAAAGTGCAAATGGATACCGTGACGAGGAATGAATAGATTATTTTTCACTGAAAAAAAAATGGAAACAGTCATTCTAATCACCTTACTAATCATCTTAAATAACATATCATCTACAGGACTCAGCAATTATATTTTTTAATAATTTTAATTTTTTTTACTCCAGTTGAGCAAATGATCTTTGGTTTCTGTTTTTATATGAGTGTTTAAGACACAAGGCTCATTAAACATATTTTAATAGTTTATTGTTTACGTTATATGATGTTTAGTTTGGTTTGGAGCGTTAGTGTATACTCTTTACAACACGAGAGCTAATGAAACCAGGACCTACTGCTTAAAATAGCAATGGGATTCCAACTTTACCGAAAATCAGCGCCCTAACCATTTGGATATTGTTCGGCCCATTATATGAGTAAGAGTCGTGAATTTCCGGTTAATTCCTATATATTTCTGGCCTATATATATGTATATATATATATATATATATATATATATATATATAAACGATTATCTAGGAAATAAAATTATGGTTACATCAATCAAAATCAAAAACTACTTCGGATGAATTTTACTCTTAGATGTTGACTGAAATATCCTTCTTGGGATCCAATTTTTAAATATTGGCTATCAAATACATGATAGATATAGAGTTGATTCGAATTCGAAAATTTCCAAATTTATTAGCGTATACTTTTTCCGAAAATTTTGTAGGATATTCAGAAAAAAGCACTAGAGTACTAGATTAAACAAATTAAAAGCACTAGTTTATTTTGCTATTAAAATCCATTATAAAGGTATCCATTAATAGATATTGTATATCAATAGTGTCTACATTACTTTGAAGGTTTTCTACAACCCTTTTAAGCATAATTTTTTCAAGTGGAATTAGATTTTGGTCCTCTAATTGTCTTTTCTTATTTTTTAAAAGTTTTCTGTCTTCTCAGACATGAAATAACATGAAAAAGAAAGAAAAAAAGAAATTAACACATTTGTTAGAAGTCAGGAAGCGGAAACCCTTGTCTTATGTCATCTAATACAAGTTTCACCTAATACAACTGTGTTTAAGCTTGTGTCATCTAATACAAAACTTTTTTTAAGTTAGCTTTAATATTTTTCTGTAAATTTTCTAAATTTCTCTTATTTTCATTGGATTTTCATACTGTCTAAAAATTTTATCTATATTTTTATCGTATTTCATTTTTATCGGAGTTCGCAGCCGGAAGAGCGAAGCTATCGCATCTGTTCCGGGCACATCACCCATAGGGGTGCCACACTATAATGAAAATGAGATCTGAAATGATGATTTGATCCGAGTAGAAATAAGAAAAAGTTGAATTTTTTTTATTGCTATAAAATTCAAAGTGTTTAAAAATTATTTTTTTTTATGAATTTTTTTATTTTTTAAAATGCTTTTAGACTAAACTTGTGAATGTTTAGAAATACTCTTAAAATGCCTTAATATGAATCTGGGAATTAGTTTTAAATTTTGAGTTTATTAAAGTTATTAAAACTGAATTTTAATTTAGAAGTTCGTCAATATTTTAGGAAAATTTAAAGTACAAATAAAAATTTTTCCATTCATATAAACTATTCCTTTTATTAGCAAAATAATACCCGCAGAGTGTTTAAAAATATTTTAAGTATTAATAAGAAAAAAAATAGAAGAAAAAATTTTAATTTAATATACTAGGAACATTGTAAGAATTAACAAAATATTTTGGGAGTTCATTCTGAATATATGACATAGAAATAAAAAATAAAAAACATGCTTATATATTTTCTCACTATATTTGGCGATAGAGGGAAAAACCAATTTTTTGCCATGGGTGCCAAAGGACATAGTTACGGCACTGCTCATTTTTCTCCTTATTAAAGTCAAACCTCCGAAACTGGAGTAAGAAAGACTTACAGGATTAGTCGTACATAGGCATCCAAATAGACGTTGAAATTGTTATAGAAACATTTATGCAACAGACCAGAAGAATTAATTTGCATACTATGATTTTTTCCCTCAAAATATTTTATGATTGACATTTATTAAATTCACTGCACAGACGATGGTAGGTTCTTTAGTGCTGGAATCCGAGATTTTGAATCCCGCTCATGGCATGGGTCTCCGTAGGGTCATTCCATGTCAAATCAACCAAAAAAAATGGCATTTTGACACCCACCGACACGGATTTTGATGAAACTTGGTGAGTTTAGTCCTTTAATGTAGAAAAGTATCCACATCATTTTTTTCTTCTCAATCTAGTTTAGTTTTCCTTTTACAGCCAATCGAAATTTTGAATTTTTGGTATTTTTCAAATTCTGACGATTCTGCTCTTTGACTGAAAATAATTTGTATTTTGTTTATTTTTCAGTCATTTTTTATGAAAATTCACAGCAATATTAATGAAAGCATGAGGATTCCAGAAAAAATATGAAAAAATTCCTAGCAATATTTTACAAATAGAAAACAAAATAATTTTTATGAATTTTTTTCTAAAAATGTGTAATACGTTAAAGTCAATATCAACCAAAGGGAATATAATAACAAAAATTTTTTTTTCCTAATGATCTTAGAAGTATGTTCTGCCATTTAAAAAAATAAAATTAATGGCTTTTTCTTTTCTTTATATATATATATATATATATATATATATATATATATATATATATATATATATATATATATATATATATATATATATATATATATATATATATATATATATATATATATATATATATATGTTTAAAACTAAATATTTTTGAAAAATTTTCATTACCCGATTTTTTTACATAACTGTATATTATTTGCTGGAATAGAGAGCTGTAAACACAATTTTTAATGTATTATTTTATTAAACAATGAGCATCTATCAAATCAGCCTGTTATTTCTATTATTTACAAGATATTTTTTATTTACTTTTTCTCTGAAATATTGATTCAGCTTAAATGCTTTTCCAACTTCTTTTATCTAGTATGATGATTAATATTTTATTAACCTTTATAGATTCTAGTTTATGTGGATTTGACAAATAGAAAATGCTTATATTATACTGTACATAATATTTAAGAAAAATTTAACTAAAAAGACACCATAGCAGAAATGTTTGGCTACTAATTTACATTAAATATTTTCCTATATAGTGCTATTTAAGTTCTTTTATCTGACTCATTCTTTCTTGGATCATCTTCATACAGTCTGTAGGAAATTGATAGACTCTTCTAGATAGATTTTGTATGCATGCACGAAGGCTGTTGAGACCGGGGCCTGCTACTTTTGGCGGGTACCCTGCCTACAGCGGGATTCTAACCCACAGACTCCGGTACCGAAGGCCGGCGCCCTAATCACTCGGCCATTGTTCAATCAATCTATTATATGAGGAAGAATCATGAATTTCCGAGTAATTTATAAATATTCTGATAGATATGCTTATCTAAATTCAATAGTTTTTCCTTGCTGAAAACACATAGTTTTTACCTGGACGACTGAACGTCATTTGTGGTTACCATTAAATCTAAGTAAGAAAAATTATTAAAAAAGAAGATTATCTCTTAAATAATATGTGCAAGTGAAAGGGTTTTCTAAAATGGTTACATCAGTTAAAATGAAAATCATAGTGAACTTCTTTACATTTTGTGAATCTTGAACATGAAATACATTTTATTCATGATAAATCTGCTTTTTGTACAATAAGCACTAGATTAAAAAACTATTACAAAAATGGGAAGAAAAGACAAAGCTTATATATAATATGCAATCCAAATTTTGCTTTTATTATCTTTGCATTTTTATGCTTTTAATTTCAAAGGATAACTTCATTTTCTTACTTTTTTTTTACCATTCTTAAGAAGGAATCTTGTTTGAATAATATTCAAGACTTATATTTTAAGATGATCTGTTTTCTGATATAATGTTTAATACTTTATATATGTCTTATATTAATATATTATATACTTCAGTTTATTACCCTCTTTCTGTTGCATTACCTTTGACTGGATTTGAGTCCCACTTTTATCTTGCATGAGCAACAAAAAACTCTAAACAAAAATTCACCAAGTTTCAATAATGCTTAAAAAACAATTGTTTCCCCTCTTCCAAACAGGGTATAGAGCATTATATAATTTAGATATCAATTATATTATGAATACCAACACGTCACTTTTAATCATAAAATTTTTAATCTGGTTGCTTTTTATAAATGGTATTTTATAGAGTTTCATGGAGGGTGTAGATGACTGTTTTATATCCTGGTAGGTTTTCCTGATAGAAAATTTTAACTTGATCGAACGATAGGAAATGGGAAAAATATGAGTAAAATCTTTTTCTTTACTTTTGTATATAGCAAGATAAATAAAAGCATGTACTTTTCTATTTATTTTTTATACATCTTCAAGCTATTTTCTCTTTTATATGTAATATAAATTTAGAGAACTAAACTTAATATTTTCAAGTGAACTGTTTAAATCATAAGAAATTAATGTACAAACTGACGAAAAATAAATTGTACAAGAAGACATTTTTTTTTTTTTTTCTTAAACAAGTACATCAATTTAACATTTATTCTAAAATTAAAGTCTAAATTATTCTCATTTTCTTACAGAAGGAATAAATGAACAAATTTATTTTGTAAAACTAAAAAGGATAAATATGGTTAGTATTGATTGAAGTGCAACTTAAGCCTTTGGAAACCCATCCCCCCCCCCCCAAAAAAAAAAAAAGAGGATTTTATTTACAAGATTTTATTAAGATTAATTTTGAGATTTTATAAGATTTATTTTTAGAGAAGTGGCAAACTTGTAGTTTTGCCCATTCAATTTTAGAGGTTTTTTTTCGTATATTATATTTTAGATTAGAAATTGTAATGAATTTTGAAGATATTCTGTTTTTATTACTCTGCTTAAGACTTATTCTAGTATATCTTTTCCTGCTACTACTGTAGTCCAAATAACCACATGCACGGATACCGGGATGTTTCTTGTTTCAAGAGTGTGGGTAATGGATTAAAGGACAGTCCCCATCCCCGGCATTCTAAAAATGTTTTCGTGGGAAATTGGCCACGTGTGGCGGTATCCTAGTGCTAAAACCCCTTTCATATTTTAGTTTTCCCGCAAATATGTGGTATGCGTTATCGTGATCACGCCACATTAAGGTATTAGGCTAATTTTAAAATTTCTACATTTTTAAAGTTAGAATTTTAAGGCTTTATCCAAAAAGAATAATTTGTAAGTAACTGGTAGAAAATATATTATTATACGCTCTCCTCCCATTCTTTATTTAAAATGCAAAGAAATACTAAATTATATAAATTTGTAACATTAGAAATCTCGTAAAATTGAATAACCGCGATTTAGATTTGAACTGTTTGTGTAATAGGTACAAAGATAATTTATAGATTTGAATACAGTATTTTATCATAAAAGAAATCATAACTTTAAATTTTAATCAGTATACAAAGATATCGAAAGAGAGAAAAAAAAGATAAAAAAATTCAAGATATATTTTATTAAAAAAAATATAAAATAAAAATGCTTAAATTACTTCTAATCCATGAAAAATCAGAATTTGGCCTTCCACCTGAATTTTCAGATTACACTTTACAAAATGCAGAAAAAGGATAAAAAAAATACTAAAACAAAAAAAACAATAGAATTTTTGAAATTATTAGATTAGATTTTTTTAAAATTAATTCTCTAGAAAATTTCTATAATTTTTGCATCGTGTTAGTACAGATTATTTTAACTCAAAATGGGTTTCTCTGCATTAGTTCTTTTTTACTTTTTTTAAAAGCAGTGAAATTATAGTAAAAAATTTACTGTCATATGTAAATAATTAATAATTTTTTTTTCTAAGTCCTTTTGATCGTACTTAATAAATTAATTATCGATATTGAACCTGGGTTTTCTTGTTTCAAGAGTATGTATTATTAAGAATTATGAATAAAAATAATATTTCGTGGGAAAATGGCCACGTGTGGCGGTATCCTAGAATGATACCCATACTGCAATGCCGCAGGCTCTCTCTAACCTCTGTTGTCATTCCTTTCAAGATGGGTGCAATAAGCAGTGTTGCCAAGCTCCAAAGGCAAAATTATGGATTCTAGGTCCTAAAATTATGGCATTGGCTTATAAATTATCGTACATTTTTGTAATAGTTAAAAATAATGTTAGTAGATGGCGCTTGTACGATATATATTTCTTGTTATACATTTCTCCCCCCCTCTTTTTTTGAGGGGGGTGGCAAAAAATATGTAAATATTTTAATATGATTCATTAAATATTTTTCTATCATCCCGTATTTTATTTTAAATGAAACACCAAACATTTGATTTTTCTTTACTGATCTAAGCATAAAATTGTGTGTGTGTGTGTGTGTGTATATATATATATATATATATATATATATATATATACAATTTTATACTTAAATCAGTATGTATGTATGTATATGTATATGTATTATATATATATGTATATATATATATATACTTTTTAACAATGTTATAATTCAATATTTACTGTGGTTTTTTATAAATATGAAATATTCAATAATAAAACCGATTATTTAATAATTGGTTTAATTATTAAAAATACAATATTTTAGTGAAAGCTACAATAGAACAAGTAAAATGCAAAATTACTTCTAATTATCCATAATTATGTAATCATTAAAGAAATATCTCCAGTATAATTGTAATTTTCAGTAATTTTACATTTAACAGTTTTATGCTTTAGACTGATTTAAATAATTTGAAATAACAGATAAAAACACTGGACATAACAATTTTTAAAATTCTTTATTTTATATTCGTTTCAAAAAATATCAAACATTAGTACCTAAGTCATATTCAATTTCACAAAAATACATTTTTTTATACTTGACACTTTCTTTTATTACACAGTACATATGGGCTTTCTCAACCTCTGTGTCAGGATTATTTACTTTTATTTAATGAAGAAGCATCTCAAAACATGCTCCTTAAGCTGCTCTAAAATCTACAACAATTATTTGTTGTGAAATAGTGATAAAAAATTAATTAGACATTCTCTATTTTTCGTTGTTGATCTTACAGTTAAATTAACAGTTCTTTTAATTCTCCATTAGTCTAATGTTGTTTTATCGTACAAATCAGGAAATTATCGTACAGTTTTTCAGAATTATGTCACATAATTTTGAGATTATTTTTCATCGTACAGCATCCTAAGTTATCGTACATATACGATAATTATCGTATGGTTGGCAACACTGGCAATAAGGGTACGCACCGTCTATATGTCCTTTTTCAACATGTTACTTCCTGTTCTAAATTGTGTAGCCAGTGAAATAGTGCTGGTCATGCTTGCGCTCTGGGCTATTTGAGGGCAGGTTCAGATAAGAATGAAAAATAATAGACGATTGCTCTTCTCTTTGTATATAATGTGTATAAATATATATGCACAAATTCAAAGAAAAAAATTCTAACTGTAAAGTCAGCAATGTGTTTTAAAATTTTTATTCGAGCCATCTGTTTAAATATTTTGATCACTTTGTTCATTGGTTTTTTATTGGTACTGAACTTAGACATCTTCTCTAATGACCATAATTCTTTTTTTCTACATTCGAACAAAGTATTCTAAAAAAATAAGTAAATGAAAATAAACTTTATTGAAAAATTTAAGCACATCACTGAGTTATTTTAAATATACTTTATTTTATAACATTTAAAAAGTAATTACTTTTAATTTTATGATGAACTCAAGTTATTTTATAACTCTATAGCTTGTTGTAACTGTATAGTTTGTTAGATTTCAATATACATTTATTTAAGTATATTTACTTTTATTTTGTGAAACTTTAAAAGCTATGAGAATATAAAGTGACAGATATAGAATGAATCAGACTGCTCATAAGTTTCTTGTAGGAACAAGAATAATGTAAAGTTTTTATGCAACTCTCATTTTAATTTTATCTTAGTGTATTCCCAGCCAAATATGTAGGGCGCTGCTCTTCGGAACTATCCCATTAATGGTTTATTTACATTTCTTATTTACAAGCTGTAGCTCTAAACCACTCTGAGATTTAGAGAAAATCTGGTAAGATTTTGGATAGTCCTTTCTAATTATGACTTCATAGTTCAGAGGTTTAAGCTAAAAAGCAATTAATATAATGAGGATTGTAACAAATTATGACAGTGATTACGAATATGAAATATAGGATTTAAGGCACCTTTCGAAGCTATTTTTTAAAATTTATATTTTTAATGTAAATTTTATGATCTATCACAACTTAAAACTATAAAAAAATGCATGTTATATTTTTTTTTAATAATATTTTAAAATTTTATAGAGAAAAATAAGACACAATTTGCCCTCAAAGTAGGCAATGAGCAAAACACGATTACTCCAAAATAAATCATGTTATCACTGCATCATATATTTTATCATGACAAAAAAATTGATTTTTATTTTTTCAACAAATCGAAATAAAATTAACTCTGTGATGTATTTTTATTAAAATAAATTAACTTCTTTTATCATAATTTTTTTTTTTACAATTTGAATTAGATATGTAAAGGTACATATTTATTTTAAATTTGTAACAGTTTTCGTTTCATTTAGTTTGGATTTCATAAAGATGGGAAAACTAAAATTAATGAGATGGATATATTTGATTTTGTTGAACAATCAAATAGATATCGGGTTCAATAAACGAGGTTGAATTTTCAAGCTGTTTGTCAGTGATCTTTGTCCTACTTTTTTTTATGTGCATGTGCTTCATTCATGAAATTAATTGTTCACAAATATAGGTACTGCCAAAACCTGAAGACATTAAAAGCATAATTGTGAAAATTAGGATATTTATCGCGGGGTAGTAATAAAAGTTCAATAAAGAAACATTCCCATATTTTTCTTTCAGTTGAATGTCACTTTGCAGTTCAATTCATTCCATTTGAAGATATGAAGGCTATTTATTTCTAGAGAAAATGGGGTAGAAAATATGTTGAAATAGTCATCATGTTTTCGAAAATCTTGAAGTTTACTTTCAAACTCTTGAACTAAATAAAAAATTAATGCAGCCTATTTTTCAGCAACTTTCATGAACGTTCGATGGGGTTTTCCTTTTTCTGGGGTTTCTCTTGGTTAACAGGATTAGGAAATCAAATTACAAGGCAATGTACTGCACACAAATATTGTAATACTTCAAAAAATTTGCAGTCGAATGGAACATTCATTACAGCAGTGACATTTGAACCGGCGAACTCAAGTAACAAACAGCAGAAACCTACCCATTCGGTCAAGAGAAACTTCAAAAACAAGGGTTAAAACTGAAAAAAGTTTATTTGCAATAAATTAAATGTAAAAAAGGGGGTGCATGCATAATACAGTGAATGCAAACATCTTCATCAAAGTACCTTTATGAATTTAAACAATATATGTTACTCAGTATTAACGCTGTACATATGATCGGAAAATTAATAATCATCTTACCGATGAAAAACTAATACAGCAAAGATGAACATTTTTATTTTTATGAATGAATTAGTGCTCCCCTAAAAAGTTACTCTCGAGAGTTTTAAAGGTAAAATTAAGATATAAGTATTTTATTTATATTTTTACTTATTTATTACATTATTTTACGTGGTGATTTTGTTTTGTTTGGAGGGCTACTATATACTTTTTCGTTACACGACGGTTAGTCGGACAGGTACTACTGCCTTCCAATCGGATTTGTACATCCATGCTTGAAGTGGGATTCCAGCCTACGAATTGCGGGACATAAGAACAGTGCCCTACCTATTCGGTTATCGTTCTGAAGTGGAGATTTAAAGGTGCATAGTTTTGGAAATAATTATTCAAATATCATAATTATGTAACAATATTAAAAATTATATGTATATAAAATATTTACAGGTTTGTTAAGATCTTGCCGTTGTAACTAAATAAACAATAATAAGAGTAATAGTAGAAAAAAGGTAAAAATATGATCCCTTTTCTGATTATCAAATATCTGCTTTTGCCCCCCCCCCTCCCTCCGTCCTCTTCCCAAAGCTATAAATTCACAATTTTTGGCTTACTCGCAGTCCGCAAGTTCTAATTCTCTAGTGGCAAAGATGATAATAACTGAATGTATAAGCATATAAAATATAAGTGTATATTATTATAATTCTGTTATTGCTGTTGTAAAAAAAAGATTTAATATCAGGGATACAAACGCACTTGATCTGCCACATGAAATAGTGTCAATCAAGCACCAATTGAATTTTTAGAACTAATTTCTTTTCTAGCTTTTGCTGAAAATATTGTTGTAGCTTAAATATCTGTGTTTTCTTGGCACGGACGTAACAAGATTTTTTTTTGGGGGGGGGGAGTTCAATGTCTTTATCCTATTTCTTTTACAAAATTATATACCTTGTATAAGAAAATTCGAAAACAATGTGTCCTAATCAGTAATTTATAAACAACCGTTTTATAGTAGTAAATTAATTATATCATATAATGCACGATTTTACATTTTTATCCGAGGGGAAAACAGCTAGAGCCGGCTCTGGCATGGGCTCTTTTCTGGTAATATTACCACAAACACATCTCAAAGTACTTTATTTTAATAGATGAAAATTTTAAATTTTTTTCAGTGTTACGCCTACATTTCATAATCGTCTAGGCATAATTTTAGATTAAGATGAAATTACACGATTTTAAGATTACATATAATATTGATAAAAGTTGCCACACAATATAGCCTTTTGGAAATGGAATCATTTATCTTATTCTTATCCAGAATTTTTCATCCATTGGCATTTTAGTATATAATATTAAGATATTTTATACTCATATAATATATTGTTAAGATTAATATATTATGTGTATAAATAATATACTCATGTAATATATCAACATATAATGAAGAAACCATTTGCTTTAAAATTACAAATCGGGATGATTTATCCAATTATCTTGCAACGACAATGTATTATTTAATATTGTACTTATCCAACAATAAGTTTGCAAAAGGAAAGTTTAAAATTTAACATCCCTTTCTTAAATTAAAAAAAAAAATCAATAAAAAGGGATATCTGAATATAAAAGGGATAAGATATGAATGAGTTTTATGCAAGAGCTTATGTTCTTTTTATCTCAAATTTCCATAAATTTTTAAGATACACAATATGAGGCTAAATTAATTTTCGTAATTTATAGAAATAAGAATATAATCATGTATATATTTCATTCTTTAATAGTATAAAATAGGTACATGATTACATTTTAAAGGATTATATATAGGTTTTATAACTTATATATATTTTAATATACCTAAATGTAACCTATAATATATAGGTTATATTTTAAAAGATTTATAATTTGGAAAATCATAATTTAAAATTCATTGTTAATGTTTACACTGTTGCAGACAGTGTTGTCAATAAACAAAGCTGCATGCGACACATGGATTTCTGAGAAACATTATCGCACAGTGTCATGGGGAGAGAGAAAAGAAGGTTGCCGGGAAAAATTCATTTATGTTTTAACACCGTTTTATGATGGTTGGCATGCATTCTGGCGATATTCTTTGGTGACAACTTGGCGACCAATATAGTCGCCAATTTTTCTGAGTTGCCCTCATCCTCATTCTTCGACTTGGCTCTTTGCCGGAATGTCGAATATACGATCTCTCTCGGTCGCGTTTTTTGTTATTGTTATTATTATTTAATTGCCATTATACGTTTGGTCTACTACCTAATTTTAAGGCAGTGTATTAATAAAGTTTAGGACGTTTAAGCAAATGGTTTTTATATATTTTTTTTTATTTTTTACTATATAGTGCTTTTTTTAGTTTAATACCTCATAATTCTGCTTTAAAACTTTTAATAGTTTTAAGACTTTCTTATATTTGAACATTTTTACATTTTTTATGTATTTTCAAATTATTACTAATGCAGATTTTTTTAATTGCATGTTTAAAATTTAAAGTCAAAAGCTTCTTTTTATAATTATTAAATTTTTACAAACGTTTTCCAAAAAATTTTTAAAAACCATTCTAAGTTCCAAATTTATTTTATCACCAAATAAGTTCAAGTTTGAAATACATTTTCTGCTTATGATGTTTTCGTTGTTAAAGTCCATAAATTATTTTTTAAAGATATTTAATGTCGGAAGACACGTTTAAAAGTCTAATACTTCAAAATTCTGATTTTAAATATTTAATATTTCTTAAAGCTTTTAATATATTTGAAGATTGTTGCATTTTATATTTATTTCCAGGTGTTTTAAGTACCGATTTTTTTTAGCTGAAGTTTTTAAATTCAAAACCAAAAGCTTTTCATATTGCTGAAATAGTTTTTTAACAATCTTTCTGGGACTCACATTTATCTTATTTCCCTGCCTCGCTAGGATTATTATACAAATTACAAAAATTTTAATTATAGCTTTTAGAATAAATAACTAAAATTCCAATTAGTAAACTAGAAATATTTAAATAATATAATTTAAATATAACTAGTATGTAATTTTATAGAAACATTATTGCCATATCAACTAAAACTCTTGCAGAATTAGTTTTTTCCCAATTATAGTTACTTTACTTTTCTTTTAATTCTAGTCCTTCAACCTACTATTTTATCGAAATTAGGAGCAAATTAGGAAAATATAGAACAGTTTTTCAGAATTATGTCACATAATTTTGAGATTATTTTTCATCGTACAGAATCCTAAGTTATCGAATATATAAGATAATTATCGTATGGTTGGCAACACTGCCCACTGGGTCCTCGTAACAGATTCCAGACTCACCTTATATCTCTTTACATGATCCAGGGCCGTAGCCAGAAATTATTGATTATTTTAGGAGGAGAACCGAGGGAGAAAGACATTGATATTTGTGAATGATACCTCAGTAAAACTACATTCTTTGTTATGCATATATACCCCTAATGAATAGCATAACACAAATGCAGTTTTACAACAACAACAGCAAAATGATAGAATGAATAATTTTAAAACTTTGAAAACGTGTCATGAAGTATCTACATAAGGAAAAGAAACATCGAAAAGAAATAAACTGTACATGATATTAAATTCTAACTTACAAAACAGAAGTACAATCGAAGGAAAAGCAAATTTTAGAAAAGGAAAAAGTTTAAACTTTTTTTTTTTTTACTCTATACTATGTACATGTTTGCCTTATATATTTAAAAATAATTTTGAATAATTATTGCCAAATATCTAAATATAAATCTTTAAATTACCAAGACCGAACGATGACCGATGAATAGGGGGGCTGTTCTTTGGTACCACAACTCGTAGGTTCAAATCCCACTTCTGACATGGATTTGCAGAGCCGTCAGGACGGCCGTCGATCCTGATCTTAATAGTTCTCGTGCAAATTGTAAACCGTAGCACTCCAAACCAAACTAAATCGATACGTAAAAAACTAATAAATGTAGTTAAAATATGAATAAAGTATTTAGATCATGTTTTTTTAACTCTTGTACGTAATTTCCTAGAGGAGCGATAATTTATTCATATTGATGTATTCACATTGATTTATTCATATTGATGTATTTCATTTATTTATATTTTATTTCAAATTCAATTAAAATGATTCTAAGAGTTTTACTATAAATTAACAAAGCTCATATGTGCTCTAGTAGTTTTCGTTGAGTAAGAAGATTAATTAAATTGAAGATCCAATCATAAGTATAGGGTTAACAATAAGGAATATATTTCAGTGAACATCAAGGTTGTTACCTTTACGTACCTAAATGAAGATGTTTGCACACACTACATTATGCATGCCTTTTTATTACTTTTAATGGAATGCAAATTAACTTTCTTCTAATTTAAACCATTTGAGTTTGAGCCGAACAATGTCCGAATGGGTAGTTTTATGTTCTTCAGTACCGGAGGATGAGGGTTCGAATCACACTGATGGATTGGATGGTCGTAGTGATTCAAAAAGACCCATAAGTTTCATATGTCTTGTCAAGGAAAAGCAAAACAATTACATCTTTCTGCTAAAACCTTAAAAGAGAAATTTACCTTAATCGAAACCACAATTATGCTATTATATTAAGCAGGTAAAAATTAGTTTGACAGTTTGAAATTTGATGAATTTGCAGAAGTTTCTCATGTGAATCCCATTGAATAATCCGATAATTTAATTATTTCCAAATTCTCCCTCTACCTTCAGTTCAAAATTAAATAATGAGGAATTTTCAAGTTTTCTAATTTTGATTTTAAACGATAGAAGACAAAAAAGTAAGCAGGACAGTAGCTATTTTTCTTTCATTTGGGGGCCTAATGAGTGATTTCTAATGGGTTTTATAGCGGACTCTTTAACGTCTCTCAAAAACGATACTTTTTCTCCGCCGAGTTTGTGACGTCATCGTTCATGTAAACACCGAGTGCCTATGCTGTTTACATGTTAAAAGTTGACTTTTAAATTTGTTTTTGTGTAAAGTATCGCATATAATAGAAATTTTTTTGTTATGTCTGGCATTAAAAAATCATACTCTAAATATTGTATTGTGCCACTCTGTAAAAATACAACAACTAATTGCAATGAGAAGATATTTTTCAGCATTCCGAAAGACCCACATACACGTAAAATCTGGACAACTGAGATGAAAAGGGATGAGACATTAAAACTCAAATTATCATAAATCATCTCTATAGGTTTGTGAAAACCATTTTTCGGTAAATAAATGGTAATTTGTTTAAATATTACTAAATTAGAACAATTAAAGTATATAAAATACATCTATACCTTTAAAAGGATTGTTGATTAACCTCTTCTATTTAACTTTTAAAACTGCTAATTTTCGAGTATTATCACAGAGTTCAAGTACAATAAATATTTTATAAAGCATATAAATATCGAAAAACATATAAATATCTAAAGCATATAATTATCTAATAAATAACTCGGGGGAGGGGAAAGTTATGTATTTTCAAGGTATTATAAATATTTTCTTCAGAGATGCATACTTTCTTGTGTATCAAATGTAACAGTGATATTTTTTGATTAAATTGGTGACTAATTTGAAAAAAAAGTATAATATTTTTAAAATACTTAATAATTATATTACTTTAAAAATTAAATTTAATTTGAGAAATTTTATACATTTTTTAATTTGACATTAATATTAAAGGCAATAAAATTGTATTGCTATTTAAAAATGTATAAATAATTAAGTAAAGAAGTTTAAAGATTTTAAATTTCTTTTCATCATATTTAAAATATCTAAGAATTGATTTTGTTTTGGTTTGGTTTTGGCATGCTACGGTCTACTTTTTGCAACACGAAGGCTAATGAGACCGGTCTCACAATAAATACCTCCTCTAATTTTTATTTTAATATTACATCCGTCTCTATTTATAAAAAACAATGCTACTACAAATGTGTGTATATGATATATGTATATTTATTTGACTTGTTTTTGTTTACAAACAAAAGAGCTGTGTTTAGGATGAATAAAGTATTAATACATGTTAAGTAAAATTGGAAAAAAATATAAATGATTTTACATACCTTTGGGTTTTAATTCCTCGTATTTCTGCTCCCATAAAATCCGGGTTTTTTGCTACGAAAGAAAACATTGACATGCTGTCAATTTTCGGGAGGTTGTCTGATTGTCTTTTGGTAAATCCAGGTAGAAGAGACATTTATGACAAATTGAGATAACTAAGCTATCTAGATCGATAAACTAAACCTTCAGGTTTAAATAAAAATAAATTTTGATAGCTAGAAAATTTCAGGAACTTGCAAAAACAAAATCGGAAAATAGTGCGCACTTAAAAGCAATACAAAAATATTGGTCTGCATGAACGATGACATCACAACCAATCACCTAGCGTTTTGATGTCACGCGATTTTCGCTTAACTTTAAAATTAATTTTTTAAATGATGGACCCAGTTTCTCACATTTTTGAGAACATTTTTGGAATCTACGAGTCTGAAATTATCAGAAAAACACTAAGTTGTTCGAATCCCCCACATGTGCAAATTCCTCATTTATTTCCTTTCTAGTTATAACTTGTAACCATGTAGATAATATTAGATTATTTAAATTTTTACACAAATTATGTCAAAATAAATATATTTCCATTTTCCATATCAAAAGAAGAAAAAAAAATAGTAGTGATTGCTAATAGGTTTTTTTTTATAGTTCCTTACCTTATATAAAAATATTATGCTACTATATAGAAAACACTTTTCCGTGAAATCTATCATTACATTTATATGAACTCTGAACTCTTCAGCGATGGATTTTTATGGTTTAAATTTCATTCTGATATAGCTATACACAATAACTAGACTAAAGTAATTTAGTTGAAGCTATTCTGTAAATAAGAATCTGTTTCCAGAAAAGCGCCGTGAAGCGCTACATACGGAATTCTATCAACTTTTTTGGTTTTTTTAATATTTTTAATGAGACAAGATAGGAGAACACACAATTAAGGTTAAATAACTGCAAGATAGCTGAATGATTCGAAACATAAAAAATATTGGAAGCATAAATAATTTAAAATAATGCAAATAGGATTTAAAATTTAGAATTTTGAAAAAATGTCCATGATCGGGGACAGAATGCGGTACCTCGAGCTCACAAGCTTCGACGCCCAACCAGCTAAAGAATTATTAAAACCAGGACCAAGAGAAAACAAATTCAATGCGGGCCCAGAAAACGGTGTTTCACTTGCCCCTCCTCCGCTGTGACGGTGGTAGACATATCTGAGTGCTGTTAATGATAAACGCTGTTCGCCTTTTGGCAGAGCTTGGTATAGCAGGATCATAAGCATGAATGTTGTGAAGAACAGGATTCGGAAGAGAATCAATGCTGCGATGACAAGTAATTTTCACATGTAAACGGGGCTTCATCGTGCAGACTGGTAGAGAGCACTTCTACTCTAGTTTCAATTAGAATGATCACCTCCTCAGTTGTTTAGATATACATTTTGTGGCCATACTCAACAAAGTAGTGAGTATGTATCTCTAGATAGTTGTGAAATATTCTCTTGTTGGTTTGTTCTGGAATTGATATTAAATTATTCTTTTGATCTGTAATAAAAAAGTGATAACGTTCAAGTTTTTACAAAAAGTATTTTAGATTCAATAGTTTTGTGTAATAATAAGTTAAACTGAAATAAAACCTCGAGTCCAAAATCAAAACGATTAAATTAAAAGCTTTCTCTCATTTTCCAGATAGGAAGAGAGCATCTCTTGTCTATGAAAGAATCTAGAGTTTAAAAAGGAATGGTCATCTCCTCAACATTTTAAATCTTCAGTATCAGCCTTATGCTAAGTTTTGGAAACCAACTCTAAGAAATATCAACCAATTTTATGTAGAATTTAAACAAGTGTTAATTAGTTAACTATAAAAGTTTTCTCTATTTCAATAAGGACACGTCCCTATGTTTGTTTTTACTCCCTGTGTTAATGAATAACTGCTCATTACTATTAGGCTCCTCCCACCTCGATTTGACATAAATTAGCTATTTAAAAATTTTCGACCTAGTTTTGTTATAATTTGTTAATTTTGATTAGTATCATTATTTACTCTTGAATTTATTTTCGTCTTCTTCTCAGCATTTAAAATACAAAACAATATGTACTGGTGTGTATGTTAAAAACTATATACTAATGTATGACATATTAGAGTAGAAAAAAAAATTAAAAGAAATAAAACCTAAATAATAAACAATTTCTTCGAAATTAAGAAATTTACGTATTATATAACTATATGTATTCTAAGTATTAAATAAAATAACAGTCAGATAACAAAATATGACAATAAATTATAATGTACGTTTGCAGTAAAACATCCTATGATAATTCGCTCATGTCACTGTAGTGGTTCATAAATATTCAACATGTGTTTTTATACATTAACTCCATGTACATAAACTCCATGTATTCATTTCAGTTTTGAATATCGTCTGTTTTGTATTTTGTTTTAGTTTTGTGGCAACGTGGTACCAAAAAAATAAAAAGTAATATTTCAGCTGGTGATATTTTGTAACTTTTTTTTTTGTTTTGTTTTTTTCTGCTTCTTTTAAAAATAGTCATTTATTGAAAATCGCTAAAAATAATTAATTGGTAGCGGTTTAAAATAAATTATTATTTTTTAAGAAGCAATAAAGAACACACAAAATATAACCAGCTAAAACGTTATTTTTAATTATTATAGTACCACGTTGCCACAAAACTAAAACAAAATACAAAACAGACGATATTCAAAAATGAAATGAATACATGGAGTTAATGTATAAATACACATGTTGAATATTTATGACCCACTACAACACAAAATAAATAAAATTCTTATGAATATTTTGAAACAAAAATGCTAGAAAAAGATCAGTTATTAAAGCGTGAAAACGATAAGACTAACAAAATGTAACCATTTTAAAAAAATAATCGTTAAATTCATTTTAACTCCATTTTAAGAATTATTTTTATTATTTTTTATATCTTTAAAATTGCGAAATCTTAACAAACCTGTCAAATTGATGCAAAACATAAAACATGATGGTTCCTTTCGTTTATTCTGTTTATATCCGTTTATTTGGATAAATATTCTCTCAGTGTTAAAGTCAAGGTAATGGGTTTTACGGAGTACTTAGCGAAGTGTGGAAGTCTTTACTTTAATCTCCGTAAGTGTAAAAGGTCAAAACATCTATTTAGGCATGAATAACCAAGCAAAAATATAATATACTCCGGCAAAGAGGTGAGTACGTTGTCATAAAATGTCTCCCCCTCTGGCTCTGCTCGAGGAAGGTTGTTGCTTTCGCTTGCTCAGTGCTCGTGCTGTTCTGTTTTCTCCCTGCGGTTCTTCTTCGCTGCTGTTCCGGCGTGTCGGCGTTGTATTTCTACGGTGGATTTTTCTCATGGTGCTGTGCTGTTCGCATAGTGTATTACGATGAGTGATGTGATGGATGCTTCGGACATTGGGTCCGTAAGCTCCAATACTTCGTGCTCCTCTACCTCCTCTGTGAAAGGAGAGTTAGCCGGTTTTATCAACCAGTTTAACGAAGAATTGATCTTTGGTGGGAATATTACGTCATCATTAAAGATTTCCTGAATTTCGTGGACGAGTTGCTCAACGACCGACGCGACCATCATGAGGTAAGAGAATCTCTTAATACTGTTTTTAGTGCTGTAAGATGCAATTCTCATAATATTTTTGATTACTTAGATAACATGTATTTTAAAATGTTTTTCAATGCATTACGTGTTTTTATTAATGGTCATTTAAGTGTATACCATGTTGAGATGATTTGTGGTGAAGACGATGTCATTAGAATTATTCATAAACCTAAAAATCCTAAAAGAAAAAGAAAAAACTCAAATGATAATATAAATGTAAATGAAAAGAGTGTAATTAATAGGACTAGTACCCCTTTACCAACTAGTAATAGATTTGAAGTTTTAAATAATGATGAAATTAATGTAACTAATAATGAAAATGTAAATGAAAATATGCAAAATAAAAGTCTAAATAGTAATTAAAATGATAGGCCTAAAGAAGCCTTAAAAACTGAATTCCCTTATCAGCTGTTCGTAGAAATCCCCAAAAATAGCAAAGTTTTACTGCAAAATCTCCATTCTTTAACGGACCAAATCCAAACTAAACTAACTAAGAATAAAATTCAAATTAATACAAACTGCTTAGAGTCCTTTAGAAAAATACAAAACTACTTAAAAGAAAGCAAAATCCCGGCCAGGTCCCTAGATCTTAAATCAGAAAAACCTAAAAAATTTATAATCCGAGGACTCCCGGTCGATACTGACCTAGAAGATATTAAAATAGATCTAAATAATATTAATATAGAACCCCTAAAAATAGCTTACCTAACTAATAGGAAAACAAAAAACCAATGCCTCTCTTCTTAATCACTTTAACTCCTAATTCAGCTATAGATAACTTAAATAAAATTAAAACTATAAACTATTTAAGTGTAACCTTTGAAAAGTATAATAACGTAGGTGTCCCTCAGTGCTATAGGTGCCAAGAATTTGGTCATTCTTCCCTAACTTGCAACCTCACCCCTAAATGCCTTAAATGCGGGCAAAATCATCTAGCTAAAGAATGTAAAATAGATCCTTCTAATTTTAAATGTGCGAACTGTGGTGGGAACCACACAGCTAACTATAAAAGATGTAGGGCCCACCCTTCAAACAAAAACAAAACTGAAAAACCTAAACGTCCCCAAACATTTATTCCTGCTCCTATTCCAGCCACTAATGCCTGGACTCAAAGGGCAAATAAAATAGTTACTAGTGCCCCCTCCCCAAAAATTGCTGTCCCAACCTCTGAGTTAAATAAATCCCCATCTAAAGCTAAAAGTTTCAGTGAAGTAGTTAGTAGTAATAATGATAAACCTAAAAATAATAAACCTCAAAGCAAAGTAGCCTCTAGTAGTAATAGTAATAATAAATCTAATGAAAATAAAATTAATAATAATAAAAATAAAAGCTCTGGTCAAGAAGGTATAGGAGAATTGTTAAATTAATAGTTGATTTTATGAAAGAGTATTACATTAAAGATATAATAAATTTAATTAAAAATGTAGCTAAAATAATGAAAGAGCAAAATGATCCAATTCAAAAACTTCTGAAGGCCTTCGAAGTCATCGCCGATTATTTCAACAACCCCCATAATGGATAAATATCAATGTCTCTCCGCTCTCAATATTTTATTTTGGAATGCAAACGGCCTCGGTAATAAAATTACCGAACTTAGGAATTATTAAGAAGATTCTGATATAGATATAGTATTAATGCAAGAAACTAAATTAAAACCGGATATTAGGTATAACATTGCTAATTATTTACTTTACCGTAAGGATCGTGCTATGGAAGGCAGACACGCTCAGGGTGGCCTTGCCATTTATATCAAAAGATCAATTAATCACTATGCTGTATCTGACCTTGTTTCGGACGTACTTGAAACCAACTCTGCAATGGTTTTGCCTGACAACAATAACAAAAATCTAATAACTAATGCTTATTTTAAAATTGGTAGAGGTTTCCCTAAAGATGATATTCTTAAAATTCTTAATTATTCTAACTCTTCTGTTATGGCTGGTGACTTTAATGCCCGTAACAAAGCCTGGAACTGCTATAGTAATAACAATTACGGCCGAGAGCTTCTAAATTTAGTCACCGATAATACTGATGTTAACATTCTTCACCCCCCACCCCTACTCATTTTTCTGCAGGACGACCCTCCACTATTGACCTTGCTCTCATCAAAAATGTACCATTTAAATGTAATGTTGAAACTCTGGATATTTTTGACTCAGATCATTTGCCAGTTCTTCTGACAATCGATCTGCAGTTGATTACCCAAGTTTCTGAGCCCACCACTTACACAAATTGGCGTCAGTACCAGGAAACTCTTGCCTCTGCTAAATTATTCTTTAATATTATCAGATCTACTAATTGTATAGAAAGTGCTGTAATTAACTTAACTGAAACTATTAACGCAGCTAAGAAAAGTTCTTCCCATATTCTTAAAAAACCAAAAGTTCATAAATTACCTACCCATATTAAGAATTTAATTAATAATAGAAATGCAGCACGTAAACTTTATCAATATTTTCGTACCCCTTCCTCCACGCAAGAGTACTTTGTTCTCAAGCGGAC
>CM063507.1:64620054-64653220 GCA_032207245.1 Pardosa pseudoannulata | reverse complement strand
ATACCTCAAGGAACTTAACGAAAAGAACAAATATTTGTATATTCACAAGAATCTCTCTCCCATCACACACACGTCGGTAAGTGCATAGGAAAGCGCTGTAACGCAGTGTGCTTTCTACTGCATGGACGACATTTTGTTTAACAGCGCCTCTATCGGCGAGTTCGTCATTCGGTAATTTTTCCCTGTTGCCAAATAAAACTTGTATAATTGTAGTTGCAGAATAAATTTGTTTCGGCTGAATAAATCCATTACGGCTGTCACACTGCGCTATTCTTTTTGTCCCATTCAATATGAAACACCCTGTACAAGGTTTATCATAACATGCATATGCAATTCTTTTATGCAGTTTTAATAAAATTTTACTACACATTATTTTTTGTAAATCGGGCCTGTGTCTAAATTTGCATATGTATGAGACAAGGAAAAGTGTGAAAATTCCTACACAATTCCAGATGTATTTCAGTGTTATCAGTCTCGACTTCATCATATAATATAATTTGATTTATGATTAATTTGATTTCAAATTAAGCTTACAAATTGCATTATTATAGAATAATAGAAAATAAAACTTTGTAGTTGTATGTGTTTGAATCATTTATTAATGTTTTGTATTTTGTTGTTTATCCTCGAACTCAATGTGTTACATTTTGTACTGTTATGTTTTATGCTCCGTGTGCTATGTTTTATTTTTGTAGTATAATTTAGTTGCATTTTTGTGGCAACACTTTTGTAGTTTAATTTATAAAGTAGAACTATTTGCGAGTGATGGCCGCACGTTTCTGCTGGCATTATGATTATTAAAATAAGTTTAAAGACAAACGTTATTGTCTACGTTTTTTGTTTGTGTTATTGGTCCGCGTCGACAGTATGTACAAAAAATTAACTTTTTATGTCAGTTGTTATAAGAAAGTTGGTTAGTACTTTTAAAAATATGTTAGAGTTTTTCCAATTTTGGTCAATAAAATCAGTATTTTTAAAAGCCTATGACTAACTTTCATCCCTGCATATTTTGGAAATACTAATCTAAAAAATATATTGGCAAAATGTATATCTTCTGTTTACTAACAGTGAATAAATACCATTCACCTCTGACAAGTAGAGTTGTAAGCAGTGGAAAAAATTGGGTTTTTGGGGAAGGGAATTTTGAAAATTTCCAAAGCATGAAAATTTTGAAGTATTTGTTTATTTTTATCCTAATTGCACAAGACAATTTTTACATTTAATAAATGATTTTATATTAATAGTTAACTGGCAACTGTAATGAATAAACATGTAAGGAAGCCAAACAGCCAAAAAGTTTAATAATTGGGATTAACTAACTATATTTGTCAAGGTATCATGTTTAGCATGAAAGTATGAATATATTTTTCCTTTGAGAAATATCCAATATTTTTATAATTACATAAATATTAGGTAATAATCTGTAGTGTCACAAAACCCATAAATCATTATTTATCTTGGATAACATCTCTCTCTCTCTCTCTCTCTCTCTCTCTCTATATATATATATATATATATATATATATATATATATATATATATATATATATAAGGTGTGTGTAGGAATTGGACACAAAATGCAACACTGTCATTTGATTACAGCTTTAAATGATATATGCATTACAAAAAATAATAAACTGTTATTTTAAATTTAAAGATATTTACTTTTATATTATAAAAGGAGGGAAAAGTTTAATATAAAGCAATTTACATAATAAATAATGATAATAAATAATGTATATAATTATTCTATTAGAAATTAAAATTGAAGCAACCAGTTATGTGTTTGATAAGACTAACAGGGTAATTAATTACATAAGTACTACTATAAAATCATTTAAATGCTCATTGCTATTATTTCTTGAATATATTGTTACGAATTTGAGAAAATTGGTTGAGTTTAGCATGGGACTCTATTGGTATCTCGCCAAATTGGCGACAGTTTTGGCAACCTATTTTGTCGCTAAGTGTGGCGTCACGTGACCACTTTCGGTTCCGGTTTCTGGAGTGTCCCGGCAGTTTCTTCGGGCCTATATAAGACAGAGTCCCATGCAGAGAAGAGTCGTATTACCTGACTATGATCATAGGAAATCTAAACATCGCAAGCGGCCTAGAGCCGCCATGATTCCTTAAACTGGTAGAATTTCATCTCCCTTCTTAACGCTCCCCAATGCACTTCCCGAACGCTAGGCCATCCAACAGATGGAGCCACAGAACCTGCTCTGAGCTTTTCTAGCCATGAATTTTAAGCTGAACCTAATTTTTAATTTTTATTTTTTAACTTTAATTTTACTTCTTGTACTAACTTAATGTAATTTCACTTATTATTTCTCTCATCAACATTCAGCTATATCTTCACTGTCTTGTACAGTAATTTAGTAATAAAAATAAATAAATAAATAAAAATTTAAATTAAAAAAAAAAAATAAATAAATAAAAATTTCTTGCTATTCTTAAACTTTCTTCTTTTTATTTTAAATGTATTTCATCTTAATTTATATAACTTGTTAAGTAAGGGCCTAGCAATTTATCTTATCCCATCACTAAAACCTGCATTTTTTACTTATTGTTTTTCATCTTAAAAGACTGGACACCTGATTTTGAATTCTTAACTTGCAACAGAGGATAAGGCCTTCGGCCAAGGTACCCCGGTCAACTCTTCAATAGCTCAATAGAAGAGTCGTTAAGAGCATCGCTTGGTATACGGAGTACACACGGTGTGTTGTGTTTGAAGGGGAAAGTGGTGCTTGAGCCGACGGCATTGGGCTCAAGTTGTTCCGCGATGACGTTGTATTTCTTCCAATAAAGTATTTGTCTTCGTGCTGCAGTCTTGCTTGCTTGTAAAGTCTATTCAATCCCCGAACCCAGCGTGGAAGTTTGTAACAATTTGGTGTCAGAGTGTGGGATTGAATGGTGATGACAAGAGCGATGGCTGAGATGGAAATGAAACAATTTTTTGAACTTATGCAAAGCATAAAAATGGACAGAAATAAATAAAGGCAGGTCAGAGAGATCAAGAAGAAAGATTAAAAGAAATTAAGGCTAACATCGTAAGCGTGGTAAACACTAAAGTAGACATTATTTCAGAGAAAGTGGAAAAAATGAGGAAAGTCTTGGTGAAATGGAAAAAGTAATCGAGAAGAATGAAGGAAGATTTGGTGAAATTGAAAAGAAAGTGGAGCGAGAAATTGAGAAATTAAAAGAAGCAATTAATGTTGGGTTATCTTCGGAAAAATCCAAATTTGTCATAGAAAATTCGGCAATCAGAAATCAGCCAAGATCAACCCATTGTCGCCAAGCCAAATATCAAGCTCTCCACATATGATGGAAAAACATCTTGGCAGGTATATAAAACCCAGTTCTCAATTGTAGCCGATGGAAATGGCTAGGATCCTGTTACCAAAGCTCGCCAATTGGCTGCATCCTTATGAGCGGAGGTTGCAGATGTCTTAAGAACAATCCCGGAGGAACAGCAAATAAATTTTGAAGCACTTACAGAGGTCTTAGAGCTACGTTTCGGCGAAAAATGTTTAAAGGACTTTAATCATCTGCAATTAAAATCCCGCCAACAAAGAGAAAATGAGACTCTAGAGGATTTGCCGACAGATGTGGAACGGCTTTCCCATCTGGCATTTGCCGACTGCCCAGCTGACATACGCGATACCGGCTTTACACCCTCACAGATGCTCTTTGGTCTTGAGCTCCGTCTCCACCGTGATCTTATATTCGGAAGTCCACATGATTCGCCTTCTTCGCCTGGAGTCTCTGTTGAAAATCTGCAGGCGTGGTTAGAAGACGTTCATCAGTTTGCCCGAGGTCGAATCAACATCGCGACGGACAAAATGAAGTTCAGATACGACGCAAGAGATACAAGACATAAATTCAAAGAAGGTGACAAGGTTTGTTTTTGGAATCGACACCGACGTAAAGGACTTTCTCCAAAGCTTCAAAAGTCGTGGGAAGGACCTTATACAGACATTAAAAGACTGAACGACTTCGTGGTTGGAATACGTAAATCAACGAATGGTAAGCCTAGGATTATTCTTCATGATCGCTTAGCACCTTATTATGGTAACATTACTTAGTTTCACTAATAATTGACACCATGGTTTCGTCACCTTCAACTTTTATTTTTTTGTAAATAGTTCTGTAAATAGTTGTTTTCTTACTGTTTTGATTTATTGTAATTTAAATTTATTATTGCGTTTATGTTTTCTAAGTATTGTATTTGAAAGTATCGTAAGTTGCTTTCTGCTCAAGTGCACTGCCCGAGACGTGCAGTCTTTGAGGAGGGGGCAATGTTACGAATTTGCGAAAATTGCTTGAGTTTAGCATGGGAGTATATGGGTATCTCGCCAAATTGGCGACAGTTTGGGCAACCTATTTTTGTTGCCAAGTTCATCGTCAAGTTTGTCACCAAATGTTGCCAAGTGTGGCGTCACGTGATCACTTCCGGTTCCGGTTTCTGGAGTGTTCCGGCAGTTTCTTCGGGCCTATATAAGGCAGACAGAGTCCCATGCAGAGAAAAGTCGTTAAAAGGATCGCTTGGTCTACGGAGTACGTACGGTGTGTTGTGCAGAAAGTGGTGCGTGAGCCGACGGCATTGGGCTCAAGTTGTTCCGCGATGACGTTGTATTTCTTCCAATAAAGTATTTCGAGCTGCAGTCTTGCTTGCTTGTAAAGTCCATTCAATCCCCGAACCCAGCGTGGAAGTTCGTAACAATATATATACATATATATTGCCAAAAGTTTAAAAAAAAATCTCTTAATATGCAAGTTCTTAAATAGCCACCATAGAAAAAATAAATGTAAACATGGTTAAAATGATTTCTTCCCAAAATTCCAGGTTTATTCCCCAAATTTCCCGGGTTTATTACCACCTCTTCAAAATTCCAGGTTTTTTTTACATCTCTAGTGACAAGGCTATAGCTAAAATTTTTTTTTGGCAGTGGGCTATCATAGATTATGCTGTTATGAACAAAAATTTCAAAGTTTCAGTAGAGCTACTTCTATACGTGGGTACAATTAATTTTTATTATGATATAAATAATTTCACTGTGTTAATAGATAAGTTTGTTATTTTCTTAATATTTTTTTACTTTGTAATTTTTTTTTGTAAAATTTTACCATTTAACATTTCCGCAATACAGTTCTAAAATAGTATTTTTTTTCTTTTAAATTTGTGCAATAGCTTATTTAAATTACTTGGCTAAGTGTAGAAAAAAAATTATAGATATTTTAGAGTGAGACATATGTCTCACTCCTACGCGTAGTTAGTCTCACGCACAGCCCTAACGTGGTGGGTCAGTCCCTAGATATAATTCCCTGGGGCAGAGTACCTGACTATACCCCCGAGCCCTGGGTACCTATTTTAGTCACTTTTTACGACACGTATAGGTTACGTTGAAACAATTCTTATCCCCCCTCCCCCCTGTTTACCACACAGGGCGGATTACCGTTGTTAACTCTCCAAATTCAGGGATCAGAAACAAGGGGCCCTACCATATTCACTCCGACAAGAGTCACGGACGACATAAACGTCATAATGACGTCACGAAGGGGAGGGAGTCACCAAGAATTGGAATTTGGTACCATATTCAACAAACGGACGACATAAGTCGTTCCATCTATCTCACTTTTGAGACATACCAGTCACCGAGTATTTGGTACGTGACATAGCGTATACAGTGTAGCAGTGAAAAAAAAAATAAAGATGGCAGCTCTCATGCAAGCATTTATTTATATGTAAAGGTTAAAATGTAGTGAGAAGCTATTTCCCCGTAGCTGTTCAAAAATTAAAAATACTTCCTAAATACCTGTATTTTGAAAATTTATGATATTATGTGTAATTTTCAAAGCTTTTGGTATCAGTAAAACGATTTTATTTTAAAAACAACTGTGTATTAATCAAGAACTCATTTTAAAATAATAAACATTTACCATTCGAATTGTACAAAATTCTGAAAATAATACAGCCTCAAGGAGGTTTATTAGGTATGTGCATTTGGAGTAAACACATACACTATTAAATTCCTATGAGGTAAACATACAAAATATTTTCATAAGCCAGAAGTGCATCAACAAAAACACAAAATAAAATACAATTGCTCAAAAATAACAAATTTAGACGCTAACAAACATGATAAAATGAAATATCTAAAGCGCTTTTTGTTAATTAATTTTATCAGTTAATAAAATATTGTAGATAGAAAAGTCCAGTAGTAAATAGAATCTCCATAGTATCTTAAAAGTATTAATGAAATTTTCCAATGATTAAAAAGATATCTTTTTACTCTATAATATTCTAATTTAGAATTTTATAAAAGGAATTTAAGGATTTAAGAATATTTAATATTTCTTCTAAACATAAAATTGACAATTTAATAACTTCAGTAAATAATTTAATAACTTATTACAATGTATAACAAACGTTTAGATTATTCCAATAAGTTAATTAGGAAGGTATCAATTTTTAAAATGACATTTTGCAATCGCATATATGTACATAATCAGATGCCCAATCTTAAATTAATTACAAAAATTATACAGATGGATACACTTTAACATAATAAGCAATTAGATTACTACTTATATTTTTAGTAGTAAATAAATCTTGTTACATAATAACAATATCATGGATCTAATCAATTGCTTAATAAAGTATATTTTGGTAAATTGTCTTTTAATCTGTATAAAAAATATTTTCAGAAACAGTTATGTTGTTTATTCCTAAATCTAATATTCAATAATTAAATAAATTCATTCACAAGCAAAAAGAAAAAAAAATTAGTATAATATGATCTATGTTAAATTTTATAGGTTTTTTTTTAGATTTATAAAAGTGTTTAAAATCTTTTTAAACACTTCTTTGAGAAAATGAAACATTTATAAACAAAGACAATACTTAATATTTAATAGACTTTGCTTCCACTATGCATTTAAGATCTATCTAACACACACAAAATAAAATAATATAGCGACATATAGAATAATCATAGCATATATAGTTGTATATAACATTTGCATAATAATTATAAAAATAATTTTATAACATAAGACGGAAAATAAAATTAATTTCCCCAATGCTACAGATGTTTATGCATAGCTTTACTAAAATTATAATTATTGTGTGGATAGAATAAAAACTGTTAAACTCCTTCAATACTTTGTGTTCATAGTTAATAACATACCAATGTAATTAGACATAAACAAATCATACTAAAAAATTAATATACTATAAACAGATATCATTTAGAAATACTTAAATGTAATTTATTAAACATTAATCAAAACAGTAAAATGAATAATTATCTTAAAATATGTATTAGTGACATTTCGAATTGAAAAAAAATTATAAATATGAAGCCAAAAGGAGATCCATTAGGTATGTGCATTTGAAGTAGACACATCATACACTATTGAATTTCTATTTAGCAAACTTCGATTTCAACATCTAAAACGTTTTTATAAGTTAGAATGTGCATATTAAGTATAAAAATACAAAATAAGATACCATAGTTCAAAATAATAAATATAGAAAAAATAAACCGCGACCAAATAAAATATCTAAATCACATTTTGTTAATTGCTTACTAATAAAATATAGAAAGCAAAAAAATCAAAAAATATTAACAAATGTTTTCAAAATTTTATAACTCGTGATTAAAACTTCATAATATTCACATTTAGAATTATATAAAAAAGGAAATGAACAATAACTTTTGAATAGAATAACTTTTTAAACATAAAACAATTTGTTTAAAGGAAGGATAAATAACCTGGTACATATATATATATGAAAGCATATGTGATTAGTTACATATGTATGTATATATATATATATATATATATATATATATGTGTGTGTGTGTGTGTGTGTGCGTATGTGTGTGTTTGAGTGCATCAATAAAGCCCACTGAAACATTTTTCCATTGACATTTCATGATAAAAAGATGGTAAGTAATAAAAGTACTTGTTTTATTACAAGTACGAATATACAAAATACAATAAGATACAATAAATAAATAAGTGCGAATATGCAATTAGAAATATACAAATCACTATCAAAAAAGTTTCTTATAGACACCATATTATAAACTGCTGAGTAATAGATAAATAGTTTATAAAATAAAAAAAACGACGGACAAGTTTGAAAATTGAAGCAATTATCTACATAGATTAAATGATAAAAAATTAAACTATACCTTTATTCCCCATCACTCTTTGGTATATATCTTTAATCATATGAAACATATACTATCACAAAATTAATAATTATTAATCACAGAATTCATTAGACATGGCACCACACATTCAAACTAACTAGGACTAATACATACAGGAGCTTCTGCACAGTGAATCGGTACCCAGCTATGTGCGCATGCTCGCGGACTTACCCGTATTTTTATGTCGTTTTCTACCTGTTCTGCTCTAATGCGCATGCGCATGTACTTAGAAATCTATTTCGGTACCGATTCACCGAAAGATGCTGTGGCAACCCTTGATGAGCTTGGCATAGCAAATGCCATAATAGTAACCATATTGGCAACTTCAAATTAATAGCCAAACTGTCGCCATGAATTGTGTTTATATAGCTGATGATTAAATGTCGGATTTCTAAGTTTTGTCGATGAGATCAGCAGATTTATCTCAAGTTTTATTAAATACTTTATTTATAGATCAGATTGAAAAGCAGAATATTGTAAAATCTTTTAACAACGGTCAGTTTTTTATAAATTCATGCTAAAAAGGCGGAATAAATGTGCTGTTTCCTGCTATTTGTCTTAGAGTTTTGACAAAACTGACTCAATGCTACTTCAGGTCCCAAGAATTTCAGATATGTAGTAAAATTAATATAGCATTAATAAGAGTGAGTTGTATTAAAGTAAGCAAGATATTCTACATAATAATAGCATTATTGTATTCTACATAATAATAGCATTATTGCATATATTTCATGTGTAATTGTATGTATGGTGTTTTTATTTAATTTCCTGTTATTTGAGATTGTGGATGTTATCTCTATGGTATAACTGTATAATATATGGCTTAACTATATAATATGATATAACTATATAATAATAATAATATAGTTATGAGATAACTATATAATAATAATCTCTTTATTAATAATGTACGCAGTTGTTTTGATGTAATTTATTCCAAGGTTCTCAGCTGTATTTCCTTAGATTTCTGTAAAGTTTAATGTAGGGAGTACTTAATATAAATCTAAAATCTAAGTCTTGAATATCATTTAGTTTTACCTCTTAAAAGTAAAATTTTAATATTTACAAATTTGTAAGTTAAATGTAATTATGAAAGTAAAAAGTTTAATCTTGCAAACCTGATACATTTTGTTTATATAATGTATTCAAAATGGCTGAAATGTAGTTTAACAAACCAACAGTATATTATTCCAAAATTGTCATTATAAATTATGAACTTTTCTAATTTATGTTCTCAAGTATATCATTAAAAAATTAAAATTCAGAGAAAATATTGTAAGTAATAATTCTAGTTTTATACACTACCTATAAGCTTCTGTGTGTATAACTTTCAAAGATTAGAAGATGGTGAAAATAATTCTGAGAAATATATTAATTTATAAAAGAAAAATACCAGAAATCATTTTTCTCTTTTCAGTAGTATAAAATTGTATCTGTAATATTATTTTAGCATTATTTTGAAAGGTGACCCAAGTAATGAATGGGATAAAAATATTTTCAATATTTGCTTCAATGAAATATATATATATAAATATATATATATATATATATATATATTATATATATATATATATATATATATATATATATATATATATAATACATATGACAATATTAATAATATTTTATTTCACATATTTTCACATGACTAAATCTTTTTGTGAAAAAAAAAAAGAGCTAAATGAAACTAATTCAATTAATATGGGAAATATAAATTATCATAATAGGATTTATAATTTGTAAACTATTTAACTGTAAGGCTGGATATTGAAAAGTATTATCAAATTCGACTCTGAATTTCTTTGTAGTTGGTCTGTTTTATAGATAAGTACTATTCTGAACGAAGTGTAGTGAAGACTATATTATTAATCTATCATCAATTTATTATCGTACTTTTTTTATATCTTTGCTCTTTTTCAGTTAGTTTTTCATTTTACTGAACTTTATTGTGGAAAATTTACTATATCCTTTTTCATAAAGTATTTCTTTTCTTCCTTGTAAAATATTTATAGTAGATATTTCTAATGGTCAAGATATATGTTGGCCAAATTTATTTCTGAAATAATTCAAAATTGTATTTTGTGAAGATATTATTTTAGTTATTTTAATGCCTAAAATATTTTGACGATGGAAAAGCTAGATGAATACTTGATAAATACTGCTGTAAAAAAATATAAGCAGTATTTATTTGAGTGTTTTTTTTTTTTTTTTTTTTTTTTTTTGGCTATAAAAATTCAAAGCAGTGTTCACACATTTATTATTTTATATTATTTCGTTATTTTTATTTTCTCAACTTTGAAATGTGAACCATATTAATTAAAAATTTACTATCAATTCCATTTCTCTTTTTTTGATTTTTACAGCAAAGTGTACCATAGAGGAGAGCTAATTTAAACTGCTGAACTGAAAACTAATTGTAAAATATGTAAGACTACAGAAAAGAAAAAAATTATATTATGACTGTAAATAATTTGTTAAATTGTCAGTATAATTATATTTGCCAATCTCATTATATTTGTAAAAACTATTATGATTTCTTGAAATTTTTCTAATCAGACATATATCAGATATTAAAAAATCATATAACTTAAAATTTTGTAATCATTAAAAAGCATTCAACAAGTATTTGAAACTGTTTTACATAATATGTAATAAATAACGTTAATATGTAAAGAATGAATAATACAATAGAAAAAGTCACAAATAAAATATGTGGTAAGTAGAAATGTTAATTAGTATTTACATTCTTAAAAGTTAAAAAAAAAAAGGTGAATGTACATTAACAGAGTTGCTTCATTGAATAAAGACAAAGAAAATATATCAAAAGTTGGACATTTGTTTTCCACAACTGTTCAAAATCATAAAAAGAATTTCATAATTTTTAACTTAATCATATCATATGACAAGATGAATTCTCGTGTAGTTCCTATGGCATTTAAATTGTAGTATAAGTTCCTCTGTCAAGAGTGCATAAAATTATGCAAATTTACTGAATTCAATTTCTAGCTAATAAGTTGCTCTTAAATAAATTGAAAGCAAAACAAAGATCATGATGATTCAAATATATTTTTTGAATACAGTAAAATATTGACACAATGTATATAATGTTAAATTTAAAAATAAATATAAGCATGCTAAATTAATGAATAAGATTTAGATACTTTCCCAATTGGTTTCAACAAAATCTTGTATTAAAGAGATGATAAAATGAGTTTGAATTAAATAAGAATTAATTTTCAAAACATGTGTCAAACCAAAATGTTTATGTATATGAGTATAAAATATGTGTAAAATTAAAACAATGCGACTGGCAGTTTTTAATTATATTTTCGTGCATTGGAAATGGGATGAAAAATACAAATTTCATTGAGAAAATATTAAAAATTATCTTATGCACAATTGTAAAAATTTAAATTATAAGATTGCCAATTGTTAAATTATCAAGTTCTTATGAAATTGTCTTGTTTTTATTTTTGCTAAACATGTTTTGTATTGAATTATTGTTGGCCAGTTTGAGCGATTAAGATAACAATATAACAACCGTTATCTTTCTCAAAAGTAAAATTAATAAGAATGCACCAATGTCGGCGATATTGCGCCGACTATTATAAACCTGAACTTGAGCTAAACAGCATAGAAAACAAGTCCGTGAGCATGCGCAGATAGCTGGGTACCGATTCACTGTGCAGAACCTCCTCTGCTACAGACGCGAGTAACATTACACCCACTGGCAGTGTTGCCAACCTCTAAAGATAAAATTATGATTTCTAGACTCTAAAATTATGGCATTGACTTAAAAATCATCGTTCATTTTTGTAATAATTTAAAATAGTGTACAAAATATTTTTTCTCCTTAAAAACTGTTATCCTCAAACCGGTATTTTTTAAATAAAAAAAGTTCAAATTTTTGCCTAAGTACCTTTTGTCATAATTATACATTTTTTGCAAAAACACTTTTTTACAAAAAGTATGCAAATATTTTTATATGATTTACCAAATATCTTTCTAACGATTTGTATTTAAATGACACACCACACATGATTTCGCACAATAATCAACACATTTAAAATAAGCAAAAAAAAAAAAAAAAAAAACATAACAGCCAAAATTTTTATCATTTAAAATTATACAAATTACAAAATTTTTAATTATAGCTTTAAGAATAAGTAACTAAAATTCCAATTAGTAAACTAGAAATATTTAAATAATATAATTTAAATATAACTAGTATGTAATTTTATAGAAACATTATTGCCATAGCAACTAAAACTCTTGCAGAAATAATTTTTTCCCAATTATAGTTACTTTACTTTTCTTTTAATTCTAATCCTTCAACCTACTATTTTATCGTACAAATTAGGAAAATATAGAACAGTTTTTCAGAATTATGTCACATAATTTTAAGATTATTTTTCATCGTACAGAATCCTAAGTTATCGAATATATAAGATAATTATCGTATGGTTAGCAACACTGCCAACTGGGTCCTCGTAACAGATTCCAGACTCACCTTATTTCTCTTTACATGATCCAGGGCTGTAGCCAAAAATTATTAATTATTTTGGGAGGAGAACCGACGGAGAAAGACATTGTTATTTGTGAATGATACCTCAATAAAACTACATTCTTTGTTATGCATATATACCTCTAATGAAAAGCATAACACAAATGCAGTTTTACAACAACAACAGAAAAATGATAGAATGAATAATTTTAAAACTTTGAAAACGTGTTATGAAGTATCTACATAAGGAAAAGAAATATCGAAAAGAAATAAACTGTACATGATATTAAATTCTAACTTACAAAACAGAAGTACAATCGAAGGAAAAGCAAATTTTAGAAAAGGAAAAAGTTTAAACTTTTTTTTTACTCTATACTATGTATATGTTTGCCTTATATATTTAAAAATAATTTTGAATAATTATTGCCAAATATCTAAATATAAATCTTTAAATTCCCAAGACCGAACGATGACCGACGAATAGGGGGCTGTTCTTTGGTACCACAACTCGTAGGTTCAAATCCCACTTCTGACATGGATTTGCGGAGCCGTCAGGACGGCCATCGATCCTGATCTTAATAGTTCTCGTGCAAATTGTAAACCGTAGCACTCCAAACCAAACTAAATCGATACGTAAAAAACTAATAAATGTAGTTAAAATATGAATAAAGTATTTAGATCATGTTTTTTTAACTCTTGTACGTAATTTCCTAGAAGAGCGATAATTTATTCATATTGATGTATTCACATTGATTTATTCATATTGATGTATTTCATTTATTTATATTTTATTTCAAATTCAATTAAAATGATTCTAAGAGTTTTACTATAAATTAACAAAGCTCATATGTGCTCTAGTAGTTTTCGTTGGGTAAGAAGATTAATTAAATTGAAGATCCAATCATAAGTATAGGGTTAACGATAAGGAATATATTTCACTGAACATCGAGGTTGTTACCTTTACGTACCTAAATGAAGATGTTTGCACACACTACATTATGCATGCCTTTTTATTACTTTTAATGGAATGCAAATTAACTTTCTTCTAATTTAAACCATTTGAGTTTGAGCCGAACAATGTCCGAATGGGTAGATAGCTGTTCTTCAGTACCGGAGTGTGTTGGTTCCAGTGACACAACTGGATTGGAAGGTCGTAGAGATTCGAAATCAGCCATAAGTTTCATATGTCTTGTTATGGAAAAGTAAACCAATTACATCTTTCTGCTAAAACCTTAAATGAGAAATTCTTTACCGTAATCGAAACCACAATTATGCTATTATATTAAGCAGGTAAAAATTAGTTTGACAGTTTGAAATTTGATGAATTTGCAGAAGTTTCTCATGTGAATCCCATTGAATCATCCGATAATTTAATTATTTCCAAATTCTCCCTCTACCTTCAGTTCAAAATTAAATAATTTATTTCCTTTCTAGTTATAACTTATAACCATGTAGATAATATTAGATTATTTAAATTTTTACCCAAACTATGTCAAAATAAATATATTTCCATTTTCCATATCAAAAGAAGAAAAAAAATAGTAGTGATTGCTAATAGGTTTTTTTTTTTTTTTTTTTTTTTTTTTTTTTTTTTTTATCATTTTTATATGAACTCTGAACTCTTCAGCGATGATTTTATGGTTTAAATTTCATTCTGATTTAGCTATACACAATAACTAGACTAAAGTAATTTAGTTGAAGCTATTCTGTAAATAAGAATCTGTTTTCAGAAAAGCGCCATGAAGCGCTACATACGAATTCTATCAAATTTTTTTTTTTTAATATATTTTAATGAGACAAGATAGGAGAACACACAATTATTAAATAACTGCAAGATACTGAATGTCAAACCCAAAAAATATTGCATAAATAATTAAAATAAGGCAAATAGGATTTAAAATTTAGAATTTTGAAAAAATGTCCATGATCACAGAATTTCATTTTCACAAGTTCAAGCAACTTAAAGAATTATTAAAATAGGACCAAGAGAAAACAAATTCAATTATCAAAAACGGTGTTTCACTTCCTCCGCTGTGACTTTCATATGAGTGTGTTATTATGTTCTTTTGGCAGATTGGTATAAATCATAAGCATGAATGTTGTGAACAAAAGAGACGATGCTATACAAGTAATTTTCACATGTAAAGCTTCATCTTGCAATAAGAAATCTTTAGTTTCAAATAGAATGATCATTCAGTTTTTAGCTACAATTCTATCACAAAGTATTTTTTTTTATTTTTTGTAATATTTTATCAGATCAAAGGAGATGACAACTGGACTCTATTGTTAATTCAGATTAATAGTAACACAAAAAAAAATGAGAGCGAAAATAAAACATAAAGGCAAGGATAAATATTTATAACACAAATAGAGATAAATTTGGATGAAAAATATGTCCATGATCGTACAAATAAGCCGAGTTCGAAAAATTTGATTAAAACAAAATTTTAAAACCAGGAAAAAATAAAAATATAATTAAAAATAAAAAGTTTTAAAAATCAAATTGGCCTTAATATTTAATTAAATAATTTTTGATTGTTATAATGATGCTTTAATTTTAATTTCCTTAGAGCTTGGTATAGCAGGATACGAAAATGATAATTTAGAGAAGAATAAGAGATGACAAGTTAACATAAAGTAAAATGTAAAAATCTTGCAGAAGAGAGCACTTCTCTCTAGTTTCAAAGAAAACAATTTTTACAGTTGTTTAGATTTACATTTTGCGGCCATTCAGCAAAGTAGTGAGTATGTACCCTAGATAGTTATCACATATTTGTAACACATATGCTTAGTCTGGAATTGATATTGTAATATTCTTTTGATCTATAATAAAAAAGTGATAACGTTCAAGTTTTTATAAAAAGTATTTTAGATTTAATAGTTTTGTGTAATAATAAGTTAAACTGAAATAAAACCTCGAGTCTAAAATCAAAACGATTAAATTAAAAGCTTTCTCTCATTTTCCAGATAGGAAGAGAGCATCTCTTGTCTATGAAAGAATCTAGAGTTTAAAAAAGAATGGTCACCTCCTCAACATTTTAAATCTTCAGTATCAGCCTTATGCTCTGTTTTGGAAACCAAATTTTAGAAATATCAACCAATTTTATGTAGAATTTAAACAAGTGTTAATTAATTAACTACAAAAGTTTTCTCTATTTCAATAAGGACACGTCCCTATGTTTGTTTTTACTCCCTGTGTTAATGAATAATTGCTCATTACTATTAGGCTCCTCCCACCTCGATTTGACATAAATTAGCTATTTAAAAAATTTCGACCTAGTTTTGTTATAATTTGTTAATTTTGATTAGTATCATTATTTACCCTTGAATTTATGTTCGTCTTCTTCTCAGCATTTAAAATGCAAAACAATATGTACTGGTGTGTATGTTAAAAACTATATACGTAATGTACGACATATTAGAGTAGAAAAAAAATTAAAAGAAATAAAACCTAAATAATACACAATTTCTTCGAAATTAAGAAATTTACGTATTATATAACTATATATATTCTAAGTATTAAATAAAATAACAGTCAGATAACAAAATATGACAATAAATTAAAATGTACGTTTGCAGTAAAACATCTTATGATAATCCGCTCATGTCACTGTAGTGGTTCATAAATATTCAACATGTGTTTTTATACATTAACTCCATGTACATAAACTCCATGTATTCATTTCAGTTTTGAATATCGTCTGTTTTGTATTTTGTTTTAGTTTTGTGGCAACGTGGTACCAAAAAAATAAAAAGTAATGTTTCAGCTGGTGATATTTTGTGTGGCTTTTCTTTTTTTTTTTTTTTTTTTTTTTTTTTTTTTTTTTTTTTTAATTAGTAATTTATTGAAAACCGCTAAAAATAATTAATTGGTAGCGGTTTAAAATAAATTATTATTTTTTAAGAAGTAATAAAGAACACACAAAATATAACCAGCTAAAACGTTATTTTTTATTATTATAGTACCACGTTGCCAGAAAACTAAAACAAAATACAAAACAGACGATATTCAAAAATGAAATGAATACATGGGGTTAATGTATAAATACACATGTTGAATATTTATGACCCATTACAACACAAAATAAATAAAATTCTTATGAATATTTTGAGACAAAAATGCTAGAAAAAGATCAGTTATTAAAAGCGTGAAAACGATAAGACTAACAAAATGTAACAATTTTAAAAAATATAATCGTTAAATTCATTTTAACTCCATTTTAAGAATTATTTTTATTATTTTTTATATCTTTAAAATTGCGAAATCTTAACAAACCTGACAAATTGATGCAAAACATAAATAAAAATACGTCTATACCTTTAAAAGGATTGTTGATTAACCACTGCTATTTAACTTTTAAAACTGCAAATTTTCGAGTATTATCACAGAGTTCAATTACAATAAATATTTTATAAAGCATATAAATATCGAAAAACATATAAATATCTAAAACATATAATTATCTAATAAATAAATCGTGGGAGGGGAAGTTTATGTACTTTCAAGGTATTATAAATATTTTCTTCAGAGATGCATACTCTCTTGTGTATCAAATTACAGTGATATTTTTCGATTAAATTGGTGACTAATTTGAAAAAAAGTATAAAATTTTTTAAATAATTAATGACGATAATACTTTAAAAATTAATATTAATTTGAGAAATTTTATACATTTTTTAATTTGACATTAATATTAAAGGCAATAAAATTGTATTGCTATTTAAAAATGTATAAATAATTAAGTAAAGCCGTTTAAAGATTTTAAATTTCTTTTCATCATATTTAAAATATCTAAGAATTGGTTTGGTTTTGGTTTTGGAGTGCTATGGTCTACTTTTTGCAACACGAAGGCTAATGAGACCGGTCTCACAATAAATACCTCCTCTAATTTTTATTTTAATATTACATCCGTCTCTATTTATAAAAAACGATGCTACTACAAATTTGTGTGTATATGATATATGTATATTTATTTGACTCGTTTGTGTTTACAAACAAAAGAGCTGTGTTTAGCATGAATAAAGTATTAATACATGTGAAGTAAAATTGGAAAAAAATATAAATGATTTTACATACCTTTGGGTTTTAGTTCCTCGTATTTCTGCTCCCATAAAATCCGGGTTTCTTGCCAAGAAAGAAAACATTGACATGCTGTCAATTTTCGGGAGGTTGTCTGATTGTCCTTTGGTAAATCCAGGTAGAAGAGACATTTATGGCAAATTGAGATAACTAAGCTATCTAGATCGATAAAATAAACCTTCAGGTTTAAATAAAAATAAATTTTGATAGCTAGAAAATTTCAGGAACTTGCAAAAACAAAATCGGAAAATAGTGCTTGTTTAAAAGCAATACAAAAATATTGGTCTGCATGAACGATATCACAACCAATCACGGAGCGTTTTGATGTCACGTGATTTTCGCTTAACTTTAAAATTAATTTTTTAAACGATGGACCCAGTTTTTTTATATTTTTGAGAACATTTTTGGAACCTACGAGTCTGAAATTATCAGAAAAACACTAAGTTGTTCGAATCCCCTACATGTGCAAATTCCTCATTGAAACGAATGTATCGGGAGAGGCAATATCAGTGCTACAGTTTCAGGGGGAAAATTACTTGGTTCATTGGCGCCACCTATTCACTAATATATTAACTAAACCTATTTAAGTAGTCCTGAACTTCTGTCGAGGATTTCGACTTTGAGAGTTCTCTCGCTACCTCGGTAGAGTGAGGATGTGTTTTCTGTTTCTTGTGTTTCACAGCGTTTTTCGTTTCCGGCACTCCATGAGTGACGGCAACCCACCAGCGATCCCGGACACGGCCTCCCCTTCGGCGGGACAGCCTGCCAGCTCTTCGATGACTCCAACTAAACGACCCGGCTCGACTATGGAATTTACGGCTCTGAATAAACCCCTACCAGATGATGATTCGCACATGGATGCAAGCGATGAAGAGATCCAGGACAGCCCCAACGCGTTTGACCTACACCTCATCCAGGTAATAAGCAAAGGAATGCTTACCAAGGCAGCCATACAGGAGACATTCGCAACTCGCCCGCACGTCTCTCAGCATTTCCAGGGTAAGCATAAACTTGATACCGAGCGACTTTCGCCTTCCTCTTTTCCTCCCCTTGCTCAAACGCCAGCTAAGAAAACTAAAACCGATGATGGTTTTCAACTCCCATTAATTAAACATACGGCCAAAAGGCCCATCAACATCAGCTCAAGCGAACGTATCGCAACGAGCAATAAATTTGGAAACTTAAAAGAAAAAACATTGTCTGCTCCTAAACTTCAAGCTAATAATTCAGTAACACCTAATGTCTCTGTGCCACCGAAAAATAAAATTAAGCACATTACAATTGTAAAAACTGCCAACTATCGTGCTTTACTTAATGAAATCGCAGGCAATGGTTCGAGAAAATTCCATGCGAGAATAGGAGGCGGGTTCATTCGTCTTGACCCCCAATCTGAAGATGACCACAGGTCAATCACAAAATTCCTCAAGGAAAATAAAGTAGAAGGATTTATCCTACCCATTGGCATTGTCCGACCAATTAAAGTGGTCATACGCGGTCTCCCTAGTGACATCACAGTGGAAGAAATAAAGGAGGAATTAATCAAGCTGGACTACCCAGTCATAAAAGTCGCACAGCTTATTAAGAGAAAAACCCAAACTCCCACGTCACTTTTCCAAATCCAACTAACGCCAAGCGACATGGCAAAGAAAATCTCAGAATTAGATGCTTTATTCCACATCAAAATAACAATCGAGCGTTACAGGTCCCCATTCAAAACACAGCAGTGTCATAACTGCCAACATTTTCACCACCACTCTGACAATTGCTTTATGCGCTCACGGTGCGTGAAATGTGGACAATTCCATCAGACGAAAGAATGCCCAAAAGGAGCTGGCAAGATCGACAATCCTACTTGCTGTAATTGCGGTGGAGCTCACCCCGCCTCGTACCAAGGATGCCCGAAGTTCCCGAAGAGGAAAACACGGCGTTCGTCCCGCCGCCGCTCCGAAAATGCTCTCCAACTCTTTCGCGCATGCGCTCTCAGGCACCGCGACCACCGCAGCAATCGTCTCTCCCGCTACTCCTGTAACGGCTTCCCCCCCCCCCCCGCTCCCGCAGATAGAAGCAATATTAATGGAAACACTAGCCAGTTAAGCGAAATTGCAGGTCTCTTGCACGAAATTAAACAGATGCTGGGTATCCAGGACTTCAGTGAAATCATCACCAAACTTAAATCCATCAAAGCTAATATGATCAAAGCTACGTCCTCTGAGGAACGTCTTTTGGCGTTCTTCTCGGAACTTATCCAAGTTCCTTCCACTGGTCAGTAATGGCGTTTAACAGGTTTTTATCAGTTTTCGCATGGAATTGCAACGGTATCAAAAATAGGATTCGTGAGTTCAGGGAATTCGTAAACGAGCGCTCTGCCGATATTGTTTTATTACAAGAAACCCATCTCCGACCGGGGGATAAACTCAACATCAAAGACTACACCACATACAGGAATGACTATCCTAGTCCAATTCAAGCCATGAGAGGTACCGCTATT
This sequence comes from Pardosa pseudoannulata, assembly GCA_032207245.1. Classification (NCBI taxonomy): domain Eukaryota; kingdom Metazoa; phylum Arthropoda; class Arachnida; order Araneae; family Lycosidae; genus Pardosa; species Pardosa pseudoannulata. The sequence continues at coordinate 64,632,923 of CM063507.1, read as the reverse complement.
ATTATTAAACGCTCTATTCCCCATCATGTAATTATACTTCCTTCTTTACAAATTATCAACGCTACTGCTATTAATATTAAAATTAACAACGGGTCTGCATTTACCATAATTTCCACATATATTCCACCATCTCTAAATCCGCGCGAAGTCCTTGACGATCTCTATGCACTCAGCACAATTAATAACGACACAATTATTTTTGGAGATTTAAACGCTCAGCATAGGGACTGGCATTGTACTTGTAATAATTCTTATGGACAAATGATCACCAATTTTTCTGACAATTCTGACTTTGATATTTTTGCACCTAACGAGCCAACACATCACACTAATAATAGCAGTAGCGTCATAGACTTTGCTTTAATTAAAGGTATTCCAAATTCCATTACTATTGAAACTGTATGCGACCTCTCCTCAGATCACAATTCCGTATTATTAAAAATATTTATTAGTAGTAATCCTTATACCTTTCATCCACAAAAATTTATTAATTGGAAGCAATTTAAAGATCACCTAAATTCTAAAAATTTTGCCCTCCCTAATATTAATAATACTAATGATTTAAAAAATTTCATCAGTAAAATCACTACTGATATAAATGACAGTGTTACTTTTGCTTCCACCATCATTCCTGACGCAGACAAACGCCACCACGACAGGCACTTAAAATTACTAATAAATAATCGTAATCGTGCCAGGAAAGCCTGGCAGAGAAATAAAACGCCGCTTAATAAGAGAATTTTAAATAGAGCACAACAAGATCTCAAATATTATATACACTATAAAGCTAACACCCAATGGGATAATTTTGTAACTTCTCTAGACACCACTGACAATTCCATCTGGAAAGTCGCCAGGCACTTCAAAAATTCCTTCACACCTATTCCTCCACTCAAAGATCCGACTACAAATGTTATTCAATACACAGCGGAGGAAAAATGTAATTTAATCGGCAGCACGCTTGCTCAAAATTTCAATCCTAATCCAGGTTCTGACGTAAACACGACCAATGATGTCAACTTTTCGATTTCTACTATTCAAAATTTTAATTCGCCTAACACTAACGTTCATATCGATTCGGCTACCCTTATCCAAATTATTCGTCATTTACCAAAACGTAAATCCCCTGGAGAAGATAATATCACTAATACTGCTCTCAAGCATCTCCCCATTCAATACATTTATTATTTATATAGCATAATTGATCACATATTTTACTTTAACTATTTTCCAAAATGCTGGAAAATTTCTATCGTTGTCCCTATTCCAAAACCTAAAAAGGATCATTCTTCTCCAGATAATTACAGACCAATTAGCTTATTAAATACTCTCAGCAAAATCACTGAAAAATTTATTCTTGCAGAAATTAATAAACATCTCGAAGATCGAAACATTATTATTCCATACCAATTTGGATTTCGCAAGAATCTTTCGGCTCCCCACCAAATTTATCGCATTACTGAACTGTTGACAAAAAATAGATTAAATAAACATTCAACCGCCGCTGCATTTTTAGATATTGCTCGTGCTTTCGACAAAATCTGGATTGACACACTCATACACAAACTATTAAACTATAATTTTTCTAATAACTTAATTAAATTAATTTACTGTTATTTAACGGATCGCACTTTTCAAGTAAAAATCTATACTACCTACTCTTCAAAATTTCCTATCCTCTCCGGTGTACCACAGGGATCACTTCTCGGCCCTACTCTATTTAACATCTATATAAATGACATCCCTGTTCATCCTACTACCGAACTTGCAATATACGCAGACGACACAGCGATATTTTCATCGAACAAAAATTATAAATTTGCCGTGACTGCCGTCAACAAACACCTGGTCAAAATTTCTGAGTGGCTAGACAGATAGAAAATTAGGAGAAACACTAGTAAATGCGAAGCCGCAATGTTTACAGCCAAACAGAGAACGACTTATGTCAATTACAACATATATATCAATAACACTCGTATTCCTTGGTCGGATACTGTTAAATACTTAGGAGTAACGCTAGATAAAAACTTAACTTGGAAGCAACATTTTAAAGCTGTTAGAGATAATATAGAAACGCTAAGCGGGCCCTGTATCCCTTAATTGCTCACCGAAGCAAAATGACTATTAAAAATAAGCTGCTCGTTTACACTTCCTTCCTTCGTCCAATATTTACCTATGCCGCACCAGCCTGGTCATATGCAGCAGATTCTAATATCAAAATATTAACAGTTATTCAAAATCTAATCTTAAGAGAAATCACTAACTCGCTATGGTACTTTCGCAACGACGAAATCCATGAGGAACTTAAGATTCCTAATATTCCAAAATTTATCTATAATCTTTCCACTAAATTTCATAAGAATTTAAGCAATGAATTAATAAATAATCTTGTCAATTACGACCCCGCTGATGCTAGCAATAGAAGAAGGCCTTTGGCCATTCTAGACAAAGATCTTTAAATTTGTGCTGTCTTATATAAAAAATAAAAAATCTACCAAAAAACCTTAAAAAATGTTATAAAATGTAAGAAAAAAGATTTAAAATGCTTAAAACTGGCCATACATCACTTATCGTACTCTAAATTATTTTTATTTGGGGTAATTTCTCCCATCTCTTCCCGTAATGCTCTGCGCTTCCACGTCATGTTGAAGGCAGAGCTTAACATTTAAATTTACACATCGCCAAGTCTGCCGTATTAATACTTTATTTTGCTGAACCCTCAATGCAGAGGTGTGGCTTTGTTTGATAATGCCTTGCCCACCGCTCATCTACATATGGTTGTCGTCGGTTTCTATCCCCAGCGAAGACAAAATTGACAAATCTACATTAAAATTGATAAAAATTGTTTTTTGCGATAATTTAATATTATTTAGGCTCTTTTTGGATTTTTAGACCAATTTATTCATTTTTAAAACACGTATTTTTATTTTTTCCAAATTATCAAAACTTTTGTACCCGATCATTACTACTAATCAAATAAAAATTTATAACATCAAAAATAAATCAATAAAAATTATAACTATAATTAAATATTATTATTTAGGCCTTTATCTGATTTTTAAGACAGTTTATTTATTTTTAAAACTTATATTTTTATTTTTTCCAAAATTTTTAAAATTTTTGTTTTACTCATTATTATTCAAAATTTTTCGGCTTATTTTGTACGGATGTCACTGGCCAAAAAAATATTTATGTTTTACTATCCCTAAACTTTCTACTCTCTAGTTTTGTGTTATGAACTCACGAATCAACCCTTCTATCTCTTTGCTCTTTTATGTGTTTATTTTTTCGCTCGTTGTCATTTTTGTGCTTACTGATAGAAGCCTCTGGATTGAAGGGCTCGGCATAGGGTCCAGTTGCATCACCACATTTGATGCCTTTGATGTCGAGGATTCTTATACAAATGTTAAACAATGGAAAGTGAAAACAATAGAAATTACATCAATCGATACAGATTTTGATCACACATATTGCAGTTCTAATAAATCAGATTTATTTATTTTTATTTGTATGGTCTCCTACTTTTTAAAATCATTAACAATAATTGGTAAAAATATGCAATCACATTGCATTATTCAGACAATAATGTTTGTGCTCAGTTTATTGTCGAGGACAGTAAATAGCCTAACTTAAGCAGGAAAAAATTACTCATCGAAATATCATTCAATATAGTAATTTAGAAGCTTATAATTTTCTATCAAAGAATATTCAAGAACAATTCTTTTTTACTTTTTACTAAATGAAATGATTATTCAATATTGCTGTATACATTTGAGAGGAACAGTAAAATTTAAACTCATGACTATTTTTTGATAGAAAAATGTAAGTTTCTAAATTATTATATTGAATAACATTTTTTCAAAACAATGTTTTATTTTTAAAAATCAGGCTATTTACTACCCATTATAGATAGCTTGAGGTATAAAGTTTATAATGACAAAAACAGATTTTAAAAAAATAAATAAAAAAGATAATAAAAAATTGACAGTTAAAAATAAAGATTAATTTTAAAAATTGTCAAAAATGTAAATAAAATATTAGAAATGAATATAAGATACACAGATATAAAAATCCAAAAAATGTTTAAAAATTTCATAAAAGCAAATAAGAATATCTTTTTATTATTATATGTTATTGAATAGTACCTAGAGTCGTTTAAATTTTCACCGTTCTTAAATATTTTTAAATAACTCAATTCTCATGCATTTTGTAACTCCGTTTGCACGCAATAGATGGCGATACTGAGTTACATTTCCCAAATTTCTTTTACTATGTTCTGGTTCAGTGTAATTTTGATTACTTTCTGTTGTGTTTGTTCATTGTCCACGGAAAGATTAATTACTTTTAATTAATCAACGTGTTGTTTTTCACCCATTTCTCCATTTTCAAGCAATAAAACAGTTCTAACTATACATCTATTTTTGTAACTGATATTACTACTGACCGATAACTCAACCTTATTAAAAGTCAAATTATTACGTAACTTATAAACTAATAATTTATAACAGACATATAGCATATACATAAATTCAAATATTTTACAAATGAGGTATGCTCCAAATACTGTGATTGTTAAAAAGACAAATTTTAAGGGGGAGGGGCGTACATATGCATTTTCTCTCCACCTCCGGACATATTCTGTCCTACTCATAACTCTATGTGAACTAGTAAAATATATTTAAAGATATCAATGTCCTATAAATATCAATAATAATACTTCTCATAATTTATGCATTTATAAGACACTAAAAATACTTAAGAATTTCTGTCTAGTGAGAATGATAGCTATAATTAAATATTTTATTTTTTCCATTTCACCCAACTTTTCTAAAGAATGTTGCTTTGATAATTTAATAATAAATGTTAAAAATTATTTTAAAAAAATAAATAAATAAAAAAACACCCAGCCAATTGCTGAATCCATTTTTGATTTTACTCTTCCATGATTACCCGCTAACTCCCCGTTTGATCGTCATGATCTGGAAAAAATCGAAAATATTATAAACGACAACTCAAACTTACTCAGGCAAAGAGTCAAATTGTTGTTTACCAATTATACTAGTAATTTCTAAAAAATAATGTCGTATTAACTTATATTTATTTTTAAATTTTTCTCATTTAATGTAATTTAAAAGGTTAAGATTTCTAATCATTACACACAAATATCCTATACGTTACAAGTCTATTACTAGATTTTAGAACAATCAATTCACAATTACTACAAGTATATTTGACTATGCCTTTGTAATCGACAACACATCTAATTTGACTTATCTTTACTTAAACATCGAATTTTTCTTGAAATTTTTATTTTATCGTTTCATTTCTCTATATACCTTTAAACTTAGCTATATCCTGATATTCAAGGAATAAAACACGCCTATCTATACTTCTATTTTTCTAACTAAAATTACTACTGACTGGTAACTCAACTTTACTAAAGCTAAATGTGAAATTATTATTTACCGCGTTAACTAGTAAAAAGGAAAGAGGCTGTACATAATTATTAACATTTTCTTTAATAATATATATATATATATATATATATATATATATATAATATATATATATATATATATATATATATATATATATATACAAATATAATATAAATACATTTTGTGAATATGTTATGAATAAAATGTACAAAAATGTATTTATTTGTAGTCGTATATTATTTTTTTATAAAGAGGACGGTTACAGGTAAGGCTGGAACCTTTGATCTAGATCTAAATAATTATTTAGATTTAAACTATATTTTGTTGTTTAAAATTTAAAAATAAATGTAAAAAAAACTCATTTTTTGCTTTATTGTTACTTTTTACATAATATAGGTCTTGTAGGTCTTGTGGTTTTATAATAGATAAGAGTTTCTAAAAGACGATATATATATATATATATATATATATATATATATATATATATATATATATAATTTTGTTTGCAAAGGTTTTGGAAAAATTACTACTTTTTCACCTTTATCATAAAATTTAATTACAATAATTTACTCTATACATAAATTCAATTATTTTACACAGGAGTATTCTTCAAATATTTTCATTTTTACATGGACATATTATTTTGTGTTATGAAATGATGAATCCACCTCTTTATCCCCTCCTTTCATCTTTTAGTTGTTTTATTTTCTGCTCGTTGTCATTTCTCTGTTTACTGTTAGAAATCTCTGGATTAGAGGGCTCGGCCAATGTAATCCAGTTTCACCATCGCCTTGTATTCCTTGTACGGGCATATTAAGGGGGAGGGACGCACACCTCCCCTTTCTCCGCCTCCGGGAATATTCAGTCCCTACCAAAATGCTCTATAAAAATGCAAAATATTTTTAATGTTATTAAATATCCTCTAAATTTTAATAAGGAATTTAAATATTAATATAAATTAAAACTCATAATTTATGCAGGTATAATATACTAGAACTACTTAAAAAATTATTTTACGTAGGATAATTATAAATATTATATATTAAGCACTTCACCCAACTTTTCTGTAGAATTTTACTTTGCTAAGTTTACAATAATATTAAAAATCATAAAATTAACTAAATTTGTAAGATAATGATCTACTAATGCAAAATATAACAAGATATTCAATGGGTGATTTATTTTACCATTTTTTATTATCTCTCAAACGTATATTTCAATTTGAAATTGTTAAATTAATTTAAATTAGCTAGTGATTTTGGTATATATAGCTACATTCAATATATTAAAATCAAACATGTATAATTAAATTTATTTCTTTTTTTATATATAAATTTTAAAAGTATGTACAAAACTATTAGGGCTTCGTTTTATAATAAAATGAATTCATTTTTAATTTGAAAACTGTGTAAATTCTAAGAGTTTCTAAGAGTCTTCTTTTTAGGTCAATTTTTACATAAAAACCCCGTTTTATTCTTTCTTCCAGGAACTAAACATTTAATTTAAATCTGTCTTTAAAAGTATAAATAATTGTGTTTGAAAATAAACGAACAAAAAATTATTATAAATTATTATGAATTGTAGTGGGAGAATATCTTAAAAAGTCACAAATTTTTAAACATTTTAATTTTTGTTTAAATCATCCAAAAAATTTCGTTTATAAAAATCCACATATCGAATATAATTTTAGGATATGAAAAGTACTTAAAAAAAATTTTTTTATGTCCCAAGGGAACTGAATACCCTTATTACTTGTCTTGGGTATACTGGATCTTAAATTAAATATTCTATAGTATTAAAGAGCCAAAATTAAACTTGGTAAAAACTAAATAATATAAATTCAAAGAAATAATTGTACAATGAAATTACGTACACGGCAACTGAGACGTTTTGAGATATATTTATAGATATATATAAAATAAAAATAATGATAAATGTACTTGTATCTGTGCGTGTAATTATTTTATTGATATTTTTAAACGAAATTGAAAGTTTAGTGTTCTTTGGGTTAAAACTTTATACATTTTTCCTTCTAACAGAAAAAAAAAAAATATTGTGCCATAGGCATGGGCATGGATTTTTATGGGATTCCTGTGATGCCCCTTGTTGAGCTGATTAATCCAATAAATTTTCCTCCACATATGTAACCTTCGGAACCGGAGTTCGTGGGTTCGAGTCCCACTGAGGCATGGATATTCGTAGCCGTTCGGAATCGGCTTTAAACAGTAGGTCCCGGTCTCATTAGCCCTCGTGTAGCAAAAAGTAGACCGTAGTGCTCCCAACCAACCAACCAACCTCCACATATGTTTTTCGGCACGCGGTTTTTAAAACACGACTCGGAACCTGGTCTCAGCTTTTCTAATTTCATTTCGATTTTTTTACCTTCATTCGTAATTCTATGTTTACTGCACGCACACTCTTTAGCTTCAGAACACACTACATCGCAGCAGCTGCTTCGAGTTTCGGAATAAATCAAAGATAGATTTGAGATTAGATATATTTGAGATAACTTTAAAATAAATTACAAAATTAGATACTATTTGTGTTAAATTGTATACATTAATAATTTGTATAACTCTAAAACAAGGTTTTGGCAGTAACAATAAACAGGAAAATATTTTGAAATGCCTTTCCCTCACAGTAAATTAATAAAACATCTAGAATATTCTACAGTTTGTAAATTTGATTATAACTTAATTCCTAACCAATCAATCCGAAAACTTTATTAGCAGAACTCAACACAAAATTATATAAATTTTAAAATTACTATATTAGTGAATTTAATGTTTTCCTCCAATTTCCCCATATGATGGTAGTAATGCTTAAGGTTGGAGAAGCGCTAGGGAGAGCCCTCACTTATGTGACGTCACGGAACGGTGCGGAGCCCTTGTCTTTTGGTGTTGCTCGAGGCCGTTTAGGATTGTTGGTTTCCCTGAAATTATAGTCTGGAAGTTCTGCAATGATTTCCTTGTTGATGTTATTAATGTTAAAAATTATTAAAATGAATCCTTAAAATTTAATGCAGATTTCAAACCAATAGTTTCCAAATATTAAATTTAGCGCATTCCTCAAAACGCTTTCGACTGCAACCTACGTAATACTCGGACACTCGCATTGAAAGATCCTCAACTTATTGAAACAGATACGCAGTACAACAGAGATTCAACTCCCCGTCCCACGCTACTTGAAATATGTGTCTTAATAAATTATTTTATTGCACAATATTATACTAAAGATAATATATTATAAAACTTTTAAAATATAGTGATTTTAAGCATTAAAAATACTTCCAACTGTACTTGTAACTATTCTTGTAACTAATCTACTACTGATCGATAACTAAACTTTAATAATGCTAAAATTCAAATTATTACGTACCGCATACAGTAGTAATTTCTAAATAAATTGTACATACTATTTAATATCAATTTTCTTCAGAAAGTTCACAAGTCACAAAAGGACTATTTTATGTATGCCACGCCCATTGCTGTGATTGACATACTATCAGCTGACAGGAGTCTCAGATATTTTTGCCTCTCGTCTAGTCCGGTATTGACCTCCTTAAGCTAATTTAATTTGATCGGGAACACGTATGAAATTCCACTAATACTGATACATACATATAATACTGATTTATACTGACAAAATATATACAATACTGATACATTAGTGATATAATTCTTATATATACTGATCTATTCGTCACAATCGCAGAGGGGAAGTTTAATTATGGACTTCGTGTGTGTATATATATATATATGTTTGCATGTGGTAACATTTATTTATGTTGTCTATAGACATGAAAAAGAATTAAATTATTATTTTTGTGACTAAGGCCAGGATTTCGAGTTCGGAGGTAAGAAGGGTGCTCGATCTAAAGAAAGCCAATTAAACATTTCACATTTTTCTAATTAGAAACTTAAAGCGTACTAAAAATATTGCATGTTTTTCTTAAAATCTAATAAAAATTTAATACTGTTATTTCGCAACACAATTTCTGATATTCTAATACTGTTCAAAGGATGTCTATGAATAGAAAACCTTCTTTAATATGTTGAATTATGAATAAAATGTTCAAGATTCAATTTATTAATTAATAGATTTATTAAGTAATAGATCAGTAATATTTATGATATATATATCAACAGAATAAACCCAATATATTGTATATTAATAAACACTAATTTTATAAAAATATCTAACATGTGAGGGGGTTTCCCCCTTGTAATAAAAGAAGTACAAAATAAATTTACTAACGGATGAAAATTGGAAAGGGTAGCGCCACAAATAGTCTCCAACACTCCTACCTCCCTTAAAAAACTTCAATATAATTCTTTTCTGGAAAAAAAAAAAAAAAAAACTCATATTCAGAATACCGGTGATATTTTACATCACGCATCGTTTTGTAACTTCAACAAATATCTTATTTTGCAGATGACTAGCGTGGAGGTGTGGCATAACGATTAACACCGCCCGCCGCATAACATTATCGCATTTCTCAAGTGCACGGTTCTGTCTACGAAGATGACAAAAATTCAAAAACTTAATTTAAATTAATAAAATTGTTTATTATATTTATTTATTATTCTTTTTCGAATTTTAAATGCAGTTTATTTATTTATAAAACACTTATTTTTTTACTTTTTCAAATTTTTAGATTTTGTCGATTTCGATCATTTTAATTCATTATTTTCTGTTTATTTTGTACGGATGTCACTGGCCACAAAAATATTTTATGTTTATCTATCCCTAAACTCTCTAATCTCTAGTTTTTGTGCTATGAACTCACGAATCCACCCTTCTATCCCTTTACTCTTTTATGTGTTTATTTTTCGCTTTTTGTCATTTTTGTGCTTACTGAAAGAAGCCTCTGGATTGACGGGCTCGGCCCATAGGGTCCAGTTGAAACACCACCTTTGGACCTTTGATTCCACACACTCGGAATTTAGAATGAAATGCGACAGCCACCACACACCTAAGAATATCCTGATATTTTTTAACAATTTCAAAAATAGTAAGAACCGAAATAACTACACCCGCCATATTTAAATTACTAAATCCCTGAAAATATGAACAAAACGAAAATGTACCAAACCAAAGCATCCTGTTTGATTTAGAATATCCCGATACTTTTTAACAATTTCAAAAATAGTCAGAGCCGAAAAAACTGCACCCGTCATAACTAAATTAACTAAATCCGAGAAAATAAGAACAAAACAAAAATGTTCCAAACCAAAGCATCTTGTTTGATTTAGAATATCCTAATACTTTTTAAGAATTTCAATAATACTAAGAACCGAAATAACTTTACTCGTAATAATTAAATTAACTAAATCTCAGAAAAATAGAACTAAACTTAAATGTTCCAAACCAAATTTGATCAAATATATAGTCTGATTAAAAATCTGGACACGGGTAAATTAAAGTATCCTTCCGATGATGTTATTAACATTGTAACATATCTATATGTAAAAACGGAAAATTAATTCTAAATTCCAAAAATGCAAACTTTTTAAAAGAATGTAATCAAAGGCTTATTTTAACTTATAGCAGTTTAGCAATGATGATACTTCCTGTACATGAAATTTCAATAGAGGTAGAAGGCTGCCCTAAAAATCATTCAGCATATAATAGCATTAAATCTATAATCTGGTCCTGTTCTAACATTTTATTAAAAAAATTTTTTAAATCTAAAGATGATGAATATAATCATAAAAAGGAAGAAAAAAACTTCTAAAACAATTCAAAATAAAAGTAAATTTCAAACTTTAACCCAATAAAGAAAACAATACTTGTATACATGAATATCTTGTAAATATCTTAAATTTCCTATAATTTTCTTGTATCAACAATGTTGTGAATCTTTCGAGCTTAAAAATGTTGCACAATTTTAGGTTAGTTTTTTGTTTTACTAATTTTTAAACACTTCAGTGAATGAAGTTTTTGGTTTCAAAGACTTCATTCACTGAAATGTATAAATAAATTAAGAGTAAAAAGTCTTGAGTCTGCAATATTGCAAGCAAGAAAAAATAAAAAGAATTTTTACTTGCCATCTTCAAACACAGTTTCTGCTTTCAATTATTTACTTAAAAAAGTAACAATAACTAATGAAGACCTAAAAAAAGTACAAGCTTAAAACCTCATTTAGCATATCTAGCAGGATACTGCTGCTACATTATTTTAAATTCAAAACTGTGATTTATGTAAAAGTGTACTCATAACAGATGATGAACTTGAAATTATTGAGTTGTATATGACAGGCGAGTCAATACAATTTGATCAAACATATAGGCTGATTAAAAATCTGGACAGGGGCATCTGCACAGACATTTTCTTGTATCATCAATTTTGTGATTCTTTCCAACTTTAAAAATGTTGCACAATTTTATGTTAGATTTTGTTGTACTAATTTTTAAATACTTTTCTCATTTATCTTCTGCAATGAATAATGTAAGTCTTGGCATGTAATTTTCGTTTCCTTTATATATAAGGTGGGGAAAACTGCATAATTTATGTAAATACTATATATAAGTATTGAATCTGTGTTTAAAGTCTGTAAGTTTTATATTTCTTGTTTAAATGAATACAACTATCCTATTATTTTTGTGCCTGATAAATTTTAAAAATCGATGTATATCTTCTAAATACTTTCAATTACCTATACTTTCTTGCACCAACAATTTGATGAATCTATTGCACTCGAAAAATGTTGAAAATTTTTAAATTAGTTTCTATTTATTTAATACTATTTTTAAATGCTTTCCACAACTTATCAACAATAAATTGTCTACCAATAAGTATTCGGACACCTATGACGATATCTGTGGTCCTGAGGTACGTCACAGCCTCCGCCGGTATACATCGTGTAGGGAACAGCATCTGCAAAATGTCTCGCAGTTCGGAGATCTCTGATTTCGAGAAAGGTATAATTATCGGGTATCACAAATGTGGCTGATCCTTAAGGGACATATCTAGCGATCTGAAGTACCCAAAATCGACAGAGGCCTATTTGATTAAGAAGTGGAAGGTGAGTGGTGATTGTCGGAATGTTCCGAAAATTGGCAGAACAACGAAACTGGGAGATAGAGATCGACGAGTGCTGTCCAGAGAAATTCGGAAGAACCGCACTAACCGATGGCCGTCATCCACGAGGAGTTTAAACAGGAATGCGAGTAACAATAACCAATTGTTTCAATGAATACCATCCATAAGGAAGCACATCTGCTTGGTTTTCACGGTCGTGCTGCTGCCCATAAGTCTTTGATCACAAAGTCCAACCGCACTGCCCGGTTAATGTGGTGCTAAGCACATCGAAATTGGACCGTAAATCAGTGGAAACGGGTTCTTTGGAGCGACGAATCCAGGTTCACCCTTTACCTTTCGGATGGCAAGGTATGTGTCTAGCGTCTGCCTGGAGAACGTCTCCTGCCA
>CM063507.1:64603761-64619954 GCA_032207245.1 Pardosa pseudoannulata | reverse complement strand
CCATTTCGTATAATCTACGTGTTTCAATATCAATTCTTTGAAGAATTACGTATATCAACATTGCTTCGCAAAGGGGGTTTGTCTTTCTTTCCAACTGTTTTAAAGATCGCAAATTGCTTTCGATTTTGTCAAGCATCTGTATTGAATTAGACGCAGATTCAAATTTAACTTTAGAACAATTAAATATTTCACTAATGTGACTCATAATAAGTAACCTTGTGTTTTCAAACCGTTTTTTCAGTGTCTCGAATAAACTAGTATACGTATCGTTTACCGTAATTAATTGTTTGGCATTACCCTTGACTGCTGATTGAAGATTAAATAATTTTTGTTGATCTGAAAACTCATTATTATCATCAATTAATGACATGAACTGTGTTTTGAATGACAACCATTCAACATATAAACCTGAAAACTCGGGAAGATTAATTGACGGTAATTTTAGCTTACAGTTACCAGAGGACTGACCATTTTGAACATTAGAAATAGAATTTGATTTGAGCCGGGAGCGACTTCCGTTTCTACGAACTTTATAATTAGGCGTAGTTTGGTGTGATACGCTTAACTGGGATATTTGATGTTCGAGACTCTCAAGTCGATTTAGCATATCTCTATACCTTGAACCTGTCATGTCGTCATTGCTAAATTCAGGTTTATGATATGGTGATTATGGTTAAAATAAATGGTGCGAGACCCCGTAAAGTAGTTAAAGACTTTATATACAGAAATAAGTTAATACAATATCTCGTTGCACAAAACGATGTCGATTGATATGTCGAAAGACGAATTCAGCATACTCGGTGTAAACATTTTATAATAAGGAAGCTACTTGACATAGTTCCTGGATTCCAACGATAAAAATCTTGCAAAAATAAATGATGATGAATCCACGTGATAGTAACTGACTTTATTCTTAAAATAATCACTTAATTAAAAACATCACTTCTTAAAACACATTAAGTTTAACAAAAAAACAGGCATCTTTAATAAACAAAACATATCGAGAAACGAGACAGCTCATTCACCGTCAAAAAAAAAAATAAAAATAAATACCACCACACACCACCATAACGAGAGACTTGCCTTTATATATTCAACTGGCAGTCCACAAAACAAATCAACATGCCGTGAGGGCTTCTTCACGGAATAGAAGAAAAAAAATTATAAACTGCTGGTTAAATTTAACATGGAAGTTAATCAGTGCGTGGTGAAAACAAACATAGACAATATAAAGTTAACACTCGGTTCGTTCCTCGAATCAGCGGTTGACCTTGAGAATCAAAGAGCAGCGGCGGACAGGAAGGTTGAAGCGAGAACTCGTGCGAACTCCTTTCCTACGGAAACGCGGCGGCTTATATGCAATATCCCTAGGGCTCTGCGCAGGCATCTGCATAAGCCGTTAGGAATTAGCGCCACTAAATTTCAAACAACCAACCAACCAACCTGCATAAGCCGTTCTCTTCCCCTCGGTGGAATTGGGATTGGATGATGAGTCGCCACAATGACATGCTGCGAAAAATTTCAGTTTTGGGATTCATGTCACTAAATTTATCCGCCATTATTGCTAATTTGCCGAGATCTTCCTCACTAACAAGCAAAAGATTTTTAATATAATCTGGCATTTTCTGAAGCCACAAAGTTTTAATCAAATTTTCAGAAATGTCCGCAATAGTTTTTGCAAAAGCTGACTAGGTGTCATAGTACTTAATTTAATTCCGGTTATTAACCGCTTAATACGACCACTTTCGCTTTCCTTAAATAAGTTAGTAAGCTTGTCTTCGAATCGGTATCTTTAGTAGTGTTTTCACTATTTATGATATCCCAAATATTTTCAATATATTTTGGCTCAAGTTGCGCCACAAGATAATTAAATTTCGCATCTTCTTTTGTAATATCATTCATTTTGAACTGCGTCACTATTTGAAAAAAAAAAACCAAATTTCTGGTCTATCTGTCCAATAAGGTAGAATTTTAACACTTTAATCAGCTCGGTATTCTCCATATTTGAGTCATCCGTTGTTAGATACTGTTAAAGGCTGCAAAATCCAAACGGTACGGAAAATAAATATTCTCGGTCACCAGTTGTGGTGGGAGATCTTTATACTCGATAGGCAGTGTGTGCATGTCATAAATCAGTGCTCCTTCAAACTTTTCTCACCTATGACGCACCAAAATTCTTTCTAGAATTCCACGGCACACCAAAAGCTAAAGTATATAAATATTAAATAATATACAAATTTTACAATAAATGTTTGTTTTTTATTTGAAAAGCATACATAGATAAAACTATAACATATTTATTTCTACTGAATCATAATAATTATTAACGTGACACCTGCGCTTGTTTCAATGAACACAAAAGTGGCTCAATATTCGACAACGCAACCCGAAGTTCTTGGTCAAGATCTTTTAAGTATGACCGCTTATCATTTTTTAATTAATACAAGAGTCGAAAAACTTCGCTCACATAAATATGTCGTCGAAAATGGTAGTTTTTGGGGTTTCTAAGTCCAAAAACAAGTATCACAAAATTGTAAGAGAAAATGTACTCTTACCTGAAATTTCCGGGTTCATATCGGGATCTGAAACACTAAATCGAAAAACGAAAATAACTCCAATAATGATGTCTCATCTTTAAATACGTTGTGTATTTTTTTCACGGGGACAATCACACAGTATACGACGTTGATAGATGTGGTACCCCGTGCACGTCCACAACGGGATACTGGGTAGACGTCACAGTAACTTCACTCAGAATTAAAACTAAGACTTAATTTGACGAAGATTTTAATAAAGGCTTGAACTAGTTGCACTATTCCAGTAATTTGAAATTGATGGGAGAGCTTCCGTCTGCAAACTCTGTTGAATGCTGAGAGGGCCGTTGTCCGCCGCTCTGCCAAAACCATGAGCGTCTCTCGAGGTCAACCGTACGTCCGTCTCGTCAAAAACTCTGCGTTGCCCGATGCGCGCAGCGAACCTGGTGTTGGGTGTTAGTCAGGGCACCACATAGATATATACAGTAAATATCATCAAAGGCATCAAAGGTGGTGATGCAACTGGATTCTATGGGCCTGGCCCGTTAATCCAGAGGCTTCTATCAGTGAGCACAGAAATGACAACGAGCGAAAAAATAAACACATAAAAGAGGAAAGAGATAGAAGGGTTGATTCGTGAGTTCATAACACAAAACTAGAGAGTAGAAAGTTTAGGGATAGTAAAACATAAAATATTTTTTGGCCAGTGACATCCGTACAAAATAAGCCGAAAGAATTTGAAAATTAATGAGTAAAACAAAATTTTAAAAAATTTGGAAAAAATAAAAATATAAGTTTTAAAAATAAATAAACTGTTTTAAAAATCGAATAAAGGCCTAAAAAATAATATTTAATTGTATTAATAATTTTTATTGTCATAATTTTGATGTTATAATTTTTAAATTACTTTTGGGTACGAAAATTTTGATGATTTGGAAAAAATAAAAATACGAGTTTTAAAAATAAATAAAATGGTCTAAAAATCCAAAAAGGGCCTAAATAACAGTAATTAAACACAAAAAACAATTTTTAAGAATTTTAATTTAGATTTGGAAATTTTGCCGTCATCGGGGTTTGAACCCGACGACGATTCAATGAATGTGAGCGGTGGGCAAGGCGTTTACTAACCAAGCCACACCTCTACGTACCCTGTTCAGCAAAATAAAGTATTCATGGATTGCGAAATTAAGCTCCGCCCTCAATATGACGTGAAATCGCAGAGCATTACGGGAAGAATTAGGAGAAAATCCATGAAATAAAATGATTTGGAGTAGGATAAGTGATGTATGGCCGATTTTAAGCATTTTAAATCTTTTTTCTTACATTTTATAACGTTTTTTATAATTGTTTTTGGTGGATTTTTTATTTTTTATATAAGACAGCACAAAAATTAAAGATCTTTGGCTAGAATGGCCAAAGGCCTTCTTCTATTGCAAGCATCAGCGGGGTCGTAGTTGACAAGATTATTTATTAATTCATTGCTTAAGTTTTTATGAAATTTAGTGGAAAGTTTATAGATAAATTTTGGAATATTAGGAATCTTAAGTTCCTCGTGTATTTCGTCATTGCGAAAATACCATGGCGAGTTAGTGATTTCTCTTAGTATTAGATTTTGAATAACTGTTAATATTTTGATATTAGAATCTGCTGCGTACGACCAGGCTGGTGCTGCATAGGTAAATATCGGACGAAGGAAGGAAGTGTAAACGAGCAGCTTATTTTTAATAGTCATTTTGCTACGGCGAGCTATTAAGGGATACAGGGCTCGCTTCGCGTTTCTATATTTATCTCTAACAGCTTTAAAATGCTGCTTCCAAGTTAAGTTTTTATCTAGCGTTACTCCTAAATATTTAACAGTATCCGACCAAGGAATACGAGTGTTATTGATATATATGTTGTAATTGACATAAGTCGTTCTCTGTTTGGCTGTAAACATTGCGGCTTCGCATTTACTAGTGTTAATCCTAATTTTCCATCTGTCTAGCCACTCAGAAATTTTGACTAGGTGTTTGTTGACGGTAGTCACTGCAAATTTATAATTTTTATTCGATGAAAATATCGCTGTGTCGTCGGCAAAAATTGCAAGTTCGGTAGTAGGATGAACAGGGATGTCATTTATATAGATATTAAATAAAGTAGGGCCGAGAAGTGATCCCTGTGGTACACCGGAAAGGATAGGAAATTTTGAAGAGTAGGTCGTATAGATTTTTACTTGAAAAGTGCGATCCGTTAAATAAGAGTAAATTAATTTAATTAAGTTATTAGAAAAGTTATAGTTTACTAGTTTGTGTATGAGTGCGTCAATCCAGATTTTGTCGAAAGCACGAGCAATATCTAAAAATGCAGCGGCGGTTGAACGTTTATTTAATCTATTTTTTGTCAACAGTTCAGTAATGCGATAGATTTGGTGGGGTGCCGAAAGATTCTTGCGAAAACCAAACTGGTAGGGAATAATAATGTTTCGATCATCAAGATGTTTATTGATTTCCGCAAGAATGAATTTTTCAGTGATTTTGCTGAGAGTATTTAATAAGCTAATTGGTCTATAATTATCTGGAGAAGAATGATCCTTTTTAGGTTTTGGAATAGGGACAACGATAGAATTTTTCCAGCATTTTGGAAAGTAGTTAAAATAAAATATGTGGTCAATTATGCTATATAAATAATAAATGTATTGTATGGGGAGATGCTTGAGAGCAGTATTAGTGATATTATCTTCTCCAGGGGATTTACGTTTTGGTAAATGACGAATAATTTGGATAAGGGTAGCCGAATCAATATGAACGTTAGTGTTAGGCGAATTAAAATTTTGAATAGTAGAAATCGAAAAGTTGACATCATTGGTCGTGTTTACGTCAGAACCTGGATTAGGTGTGAAATTTTGAGCAAGCGTGCTGCCGATTAAATTACATTTTTCCTCCGCTGTGTATTGAATAACATTTGTAACCGGATCTTTGAGTGGAGGAATAGGTGTGAAGGAATTTTTGAAGTGCCTGGCGACTTTCCAGATGGAATTGTCAGTGGTGTCTAGAGAAGTTAGAAAATTATCCCATTGGGTGTTAGCTTTATCGTGTATATAATATTTGAGATCTTGTTGTGCATTATATAAAATTCTCTTATTAAGCGGTGTTTTATTTCTCTGCCAGGCTTTCCTGGCACGATTACGATTATTTATTAATAATTTTAAGTGCCTGTCGTGGTGGCGTTTGTCTGTATCAGGAATGATGGTGGAAGCAAAAGTAACGCTGTCGTTAATATCAGTAGTTTATTTTAGTTATTTTAGTGATAAAATTTTCTAAATCATTGGTATTATTAATATTAGGGAGGTCAAAATTTTTAGAATTTAGATGATCTTTAAATTGCTTCCAATTAATAAATTTTTGTGGCCTAAAAGTATAAGGGTTATTACTAATAAATATTTTTAATAAAACGGGATTGTGATCTGAGGAGAGGTCGCATACGGTTTCGATAGTGATAGAATTTGGAATACCTTTAATTAATGCAAAGTCGATAACGCTGCTGCTATTATTAGTGTGGTGTGTTGGCTCGTTAGGTGCAAAAATATCAAAATCTGAATTGTCTGAAAAGTTTGTGATCATTTGTCCATAAGAGTTATTACAAGTACAATGCCAGTCTCTATGCTGAGCGTTTAGATCTCCAAAGATAATTATGTCATTATTAATTGTGCTAAGTGCATAGAGATCGTCAAGTACTTCGCGCGGATTTAGAGATGGTGGAATATAAGTGGAAATTATGGTAAATGCAGATCCGTTGTTAATTTTAATATTAATAGCAGTAGCGTTGATAATTTGAAGAGAGGGAAGAGTAATTACATGATGGGGAATAGTGCGTTTAATAATAATAGCGGTACCTCTCATGGCTTGAATTGGACTAGGGTAGTCATTCCTGTATGTGGTGTAGTCTTTGATGTTGAGTTTATCCCCCGGTCGGAGATGGGTTTCTTGTAGTAATACAATATCGGGAGAGCGCTCGTTTACGATTTCGCTGAACTCACGAATCCTATTTTTAATGCCGTTGCAATTCCATGCGAAAACTGATAAAAACCTGTTAAATGCCATTACTGACCAGTGGAAGGAGCTTGAATAAGTCCCGAGAAGAACGCCAAAAGACGCTCCTCAGAGGACGTAGCTTTGATCATATTAGCTTTTATATTTTTAAGTTTTGTGATGATTTCACTAAAGTCCTGGATTCCCAGCATCTGTTTAATTTCGTGCAGGAGACCTGCAATTTCGCCTAACTGGCTAGTGTTTCCGTTAACATTGCTTGTATCTGCGGGAGCGG
Source organism: Pardosa pseudoannulata (assembly GCA_032207245.1). Classification (NCBI taxonomy): domain Eukaryota; kingdom Metazoa; phylum Arthropoda; class Arachnida; order Araneae; family Lycosidae; genus Pardosa; species Pardosa pseudoannulata. The sequence continues at coordinate 64,613,118 of CM063507.1, read as the reverse complement.
GGGGGAGGGGAGCCGTTACAGGAGTAGCGGGAGAGACGATTGCTGCGGCGGTCACGGTGCCTGAGAGCGCATGCGCGAAGGAGTTGGAGAGCACTTTCGGAGCGGCGGCGGTTCTCCTCTTCGGGAACTTCGGGCATCCTTGGTACGAGGCGGGGTGAGCTCCACCGCAATTACAGCAAGTAGGATTTTCGATCTTGCCAGCTCCTTTTTGGCATTCTTTCGTCTGATGGAGTTGTCCGCATTTCACGCACCGTGAGCGCATAAAGCAATTGTCAGAGTGGTGGTGAAAATGTTGGCAGTTATGACACTGCTGTGTTTTAAATGGGGACCTGTAACGCTCGATCGTTATTTTGATGTGGAATAGAGCATCAAGCTCTGAGATTTTCTTTGCCATGTCGCTTGGCGTAAGTTGTATTTGGAAGAGTGGCATGGGAGTTTGGGTTTTTCTCTTAATTAATTGTGCGACTTTTATGACTGGGAAGTCCAACTTGATTAATTCATCTTTTATTTCTTCCACTGGGATGTCGCTAGGGAGTCCGCGTATGACCACTTTAATAGGTCGGACGACGCCAATAGGTAGGATAAATCCTTCTACTTTATTTTCTTTTAGGAATTTTGTGATTGACCTGTGGTCATCTTCAGTTTGGGGGTCTAGACGAATAAACTCGCCTCCTATTCTCGCATGGAATTTTCTCGATCCATTGCCTGCTATTTCATTAAGTAGTGCACGATAGTTTGCCGTTTTTACAATAGTTATGTGCTTGATTTTATTTTTCGGTGGCACAGAGCTTCGCACAAGACTCTCGTAGAGCGCAAAAACCCTGTCCATAGGGTGTGAGGCAGCCCTTATGGAAGGAAGAGCAGCTTTAAACGCTGCTAAAATAACTTTACGGTCATAGCTAGCTTCAAGCGTGAGTAAATATTTTAAGAAGTCGGTGTCATCCTCACCGCGAGAACTGGGTACCGACGAATTTTTAGGAGCTTGAGGAGTAGTATCCTTAACGCTAGCTGCGGTGGCATACGAATGGCCAGGTTCCGCTATCTTGCTCTTAAACAGTACTGGAGTTTTGGGAGCTACTTCAGGCTTTTTATTATGAGACTTAAAGCGTCTCACCGATTTCTTTTCGGCAGGCCACTTGGGACATCCACGAAAATTTGCCGGGTGGGGACCGCCACAGTTAGCACAAGTGCACTCCGCCGAGGGGTCTTTCTTACACTGATCAGATCCTGAGGAATGATTACCTCCACATCTTACACATTTGGGAGCCAAGTGACAGGCAATGACAGAATGGAAAAACCCCTGGCAGTTAAAACACTGAGTGGGGCCCTGGCTACCACGGAATTTCTCCACGTGAATCTCCGTGCCGTAGAAATCGGTGATTTTATATATATCATGGTGATTCCCATTTTTCCCAACCTGTACGTGGAACAGGGGCATGGGAACCCTTTTCGACTTTGGCCCTTTGGCCATTGGAGTAACCTTCACGTTACAAAACTTTTCTCCCTCGAGAAATGTCCGAATGAGGGCTGGACTTGTACAAGCAGGTAGCCCCCGAAAAACTACCTTGAACGGCTTGTCTTCGTCTAAGAGATGCGATTTATTCTGAATATTATTCGCATCCAGATATTTAGCCAAAGCACGGTACTCCGTCGATGAACTGACCGATAGCCTGAGGTACTTCCCTCTCATGACCGAGTATATAGACGGCGCAATATGCCGCCTAATTTCCATAAGTTTTAAGTGCCATTGCTCTCCGGGCAAAATAAAAATCGGAGGCGGCTTCTTGGTTTTGGGTTTTGGATCCTGACAAGTATCCATAGCATGCACTAAATCCGGATTGACATCCGTAACAGCATCGGGTTGCAAATTGTTTGGGATCCCCTGCGGGATCACAACCGGGGTCCGAGGGCGGCAGACATGCTTGCCGGTGACGGGCTGAAAGCCGTCGCTCTCTTTGGTGGCCGATTTACCGGCAGCCGATTGGCTTTTACGCGCTCCGCGCTTCCCCCCTGAGCGGGAGGAAGTGGCCGCGCCGACACTAGCGCTCTTAGCAGAGGTAGAGGGGAGGGGGACATCAGTCGCAGAAGCAGCGGCTTGCGCCGCAAGAATAGCCGAGTACAATATACATAACTTACGTAATGTTTCGTCGATAGCAGAAAGCATCTCAGGCGAATCTTTAGAGCGGAGCTTCTTAAAGGAAAGCTGCGTCAAAACATGGTTTAGTTGATCCATCATGGTCTTCAAATCATTAGTTGAATAGTGAGGAACGGATTCCTCAGGAACGGCAATTAGGCGATTGGCAAACTCCAACGTCTTGGCGGGAAGGCCGGCCCATACGTCCGGCATCACAGGAGCGGCGGTAGAAACGTCCTCCATCATCAGCGGAAAAACTCCTCCTAGTAATACAATATCGGGAGAGCGCTCGTTTACGAATTCCCTGAACTCACGAATCCTATTTTTGATGCCGTTGCAATTCCATGCGAAAACTGATAAAAACCTATTTAAAGCCATTACGGACCTGTGGAGGGATTTTGAATTAGACCCGAGAAGAACGCCAAAAGTCGTTCCTCAGAGGTTTTTGCTTTGAGCATGTTAGCTTTGATGTTTCTTAATTTAGTTACAATTTCGTCGAAATTTTGTATCCCCAGCATTTGCTTAATTTCTTGGAGTAGGCCTGCGATTTCTCCTAATTGACTAGTGTTTACATTATCAACGCTTGGATTGGCTTGAGAGGGGGGGTGGGGAGCCGTTACAGGCGTAGGAGCAACGGGAGGGAGAATTGCTCGAGAGGTCGGGTTGAGCGCATGCGCGAAAGAGCTCGGGAGAGCTTTCGGAGCGGCTGCGGCGACGAACGCCGGCATCGATGCTTTCGGTTTGGGGAACTTCGGGCATCCCTGATAGGAGGCTGGGTGCTCTCCACCACAATTGCAACATTTAGGTTTGTCTATTTTCCCCGGTCCTTTGGGGCAAACATCAGATTTGTGGTAATCGCCGCATTTCACACAACGAGATCTCATCAAGCAATTCTCCGAGTGGTGATGAAAAAATTGGCATTTGTGACACTGCTGTGTTCTTGCAGGGGCCCTGTAACGTTCGATGGAGATTTTAATATGAAAGAGAGCATCAAGCTCATAAATTTTTTTGGCCATTTCACTAGGAGTTAATTGAATTTGGAATAAGGGCATGGGCTGCTGGGTCTTACGTTTAATTAGTTGTGCTACTTTTAGCACTGGGTAGTCACTTTTGATTAGCTCTTCTTTAATTTCCTCCACAGGAATATCTCTGGGGAGACCTCTGATCACTACCTTGATGGGCCTTACGACTCCGATGGGAAGGATGTAACGTTCAATTTGATTATCCTTTAAGAATTTTGTAATGGCCCTGTGATCGTTTTCTGACTGGGGATCGAGGCGAATGAATTCGCCGCCAACTCTCGCATGGAATTTGCGAGCGCCATTTCCTGATATTTCATTAAGCATGGCTCGGTAATTAGGCAGTTTTACGATTGTAATGTGCTTCACCTTAGGTTTAGGTGTTTCTGTAGCACTGGGGACTTTAGTAGGTGCCGATAGGGTTTTTTCTTTTAGGCTTGAAAACCTGTTTGCCGTTTCCGGTTTCTTATTATTAACGGTTGAGACAGGGCGCTTGGCCGTATGTCTCAACGGTGGAAAGTTGAAGTCGTCATTTCGAAGTTTTTTGGCAGGAGTTTGGGGAACATTAGTAGAAGGAGAAGATTTTTTACGCTCATAATCATTTTGTGACTCACCTTGGAAGTGGCGTGCAACAAATGGGCGAGTGGCGAGGGTCTCCTGTATGGCAGCTTTCGTGAGCATTCCTTTTTCAATCAGTTGAATTAGATGTAAGTCGTAGGCATTGGGGGTGTCTGGAATCTCTTCGTCACTTGCATCCATATCAGAGTCGTCATCAGGAAGGGGTTTGGTCAGAGCAGAATAATCCATGTTCGAGCCGGGTCGTGTCGTTGGTGTCACCGTAGAGCTGGCGGGCTGTCCCGCCGAAGGGGAGGCCGTGGCCGGGATCGCTGTTGGGTTTCCGTCACTCACAGAGTGCCGGAACCGAAAACGCAAGGAAGAACCGAGAGCAGAAAAACACGTCCTCACTCTACCGAGGTAGCGAGAGAACTCTGTCGAGAGTATGACAAATAAATGATACAAATATATACAAAATATGTTTACATAAAATAAGTGGTAGCCAAATGTTTGGGAAAATTTACTTTGCGACCAGATTTCGTTGTGTAGTGAACTATTAATATTCTCCTTTTGTATGGGTGGTGCGAAAGGTTTAGTTTCTGAAATTTCATATGCAGGTTTTAAGCGATCAATAGTCACTGTGCAATGCTCCCCGTTTAATTCTAAGATAAAGGTTTTTTCAGCCCTGCTAATTACTTTATGTGGTCCTGTATAAGAAGGGGGATTAATTTTGTCAGATCTAAGAAATACTTTTGAGCAAGTTTTTAGTGAGGGGTTACATAAATTTTTTTTATTACCATGTTTAGCAGTGGTAATTGGATTTAGAGTCCTCATTGTTTCTAATAAATTGGATACATATGTAGAGCTGAGTGTGGGATTTATACAATTGCTGTCTGATCCGAGAGATCTGAGGGTAATCCGATATTAGTACCGTAAACAAGTCGGCCACAGGTTGCATTCATGCCGCATTGAGTTATTATCACAGTACGTATTTCTAAAAGACTATTGGGAGAATTTCAGTCCATTTAGTTTGATTATGGGATTTCATAGCGCCTTTTAAATGCCTGTGAAATCTTTCTAAGATTCCATTCGAAACTGGATGGTAAAAAGTAGTTATAATGCGCTTGCATCCTAAAATATGAGTTAGTTCATTGAAAAGTGCTGATTCAAAATTTCTGCCTTGATCGGTAGTTATTGTAACTGGCGTTCCAAATCTGGATACCCAACCATTTACTAACGCTTTAGCTTTTGTTTCAGCGGTCATGTCAGGTGTCGGTATGACTTCTGGCCATCTAGTAAATCGGTCGATAACAGTCATGCAATATTGATTTCCATCAGAGGGTGGTAGGGGTCTTATAAAATCTATGTGAAGGTGTGAAAAACGCGCATCAGGATCTGAAAAAGTACCTATTGGAGATTTTATGTGTTGAAAAATCTTTGCTTTTTGGCACTTGATACAGCTGCAAACCATATCTTTTATATCTCTGCGCTTACTCGGCCATAGAAATCGTTTAGAAATTAATTCTAAAGAGGCTGAGATGCCGGGGTCAGAGAAACAGTGTTTGAAAAACAGATTCTCGCATGCATTTAGGAACGAAAGGTCTGGGGTGCGTCTGTGAATTATCACAAAATAAATTAATATCCTCAAGAGGAAAATAGTGTTTTTGTATTTTTAGTGAAGATGTACTGGATTCTAGAAGTTGCTGTAGCTCTTTATCGCCGGTTTGGGCAGTAGCATTTGAGGTGATAGAATTTAGTTCGATACGAGAGAATGCGTCCGCTACATTATTTTCCGAGCCTTTAGTATCTAATGTTGGTAGAAAATTTTGAAATGTAGTCTAGATGGCGTAATTATCTGGGGCTACATTTGTCAGGATTTTGACGGAAGGCAAATGTAAGGGGTTTTTGATCAGTGAAGATAATAAAATCCCTGCCTTCTAACATATGTCGGAATTTTTTTATACCGGCGTAGATAGAAAACAATTCGCGATCTTATGTTGACCAATTCTTTTGCGCTTTGTTTAATTTACAAGAATAAAATGCTATAGGTTCCCTTTGATGGTTTGAGAGTTGCATTAACGATCCACCTATTGCTACGTTGCTCGCGTTAACCCATAAACTTAACTGAGCACCAGGAACGAGATGTCTTAATAGCGTAGCTTGTACTAAAGTTTCTTTAGAAGCACATTTCCTTCGTCACTCCATTGTAATTGTTCAAATTTGTTGTCTTTAGAGCGAGGATGTTTTTTCTTATTTTTATGACTTTCAAGAAATTTGACTAGAGGCGCGACAATATCTGTTACTTTGGGAATACAGCGACAATAAAAATTAAAAAGGCCTAAATAGCAACGGAGTTGAGTTAAGGTGGTTGAGGAAATTCTTGAATACATTTAATTCGATCGGTTTAACGGTTTAATTCGATCAGGTGAAAGTAGGAATCCTAAAAATTCAATATTTGTTTTGCCAAATTGACATTTTTCAACATTAATACTAAGTCCATAGTCCCTAAGTTTAGAGAATAATATTTTGAGGTGTCTCAAATGCTCAGTATCGTTATTGTAAGCAATTGGTAAATCGTCAACAAAAGCATAAACCAATCCTAAATCACGAGTTGTTTCGTCGATAAGACGCTGAAAGGTGTGCAAATCGCGGTTTTATGAAGATCATTAGAATTTATTGAAATTTGATGATAAGCTTTTATTAAGTCAATGTGACTGAAGATACGCAACTCTGCAGTAAAATCAGCGATACAGGGTATCGGGTATTTTTCTTTAATAGTTTGTGCCTTTAAGACTCTAAAGTCACCTACAGGTCTAAAGTCATTAGATACTTTTTTAGGTACTAAACGTAGAGGCGAAGAATAATTACTTTTAGAAGGTCTCATGTGACCAAGTTGTAACATATATTGAATTTCTATTTTGGCAATTTTAAGTCTATCAGGTGCTAGTCTTCTGGGTTTGGCTGCTACCGGAGGTCCTTTTGTTACAATATGATGTACAGTATTGTGTTTAACAGGCTGGTTAGGATCTGGTAGTTTAGTGATATCAGGAAATTTACGTAATAGGTTACTATAAATATTATTTAAATAATTAGACTTAACAGAGAATATATTACAAATACTAAGTTTAGCATCGGCTTTTAAATTTGTAATAGATTCAATGAGACATCGATTACGAATGTCCAATTTTAAATTATAAAAGTGCAAAAAGTCAGCTCTTAGAATAGCACAAGAAATGTCACATATATAAAAAGAATAATAAAAATTTTACCGTAAACCAAGGTTTAGATGTATAGTTTTTCTTCCATAAACATTTATACTAGACCCATTTGCAACACGAAAAGTTTGAACTACAGGTTTTTGTCAATCCTGTTTGCATCGGAACCAGAATCTACTAAAAATTTCTTACCTGTTGTTCTGTTACTTACGAATAGGCGACGAGAATTTGCTGGAGAAAAGTCTGTCGCCATTACTCTTCTCGTAGTGAGTTTCCCGAAAATGAACAGGGTGGAGTGCACTTTTTTGCTATATCTTGAAATTTGCTGTGATACCAGCAAATTTTATTTTACGATGGAGATTTAGAACGATAACGAAACTGTTTGTTTCTAGAAACGCTTCTTGATCGTATAAGTTCATTTAACTCTGTTCGTAGGGCACGAACTTCCGTAATAAGAGTATCCATGGAAGGGTGAGATCTTTCGACTCTTGCTCTATTTCTAGCGGTAGGTGCGTGTGGCTGGTTGGAAATGGTATGGATGTTTAATGGGGCGATAAATCAAATATCCGATCAGCTATTTCAGTTGCCTTGTCTGGAATTATTGGTGACAGGGATGCAATTATGGTTTGTACAGCAGTTGGCATTTGTTGTGTAAATAGTTCCAAGAGCAGTTCGTCGCTGATGTTATGGTTTTCAGCTCTCCTTCTCATTTTGCGAAACAGCTGCGTCGGTTTCCGGTCGCCGAGATTTTGTCTTGCTAACAGCTTTCGAATTTCTAGAGTGCGACTTTCCCCACATCTATCGATAATTTTCTTTTTCAATGTTTCGTAAGGTTCCGTAGCATCTGGTTTCGCAATAATATCTCTTACCATAGTTGCAACTGTCGGTGGAAGATTTGCTACGACGTAGTTGGACTTGGTTTTCGATTCCGTTATAGCTTTGGGTGTGGCCAATTCAAAAGTATTTTCGAGCATATGAAACTATGAGGTTCTTTCACTTTACGAAGTTGAATGTAATATTCAAAAACCAAACAAACTCTTGAGGAAAATTGCACGTAATTTTCCGTTGACAATTTCAGTGCACTTTTAAACTGTTTTAGACAATCTTGAGGAGTTGGCTGAAATTCTGAAAGAATTTACAAAATTACAAAAGACGATAGCTTTTATTTTTTTATAATCACCCAATTCTTCTCCTTTTACATGAACCATTAGATTGCCGATTCTATCCCCCAAAATATTTAGTAAAATTTCGGCTTAAAATTCATCACTTACTTCTTTTGTTTTGAACGCTTTCTCAAGCGAGTTGAAAAAAACATTAAAACACTCAACATTTTTAGGAACCGGAATAGTCAATACTCTTAATTAAAATTCGCATCGTAACCATTAAGCAATTTATTTTCGCAAGAAACAGATTTGAGCTTTAGAAGTTCTATTTCTTTGTCTATGCGCAAAAGCGAAAATTTCTCAAACTCTAATTTTCGTTCATTTAGACTTCTTTCATTTTCAGCTTGTTCCGATTTTTTATGCCTTTCTTCCAAAATATCTAGAATTATATTTTTTACAACGTCATTATTTTTCTTATAAACGCTACTATCCTCAACTATTTTAATGGAGGGTGAAAACTGAATATTTAGTTCAGAACATAAAGTTTTTAACTCATCCCTTTTTAAACTGCTCAGAGACATAATGGAAAATATGTAATAATCACTTCAACAATAACACAATTTCCACTTTCGAATCGAAATTAAAAGATAGTTACGTACCTTCTATTAAGGTAATCCACAACGAAATCACTATACTTTTTTGTTTTGACACTCGCACACTTTTGATTTTAAAAAACACTATCACAGGTCACTCCGGTGTTTCACTAATGATGCACAAACCAAACACGAACTGGACTGTAAATACTAAACACACACGGCAAAACCGAAATCACTTGCTGAATTCTTCTCCGGCTCGACGGACCACTTATGTTGAATGTTACACAAAATACTTTGGTTGATAAAAATTAGTTTATTTTACTGCACATTTATAATCATTTTTACTATTACAGTTTAGGACACCATCTCACACTGGTGCCACTTCTCACACACACAAAATTCTTTCTTTTTCTCGTGGAACATGACAAAAATGCCACCTAATGGCTTGACCTCAACAGTAAGAACAAATCTACTCCCAATACATTTCTGCGAGGTCGGTCGGTCTACTACTTCATAGGTATCATTTTTTAATGCAGTTTTTACCTCATTTATCATAGCCCTATGCCATTCTAGCGCCTGCGATCTTCTCGGAGCACAATTTATGGCTATTTCTGAATTCCAACTATAAAAAATAATCTTCCAAAAAAGTTCAGGTGGTTACAAGGTTTCAAAATAAGAAAATGTTTCTTACCATGTAACGTTTTCGAGTAGACGATGAATCTCGGGTTAGGTGGT
>CM063507.1:64554661-64603661 GCA_032207245.1 Pardosa pseudoannulata | reverse complement strand
TGTTTTAACTTGTTGATCATTGTAATCGTTTATATTTTAACTATTTGTTTGGCACAATATGTCCCAAGAGGATTCAGTGCCAATAAGCACTATAAAACCAACCAACCAACCGTTGTCCAGTGCGTCCCATATTCCCAAACCCTTTACGCTGCTTCCAGTGCCAACGGTTTGGCCATTCAAAGTTATCTGTCGTGGGGCCGTTACCTGCGCCCGCTGCGCAGAAGCTGGCCACGACTCTGAAAATTGTCAAAAGGCACTGATGTGTGTTAATTGCAAAGGGGCTCATACATCTTTCTCCCGCTCTTGCCCTTCTTGGCAGATGGAGAAAGAAATTCAAAGTTTAAAAATAAAAAATAACATATCTTATCCCGATGCCCGTAAATTAGTACTCTCTCGTACACCTAAACCTAATATATCCTATTCAGCAGCTTTAAAACCAAAGATCGTAAAATCTATAGCCGTACAAACTGAAACTTTTCAACCCTCTATCCTTAATAGAATTGGAAACGAAACCAAAGCTACGTCTGAGAAAAATTTAAAACTTACTAGCCCAAGCACCACAAAACAAATACCTCCACAACAAAATACAAATTCTACTACAAAAAAAGACTCTATCTCTGGTAAAATTAATAAAAAACAATAAACAAAATATAAAAAGGCGGTTAAAGCCTTTACCACCTAACCATCCACTTCGTCAAAAGCTTCCACCTCCTTCAGTTAAAATAAAAACAAAAATGAAACGTGAAGATTTTCTTAAAAATGATAAGGCTGAAATTATGTTTGCGGATGAGCCTATTAAAATGTATGTCTCCCCAGAAGAAGGCATGTCAGCTGAATCGTCATCCTGTTCCGAGGCGGAGTCACCGAACTCCGCCCCTTAGGTCCCAGTTCCTTCTTTTTTTTTCGTTTATAATGGCTCTCTTTTCTTGGAATTGCCACGGCTTCAAAACGCACGTGTCTGACCTTAGGGACTTGGTCAATAAATTCCACCCGGCTTGTTTTGCACTCCAGGAAACTTTTCTGGATGAGAGCAAAATCTCAAAGGTTCGGCGTTTTAGTGCTTATAGGAAAGATCACGTAGATGGCGGCAGGGCATCCGGTGGTGTAGCCCTTTTTGTCTCCCATGACTACCCGTCCTCTCAAATTAACCTCCAAAACTGACCTTCAAGCTGTTGCAATCCGTATTCACACCCATTCTCTCATCACAATTTGTAGTATTTATTTACCACCTAAAATTAAATATTCCACAAACCTCACTCAATAACTTAATTTGTCAGCTACCTGAACCCTATATAATCCTTGGTGATTTCAATGGACATAAGCACCCTTGTGGGGTAGTACCAGCTCGAACCAACGCGGAATTCAGCTGGAGCAACTACTCTCAGATCATAGTCTTTGTTTATTTAATACAAAACAACCAACTCATTTTCATTTTCCCAAGTAAAACTTTTCACACACTCGATCTTGCTTTCTGTTCACCTTCAATCTTCCCTTATTTCAATTTTTATGTCGATAATGATTATATAAATAGTGATCACTTTCCGATAATTTTGACGCCTAATATTTCTACAACCAAAACTTACAAAACGCCATATTATATTATGAATTCGCTGATTGGAATAAATTTCGTAATCGAGCTACCATCACCAAGGATATGATCGAAAACAACAGCGTTGACGAAGCCGTTAACCTAATAACTACAGCCATCATTTCTGCTGCCGATGCCGCCATTCCAAAATCTTCAGGCTGTTTCCGACGGCAAACTAAGCCGTGGTGGAACGACGAATGTCGTATTGCTCAGAAAGAGCAAAGGAGAGCTTGGTGTAGGTTCAGGCGATACCCTACTACTGAAAATCTCACGAGTTATAAAAAGTGTAAAGCTTGTTTTAGGCGCATTATGAGACGTAGCCAGGCGGAATCGTGGAGAAACTATGTTGGCAGCATATCTGCCTCTGTCTCAAGCAAGTGTATGTGGGATAAAATTAAACGGTGTGCAGGCGCTTATTCTAACACTCAGATATCTGTTCTACAGTACAATAATCAAACAATATCTTCAGTACAGAGCATAGCGAATGCTATCGCCTCTTCATTTTCTCGTATCTCAAGCAGCAGTAACTACGCACCTTCTTTCCTTAGTCACAAAAGAAATGTTGAACAAAAAGCAATAACCTTTAAAACAGACACCCACTTCAATTATAACAGAAGCTTTACTATATTTGAACTAAAACGAGCCCTGCAAAATACGAAAAAAACTTCTCCTGGACCAGATAATATCTCATATACTATGGTTAAACATCTCACTGACAACTCCTTACTGAATATACTTACTTTATACAATAGAATCTGGAATGAACAGACTTTCCCATCCACTTGGAATACCGCCACTGTGATCCCCATCCTAAAACCAAACAAAGATCCCACTGACGTTCTCAGCTACCGCCCAATCGCACTCACCAACTGTCTCTGCAAGCTGTTAGAGAAAATGGTAAACAGCCGCCTAACACATATTTTGGAAAAGAATAATTGTTTCTTCTCTGTACTCCAGAGTGGTTTCAGGCGTGGTAGGTCAACTATAGATAATGCCGTTGACCTGGAAACTGAAATTCGTAACGCCTTCGTTCAGCGAAAACACTTGGTTTCAATTTTTTTCGATATCGAGAAGGCTTACGATCGGACCTGGAGATACGGTATTCTCCGTAACCTTTATGATTTGGGTTTTAAGGGAAATCTCCCAATGTTTATACAAAACTTTTTATATTTAAGAAATTTTAAAGTCCGTATTGGCAGTATTTTATCAGACGTTTTTATTCAAGAGCAAGGTGTACCCCAGGGCAGCGTTTTAAGTGTGACTTTATTTATAATATCTATTAACAATATTTTAAATCAATTTGCTCCCCCTGTTAAAGGCAGTCTCTATGTTGACGATTTACACATTTCCTGCGCAGGTTCTGAGATGACCGATATTGAAAAGAAACTACAAATTGCAGTCAACAACATAATAAAATGGGCGGATTACAATGGTTTCAGTTTCTCACCTGAGAAAACAAAGTGTGTCCACTTTTGCAGGAAACGGGGCATCCATCCAGATCCTAAGATTCGGGTTCATAACGTGACTATTCCCATAGCTACGGAAGTAAAGTATCTTGGAATTATCTTTGACAAGAAGCTAACTTTTCTTCCTCACGTTCTTAACCTACGAGGAAGATGCTTAAGGGCACTGAATATCCTCAAAGTCCTATCAAACACTTCTTGGGGAGCGGCTAGTACAAGCTTAATAAGAATTTATAGGGCGGTTGTGCGATCAAAATTGGAATATGGATGTGTTGTGTACGGGTCTGCCTGCAAAACAACACTGCAGAAGCTTGATACTATCCATCATCTGGCCCTCCGCCTCGTGTCGGGCGCTTTTAGGACTTCCCCCGTTCAAAGCTTATATGTCAATTGTGACGAAGAGCCTTTGGATCTCCGACATCAGATTTTATGCCTTCATTACTATTTTAGAACTGCTGCGCATGAGAATCATCCTTTTCATAATCGTTTCATCAGTGCATTCCTCACCCGTTTGTACAGATCACGTCCATCTTGCATTCCTCCTTTTCATCTGCGCATAAAGACACATTTATCTGATTTTAGTCTCATTCATCTGAAGATTTTAGCTGCTGAATATATAAACCCACCCTGGGAGATTCCTGATTTTACTCTATTAAACCCTTTTAAAGATTTTACTAAAAATGACACTGCTGATATTATTTTCAAGCAAATATTTTTAAGTCACAGGGACACTTACAGATCGTATACTCCTGTTTTTACTGACGGCTCCAAGTCGAATGACTTCGTTGGTTGTGCCTACGTAATAGCTAATGATATTTATAGCCACAAACTGCATCCATCCGTATGCATTTTCTCAGCTGAAATAATGGCTATCTGCCTGGCTCTTGAAAAATTGGTGTATTACAAAGGGTACAACTTTATTATTTACACTGATTCTCTCAGCGTGTTACTTTCTTTAACATTTTCCGACCATCAGAGTCATCCACTCATCTTACACCTAACAAACATATATAAGAGAAAGATTTTGATGGGTTATTCCATAATGTTTTGTTGGGTTCCCTCACATGTTGGTATTTCTGGGAATGAGCGAGCAGATAAAGCTGCCAGATCTGCTACCAATCTTCTCCACTTCCACTTGCCATACCCCGACATCAAGAATTATGTTGTTAATTTAGCGAGAAAAAAATGGCAATCTATTTGGAACCAACAAATTAACAATAAACTTTATGAAGTGAAACCTGAATTGTCACTCTGGCCTTCTCTACCCTCCAGGAAGCATGACGTCATACTTACTCGTCTTCGTATAGGGCATACTCGCTTTACCCATTGTCACCTATTGCTCGGAGAACCTGCCCCTGTTTGCAAACTTTGTAAAATACCTGTGTCTGTAAAACACATTCTAACAGAATGTCCAAGTTTTTACCGCCATCGTGTTCATCTCATTCCATATCCTTAAGTTCATTGCTTCACGATCCACCTCATTTGAATCTTATTAAATTTTTAAAAGATGTTGGTTTTTATGCATACATTTAAGATCATTAACTCATCGCTTTTATTTATACACTCTCATTGCATATTTTTATATTTACTCTTGTCTTTTGACTTTCTTTTAGCCCTGCTGTTTTAACTTGTTGATCATTGTAATCGTTTATATCTTAACTATTTGTTTGGCACAATATGTCCCAAGAGGATTCAGTGCCAATAAGCACTATAAAACCAACCAACCATCTCACCTGAAAAAACAAAGTGTGTCCATTTTTGTAGGAAACGGGGTATCCATCCTGACCCTAAGATTCGGGTTCATAACCTGACTATTCCTGTAGCTAGTGAAATAAAATATCTTGGGATCATCTTTGACAGGAAGCTAACTTTTCTTCCTCACGTTCTTAACGTGCGAGGGAGATGCTTAAGGGCACTGAATATCCTCAAAGTACTATCAAACACGTCTTGGGGAGCGGCAAGTGCAAGCTTATTAAGAATTTACAGGGCGGTTGTGCGATCAAAATTGGAATATGGGTGTATTCTGTACGGTTCTGCCTGCAAAACTACACTACAGAAGCTAGATACTGTTCACCATCTGGCACTTCGCCTCGTGTCGGGAGCTTTTAGGACTTCCCCAGTTCAAAGTTTATATGTGAACTGTGACGAAGAGCCTTTAGACCTCCGACGTCAGATTTTATGCCTTAATTACTATTTTAGAACTGCTGCACATGCGAATCATCCTTTTCATAATCGTTTCATCAGTCCATTTCTCACCCGTTTGTATAGATCACGCCCATCTTTCATTCCTCCTTTTCATCTGCGCATAAAGACAATTTTATCTGATTTTAGTCTTATTCATCAGAAGATTTTAGCTGCTGAATATACAAACCCACCCTGGGAGATTCCTAATTTTTTTCCCTTAAACCCTTTTAAAGCTTTTATTAAAAATGACACTACTGATATTTTCAAGCAAATATTTTTAAGTCACAGGGACACTTACAGATCGTATACTCCTGTTTTTACTGATGGCTCCAAGTCGAGTGACTTCGTTGGTTGTGCCTACGTAATAAATGATGATGTCTATAGCCACAAACTGCATCCTTCCGTATCCATTTTCTCAGCTGAAATAATAGCTATTTGTCTGGCCCTTGAAAAGCTTGTTTATTACCAGGGGTACCACTTTATAATTTATACAGATTCACTCAGCGTGTTACTTTCTTTAACTTTTCTCAACCACCAGAGTCATCCACTCATCTTGCATCTAATTAGTATATATAAGAAAAAGATTTTGAGGGGTTACTCTATAATATTTTGTTGGGTTCCCTCACATGGTATTTCTGGAAATGAGCGCGCAGATAAAGCTGCCAGATCCGCTACCAATCTTCTCCACTTTCACTTAACGTACCCTGACATCAAGAAGTATGTGGTTAATTTAGCAAGGGAAAAACGGCAATATACTTGGAAGCAACAGATTAACAACAAACTTTATGCTGTAAAACCTGAACTATCACTCTGGCCTTCAGTACCGTCCAGGAAGCATAACGTCATACTTACTCGTCTTCGTATAGGGCATACTCGCTTTACCCATCGTCACCTATTGCTCGGGGAACCTGCCCCTGTTTGCAGACATTGTAGAGTACCCGTGACTGTTAAACACATTCTAACAATGTCCAAGTTTTTACCGCCATCGTGTTTATCATTTTAAATCTCATTCCATATCCCTAAGTTCATTGCTTCATGATCCACCTCATTTGAATCTTTTTAAATTGTTTTAAGAGATATCGGTTTTTATGCGCATATTTAAGATCATTAACTCATAGCTTTTATTTATACACTGTCATTGCATATTTTTATATTTGCTCATCATCTGACATTCTGTTAGCCCTGCTGTTTTAACTTATTCTTTATCGTAATCGTATTTATCTTAACAATTTGTTTGGCACAATATGTCCCAAGAGGATTCAGTGCGTATAAACCCTATACAACCAACCAACCAACCATCTTTAGACACTACTGAAAATTCCATCTGGAAAGTCGCCAGGCATTTCAAAAATACTTGCACACCTATTCCTCCACTCAAAGATCCGACTTCGAATATTATTCACTATACAGCGGAGGAAAAATGCAATTTAATCGGCAGCACGCTTGCTCAAAATTTCACTCCTAATCCAGGTTCTGACGTAAACACGACCAATGATGTCAACATTTCGCTTTTTACTATTCAAAATTTTAATCCTGCCGACCGTGATGCCATGCTTCGAATATATCGGGCTGTCATCCGGTCAAAACTGGATTATGCTTGTTGCGTTTATGGCTCTGCTTGCGCATCTGTTTTAAGAAAACTGGACACGGTGCATCATTCCGCTCTTCGGATCTGCTCCGGTGCTTTTAGAACTTCACCCATTCAAAGCCTATATGTCACATGTCATGAACCATCTCTTCATCATATCCGTCATAATTTATCGGTTAATACTTATTTCCGTATCATCTCTCACCAGTCACACCCATTGTGTAAATTACTTTTAGATAATCATCTAGATAGTTTTTATTTTAATCGCCCACACTCCATTCCTTCATTTGGTTTTAGAATTCGTAGAAGTCTTAAAGATACTCGGCTTGCTAGAATTGATATTTCACCATGGGTCTTATTTCAAATGCCACCTTGGGAGAACCATTACATTCATTACCTACAACCCTTTAAGGGTTTTTTAAAAGATAGCACAGACCCGTATATTTATCAGCAAATATTCAGTTCATTTAAGGCTCAATATATCAACTATGAAAACATCTATACAGACGGATCAAAATCCCATGATTATGCTGGTTTGCTTATTGTGGCTGTATTTGCTTATTGCTGACTTCATCCGGTGAGGACGTGTCTCGTTCTGCTCCGAACTTTTTTCATTACTTCACAGTCTTTATAAAGACTTGTTGGACTACCGTCAGATTTTTCTGGTGACTTTCACGCTGGATTTCTCCTAATTATGGAGGAGCCTGACATGGATTGGGATGTTTCGGCATCTGGACTGGATCATGACGAACAAGTTCCCGCGCAATTTCAAGGATGTACAGACTCATTTCCGTAAAACTTACCATCCTTCTTGGAACTATTTTGAACTCATTGATGACTACTTGACTTTCCTCTCCAATTGTGAAGTGCTACAAAGTCTGCTGATCCTAATGAGGTGAGAGACTTTATCATTCAATTGTATAATATTATTGATGCCAGAACTCATGATATAGATCCAATTACTTCATCATGTTTCTTTAATAGTTATTATGAAGCTTTTACTCAGGATATTAATGACACTTTGTCAAAATATAATGTGAAATTGGTCAAAACTAATGACTCAAAAAATTCCGTACTGTAAATATTACTAAGAAAAAACGTGCAAAGATAAGCCTAACGCCGATAAAAGTATTAGGCTTCATAACCAATTTGCCGCCATTGCTCCTATAGATATTGATGACGGTGAAATTAATATTGCAGAAGATAGAACTCCGCCTGTCTCCAACACTAATAGTACAGCTAATGCTACTCCCTTGCCGAGAAAGCAATATCAGTTATTATTTGAGATCGGCAGTAACTGCAAGCAGCAGATTGAGCATTTACATGCTCTTGGCGCTCACTTAACCATAGAATATACCAAAAACATGATTAAAATAACAACTAATTCCGCTGACGCATTCCGCGCAGCTCAAAAATATCTCATAGATAATAAAATCCTAGCTCGTGCACTGGATCTAAAGTCGGCTAAGCCTTTAAAATGCATAATACGTGGACTTCCACTTTTTACTGATATCACGGATATTGACGCTGCTCTTAGGGAGCACAATATAATCCCAATAAAAATTGCATATTTAACTAACAGGAAAACAAAACAGCCAATGCCATTATTTTTAGCAACTGTTCAACCATCACCAGCTGTTAAAAACATTGAATCTATCAAAACTATCAATTATTTATCGGTAAAATTCGAAACATATTAGGCAAAGGTGGTAGCACAATGCTACCGTTGTCAACAATTTGGGCACTCGTCCCTGAACTGTAACTTAACCCCAAGGTGTTTGAAATGTGGGGATAACCACAGGTCAAATATTTGTCAGAAAGGCCCGGACAATTTTAAATGTGCTAACTGTGGTGGTGGTCACACTGCCAATTTTAGAGGCTGTCCGGCCCATTAGGCTAACCGGAAAACGACTAAAAACACTAAAGCTAGGGCTGCGGCCCCTAAATATGTGCCTGCACCCCCTCCCAAGACCAATTTTTGGCAGCAGAGGGCCCAAAAACTGAAAAAAACTGAAATCTCACTTATAAATGAGGCTCTTCGCCTCAAACCACGCCTACACATCAAATTCGGAATACAGAAGGCCCTGAAGCCCCGCCTTCAACCTCTAATTCTGCTATAAATGCCAAAATTACGACAATTCCTAATAAAACTAATGTGAAGCAGGGTCCCAAGCAGGTTCCCAAGCCTTCCACACCAAAAAACACCTCAAAACAAGGTAATTCCAACGGCAAAAAATCGTCGTCACAAACTACCTCATTATGGAGTTACTTAAAACGATACAAGAAATTATGCACGAATTCTACATTTCAGACATCTTGGGGATGCTTAAAACAATTTCTAACATTATGAAATCCGAAAAGGATACCCTCACTAAGTTTTATGAAATTTTTGAACTAATTACTGCAACTTTTAATACTGAATCTAATGATGGATAGACAACCCATTAGAAGTAATAGCTTAAATATTCTTCTTTGGAATGCAAATGGCTTATATTCAAAAATCTCTGAGCTCAGAGACTTCCTTGAAGAGTCTGAGGTAGATATTGTTCTCATACAGGAATCTAAACTTAAACCAGAGTTAAAATCCAACATCTGCAATTACATCCTTCATCGCAAAGACCGCCCTGTTGTTACTGGTGCTCGCCTCCGTGGAGGAATTCAGGGAGGTGTCGCCATCTATGTGAGAAATACTTTAAATCATTATGTCATCAATGATCTGGACACCTCTGATCTAGAATCTCTCTCGATCATGATTTTACCGAACCCTACCACTAAAACTTTAATTTCTTCTGCGTACATTCGTCATGGGAGGTCCTTCCCACTAGCACTAGAGTTCGACTCTCGACTCCGCAGAGTTCGGACGCGCTCCAATTTGTTGTAGCTTTAGGCCTCTGACCCGGTGGCGAGTACGTGCACCGGAGTGAGCGGCATAAGATACGACAATACCGAGCGTATCGCGCATTGTTCTCTCTCTCAGCCATGGCTTCCATGGAGACTGAGCCTAGCATTAATAATAATAATAAGACGATCACCAATACTACTCTACTTAACTGCCAGCAATTATTACAAACCAACTTCGGTCCTTTCTGGAAATTCTACGACCTTATCAATGACTACATTCATTTCTGCTCTGTTCTACTCGACGAGAAGCAAGACTCCCAGGATGAAGCCCAGGTGAGCAACTTTCTCATGTCGCTACAGTGTTTGCTCGAGAATGGTAATAGCAAGTCAGGGCTTTGGATCTTAAGGATCCCAAACCAATTAAATTTGTCCTCAGGGGGCTGCCAGTATTCTTTAGCATTGATGATATTGCTCGTGATCTTCAGAGCAAAGGTTTTGAGCCTTTGAAGATTGCGCGCATGAAGAACAGACGTACCAAGCAGCCTATTCCACTGCTTTTAGTTACTTTGAGACCTTCCCCTGCCATTGAAAAGATACACGAGGTGAAAGCCTTGTGCTATCTTTCTGTTAAATTTGAGCCGTACACCTACAGAGGAGTAGCCCAGTGCTACCGCTGTCAGGAGTACGGACATTCCTCTCTTGCATGCAATCTTACACAAAGGTGTCTAAAATGCAGCGAAGATCACAGAACAAATCAATGCACGGCAAAGCCAGAAAATTTCAAGTGTGCGAATTGCGGAGGCAATCACACTGCTAACTTTAGAGGTTGCGTTAAGCATCCGCTTAACAGACCTAAAATCACTAAAATTCCCCGCCAGTCAGGACCTTCAATCCTGCCCTTACTCCCAGCACTAACGCGTGGAAGTAACGTGAGCAAGCTCCAAGTGCAAAACCCGCTGATCCCACTACTCAGGCCAAACCAGCGGCCAACCAAATTCGCTCAGCGCCAAGGAAGAGAATTGATTTGTCCTCCCCAGGATCCGCTGAAAGCATTAGGCAGCTGCCTAACGCTAACACGGTTACATCATCTTTTTTTGATCTAGACTCTGACGATGGAGGACGTTTCCATGCTTTCTTCCGCGATCCCGGACATATGGCCCGGCCTTCCCGCCGAAACGTTGGCTTTTGCCAAACGAATTCTCCCCGTTCCTGTGGAATCCGTTCCCAGCCTCGCACCTGATGTTCTGAAGACCCTGTTTTCTGAAGTCAATAATGTTCTAATTCAGCTTACCATGAAGAAGCTCCGTTCTACAGAATCGCCCATGATGGTTTCAACCATTGATGATACACTACGTAAGGTATGTGATTTGTACTCGGCCATTCTCGCGGCGCAAGCCGCTGTTTCCGCTACGGATGTCCCCCTCCCTCTACCTCTGCTCAGAGCGCTAGTGTTGGCGCGGCCACTTCCTCCCGCTCAGGGGGGAAGCGCGGAGCGCGTAAGAGCCAATCGGCTGCCGATAAATCGGCCACGAAAGAGAGCGACGGCTTTCAAACCGTCACCGGCAAGCATGCCTGCCGCCCTAGTTCCCCCGTAATGATCCCGCAGGGGATCCCCAATAATCTTAACCCTAACGCCGTTACGGATGTCAATCTTGATAACGTGCAACATATGGAGACATGCCAAGTTACTGCTCCCAAAACCAAGAAGCCGCCACCAGTCTTCATTTTACCTGGTGAGCACTGGCACCTTAAATTAATAGAAATTAGGGATCATATTGCGCCATCTATATATTCAGTTATGCGAGGGAAATACCTCAGGCTGACGGTTAGTTCTTCGACGGAGTACCGTGCCTTGATAAAATACTTGGATGCGAACCATATCCAGAATAAAACGCATCTCCTAGACGAGGACAAGCCTTTAAAGGTAGTTATTCGGGGGCTACCTACTTGTACGAGTCCAACCCTCATTAGGACATTTCTCGAGGGAGAAAAATTCTGTAACGTGAAGGTTACTCCAATGGCCAAAGGGCCAAAGTCGAAAAGGGTTCCCATGCCCCTGTTCCACGTACAGGTAGCGAAAACTGGGAATCATCTAGCTATCTACAAAATCACCGATTTCTACGGCACGGCTGTGTACGTAGAGAAATTCCGAGGAAGTCAGGGCCCCTCTCAGTGCTTTAATTGCCAGGGGTTCTTTCACTCTGCAATTGCTTGCCATTTGGCACCAAGATGTGTCCGTTGTGGAGGAAATCATTCCTCCGGATCTGACCAGTGTAAGAAAGACCCCTCGGCAGAGTGCACATGTGCAAACTGTGGCGGTCCCCACCCGGCAAATTTTCGTGGATGTCCCAAGTGGCCTGCCGAAAAGAAATCGGTGAGACGCATTAAGTCTCAGAATAAAAAGCCTGAAGTAGCTCCCAAGACTCCAGTCATCTTTTTTACTCTCAGTTCTGACTGTGATGATGGAGGACGCTCCTGCTGCACCTCCAGCGATGCCGGACGTATGGGCCGGTATTTCCGCCGCTACCATGGGATTTCTTCGGAGAATCGAGGGAATCACCCCCGCTGCTATTCCGCAGTACAGTAAAGATGATCTTGCGCTGATGGCGCAACACCCCTCAGGGGGTTTACCTACTTCAGGTAAACACGGGTGTCGCAATCCCGAGGTACCCCAGCGATCTTTTCTCTCATTTCTTTTCTACTCTCCTCTTCTCTTCTACTTTTTTCTTATCCTTCTCCCTCGTTGCGGTTTCCTCTTTTGAGGTGAGGGCACCCCTTGAGTAGCTGTTTCCACTCTGCTGTCTCTTGCTCCTCTTGGCGTTGAAACTGCCCACGTGTTTGTCGTGCGTGGATACCCGTGTCCTCGGAAATGGGGATCCTGGTAATTGAGGGGCTTCCCCGTAGGGGAATCATCTGAATGGCATTTCCATTTTTGCGGGGAGGTTTCAACACATTGCTTTGGCCTCGGCTTCGAGTAAACGGGGGGTACGTAAGTTCCGGTGCGTATCAATCGGCTGGTGGATTAGACATTGTCATCTGCTACGGTTCAAGCGATCGGTCTTCTGACTGTGAGCGTATAGGCCCGGCTAGCACTGGTGCAGAACCCTGCATCCCCTTGTTGGGCTCCATGGTGGGTGGTGCCGTCGGGTCTGAATCTAAATAACTCTTATCATGGATACTTTCAAAAAACACTCCCCTGTAATTGAGTCGTCAACAAATTCAAAAATACTTACTGCTGCAAGGTTCTTTATAATTAAATGCAATGAAGGAAACTTCAAAGATGTGTCCCCGTTTCTTATCCACAAAGTCATACAGTCTGCTGTTGGAGATGTGAAGAACGTTAAAAAGTTACAGTCTGGTGATCTTCTCGTGGAAGTTGCCAACAACGCCCAAGCTATAAATATAACCAAGCTTAAAACCATAGGTACAAGATCTGTTAACATAAACATCCACAAAAGTTTGAACCAATCCCGTGGCGTAATATCTGAACCCGATTTGCAAAACATCCCCGAATCTGAAATCCTGGAAAACCTAAAACCCTTTAATGTCAGTGCTGTCCGCCGTATTACCATCCGTAGAGATAATAACATAATCAATACTAAACATTTAATTTTAACTTTCGACTTGCCAAAACTCCCAACTAACATTAAAGCCGGCTACCTTAACTGCAAAGTGAGACCGTACATTCCTAACCCGTTACGATGTTTCAAATGCCAAAGGTTCGGTCATTCGCAGACATCCTGTCGGGGGTCCTTGACCTGCGCACGTTGTGCTGTTCCTGGACACAGCAATGAAGGATGCTCTGAGCCTTTTAAATGTTTCAACTGCAAGGGAGACCATCCCTCTTACTACCGATCTTGCCCAAACTGGAAAATAGAGAAAGAAATTCAAACTACTAAAATAAAACAGAATATTTCATATGTAGAAGCCCGCAAAATAGTAAATTCCAGTACCCCAACACCTGGACTCTCATATTCTGCCGCAACCAAATCCACGAAATCAATAGCTACTCAAACTGAATTTCCGGCTAAAATAGACAGTTTGCCTCTAAAGGATTCAGAGCCTTTAAACTCCAATCAACGTAACAGACAACCTGCTAAACTAGTTGCCCCACCTTCCACGTCTAAATCTCTAAATAATAAACGCTCTGTAATGCCTGAAATCTCAACTGAAACTCAGAACACCAATCGTAAAGAAAAAAAAAGACTATAAAAAACAGTTCAGAAATTAGACCTCCAGTTCAAAAAGATTCTACTTACAAATGGAAAAGTTCTCGATTCAAACAAAAAAAACGTACCTCCCCAACCTTTTATTGATGAATCAATCTTAAACTTAAATTCCTCGGATTCTGATGTCTCTGATGAGTCCATGGAAGACGAAGAAATCGATTCCTCCAAGCACCTTGACGGGATTGCATCTTCTCATTCTTCCAATCCCTTTTAATTATGGCCTTGCTGCTTTCTTGGAATTGCCACGGTTTTCTGCATAAAATAGACGATCTCCACATTCTGATTTATGACCATAATCCCGCTTGCATTGCTCTCCAGGAAACATTCTTACAATGTCAAATCAAAGTCCCTAAAATCCGGAACCATACTGTTTTAAGGAAAGATCACGAACTTGGCAATAAGGCCTCTGGCGGTGTCGCCCTGATTATTTCGAATAGTGTTCCTTTTCAGCCCCTTAACATTAAAAGTAACCTTCAAGCCGTTGCGGCCCGTGTCCGGTTAAAATGTCTAACTACTATATGCAGCCTCTACTTACCTCCAAACGAAGCCATAAACATACATCAATTAACTAAACTAATACAGGATCTTCCACCTCCCTTCATTTTGCTCGGGGACTTGAACGCCCATAGCCCCCTTTGGGGAAGTAATGAGGTGAACAAAAGGGGACAAGCCATCGAGTCACTCATATCTGATCTCTCTTTATGTATCCTCAACAATGGTGACAATACTTACTTCCATAAGCCTACCAAAAGTTTTCCATGCCATAGACCTCGCCATCTGCTCTCCCTCAATTCTTCCTTTATATTCATTTTCAGTTTCCAGTGATCTTCATAATAGCGATCATTTCCCAATCTTGCTCTCTCCGCTTTACCGTAACTCTCATGATATCTCCTCTCATATCCGTTACATTGAAAACAGGGCAGATTGGTTGAATTTCACTTCACTCGCTGTTATCACTCCTGAAATAACTACTGGCACCGTTGACGAAGCAGTTAATAATGTAACGTCCACTATTATTAATGCTGCAGATGTCAGTATTCCAAAATCTCGCCCTACCAACAGAAAAAATAAAAAAACCGTGGTGGAACTCAGATTGTCTTCGTGCTAAGAAATTGCAGCAGAAAGCCTGGAGTATCTTCCGTAGGTACCCAACTACTACTAACCTTATTGCTTTTAATAAAGCAAAAGCTTATGCCAGAAAGGTCAGACGCCGTTCCCAGAAGGAGTCTTGGGTTAAATACATTTCGAGCATCTCCAATTCTACTTCTAGTAAAGAGTTATGGTGCAAAGCAAAAAGGGCAATGGGTATTTATTATAACCAATCCTATCTCCACTCTTTCATTTAATGGGAATATTATCTCACATATTAAAGATATCGTTAATATTATTGGTAAAGCGTTTTATTCTGCCTCTAGCAAACATTCATATTCAAAGCAATTCCTTTCCTACAAAACCATCTCTGAAAGACGAACTTTAAACTTTAAGACCTCAGTAAATCTTCCTTACAATAGCCCTTTTGATATACAGGAATTGTTATCCTGTCTACGTCAGTCTGTAAATACTTCTCCTGGTCCTGACGCTATTTCATTTAATATGCTAAAACATCTTTCTCATAATTCTCTTATAAACTTGCTTCATCTCTACAATAGAATCTGGACTGAACAAACATTTCCAACATCTTGGAAACAAGCTATTATTATCCCAATCAATAAACCTGGTAAAGACGCCCGTAATCCGTACAACTATCGTCCCATTGCCCTTACTAGCTGCTTATGTAAACTACTGGAAAAAATGGTAAATAAACGGCTAGTTTATATCTTAGAAAATGAACATCACATCCATCCTTTTCAGAGTGGTTTCAGGAAAAATAGGTCTACCGTGGATAACATTCTTTACCTAGAATCCCAAATTCGTAGTGCCTTTCTGAGGCGCAATCACTTGATATCAGTTTTTCTTTGATATAGAAAAGGCTTACGATCGCACCTGGAGGTATGGCATTCTTCGCGATCTACATCGTTTAGGTTTTAGAGGTAACTTACCAAGTTTTATTAAAAATTTCCTTTCTTATCGGCAGTTTAAAGTCCGTATGAACGGCACTTTTTCTGACAGCTTTGTGCAAGAGGAGGGCGTTCCTCAGGGTTCAGTCTTAAGTGTTACCCTATTCTCGATTAAGGTTAATGATATCCTAAGCCAACTTCCGTCTACTGTTCATGGGTGTTTATACGTAGACGACTTGCAAATCTCGGCGCAAGGTAATGACATCCGCTTCATTGAGCGGCAATTACAAACCACGATTAACCGTGTACTTAAGTGGTGCAGTCTCAATGGTTTTAATATATCAGCAGAGAAAACCACTTCTGTTCACTTCTGCCGTAAACGCGGGCTCCATCTGGACCCCGAGCTCTTTTTAGGATCGACTCAAATTGATGTTCAAGATTGTGTCAAATTTTTAGGCGTCTATTTCGACAAAAAACTTACGTTTGCAAACCACATTTCTTATCTTCGGTCTAAATGTGAAAGGGGCTTGAATCTTTTAAAGGTTCTTTCTAACACTTCTTGGGGTGCTGATAGGGAATCTATGCTTCGTGTGTATCGAGCAGTTATTCGTTCCAAAATGGAATACGCCTGTTCTGTTTATGGCTCTGCCCGTCCTTCCATTTTAAAAATTCTTGACACGGTACATCACTCTGCCCTTAGAATCTGCTCTGGTGCCTTTAGAACATCTCCCATTCCGAGCCTTTACCTAATTTGTCATGAGCCATCTTTACATCACATCCGTTATAAAATTTCCCTCAGTACTTACTTCCGAATCATCTCTCATGTCTCCCATCCATTAAGAAACTTGATTTTAGACAATCATCTGGATAATCTTTATTGTCATCGTCCATCCTGCATCCCTTCATTTGGTTTCAGAATACGCAGAAGTCTCGAAAACACCCGACTTGCAACCATCAATGCTTTGCCTTTCCTGCTATTTAAAACTCCACCCTGGGAAAAACATATCTCCTATCTGCAGCCTTTTAAAGGCTTCACTAAAGACAGTACTGACCCACATATTTACCAGCAACTTTTTTTATCCTGGAAAAATTCTTATCAGAACTATGAAGATATATACACCGATGGCTCTAAATATGAAAACTATGTTGGCTTTGCCTATTGGAGTAACTCTGTCACTTCTAGCTACAGTCTTCCCTCTTTTTGCTCCATCTTTACGGCTGAAACGATTGCTATTTACGAGGCTCTAAAACACATCTCCATAAGCAATAAAAAATACTACATCATTTATTCTGACTCTCTGAGCGCTTTGGAAAGTATCACATCTGACACTAATTGTTGCAGCTACATCTCCAGTTCTATAAAACTATATAAAAAACTTACTTTTTCCGGTTTTCATATTCTACTCTGTTGGGTTCCCAGCCACGTGGGTATCCCGGGCAATGAAAAGGCTGACGATCTGGCCAGACATGCTACTGTCCCCTACCCTGGCCCCATCCCCTATGAGGATATTAAAAAGTCCATTGCTTTGATCACCATGGACCGCTGGAAAGCTGACTGGAACCTGGAAACGGGGAACAAGCTTCATTCAATTATGCCAACCGTTACTTTCTGTCCTTCTCTATCCAATCGCAAATTAGATGTAATATTATCCCGTCTTCGTATCGGTCACACCAGACTAACCCATAAACATTTACTACTGTCTGAACCTGCTCCAAAATGTTCCTTTTGTCATACTCATCTCACTGTACATCATATTTTAACTTCATGTCCAGTTTTAAAACGTTTTTACTATATATATTTTAAAACTTATCATCCTGCATTGAATGAACTTTTAGGCAAAACTCCTCATCCCAAACTCTTTGAATTTCTCATCTGCATCAATGTTTTAAACCTCATTTAATGCTTTAATAAAATTTTAATGTAATTTTTATCCTTCATCGTTTATCACTTGTTTTTTCTTAAATTTTTATTAGTAATCTCTTACTTTTTATTTGAGTATCTTTGATTTATGAGCTCTTTTGTTTGGCGCAGCATATCCTCTCTTGGATCTTGCGCCAGTAAACACCAACCAACCAACCAACCAACCTGATGGCGCAACAACTCCTGGATGTAATTGCTGAACTCAGTATTATGGCCTTCAAGTCTAATGTCTCGCCTGAAGCCCAGTCTACTTTTGTTATCGCCTTGGGTAAGTTTTCAAACTTATACTCGGCCATTCAATCAGCGCAAAACGCGACTTCCGCTGTTGCTGTAAATTCTCCCTCCGGTTCTTCGGAGCAGGCTGTTCCAAGCGCCGCTGTTCACCCCGCTCGGGGGGAAAGCGGAGCGCTCCCGAACGTGTTGCGGCGAGCGATAAGCTCGCTCGCACTGACAAGGACGGCTTTAAGCAGGTCTCCGGACGAAATGCTTACCGTCGGCGCACTCCTAAAGTCGCCGCTCCCGTAGTTATCCTTACCAATTTGGATCTTAATGCTGTAACGGATGTTGATCCGGACTTGATCCACACTATGGAAACGACAAGTGAAGCGGTCAAAAAAACTAAGAAACCGCCTCCTATTTTTATTGTGCCTGGTGCACTATGGCATTTGCGACTCCAAGAGATTAGAAGCCATATTGCTCCCTCCGTTTATTCTACTATGAAAGGGAAGTACTTGCGGCTTTCCACCAACAGCTCTGACGAGTATCGGGCACTCGTACGGTACCTTGAAGTAAACAAAGTTGAGAATAAAACCTACCTTCTAGATGAGGACAAGCTTTTTAAGGTCGTTATCAGAGGACTGCCTGCTTGTACCCCAACCGCCTTGATTTAGAAATTTCTCGAGGCGGAGAAGTACGAAAACGTAAAAGTGACGGCCATGGCTAAAGGTCCTAAGGCCAAACGTGTCCCCATGCCGCTTTTCCATGTTCAAGTGGCCAAATCTGAACATGCTCTCAACTTATATAATATCACTGACTTCTATGGTACCGAGGTGCACATAGAGAAATTCAGAGGCAGTAAAGGCCCCACGCAGTGTTTTAACTGTCAGGGGTTCTTTCACTCCTCCATCTCATGCCATCTTGCCCCTAAATGTGTTCGCTGTGGCGGAGGCCACTCTTCGGGTTCAGAGCACTGCAAGAAATTGCCAAATGAAGATTGCACTTGTGCAAATTGCGGTGGGTCACATCATGCTAATTACAGGAACTGCCCCAAGTGGCCTGCCGAACGTAAAAGTGGAAAATCCAATAAACCGGCACCTAAGAAAACTGCAGGTACTTCCCAACCTGTCAAATTCCAAAGCAAGATAGCTGAACCGGGGGTTTCTTATGCCTCCGCCGCTTCTAATACCAAGGCTGCTCCCTCTCCCTCAAAATTCGTCGGTCCCCAGTAGCGAGGCAGACACCGACTTTCTGAAGTATCTGGTCACCTTGGAGGCCAGTTACGACAAAAAACTTATTTTAGCAGCGTTTAGAGCTGCTCTCCCTTCCATTAGGGCGGCCTCGCACCCTATGGATAGGATTTTCATACTCTATGAGAGTGTAGTTACACTCTCTTCGTAGTGTGTTTTAATTTCTCTTTATTGTTAGGGACTCGTCCCCCCTGTTTTTTCGGCTTCGTTTTCGACGTCTCCAACTTGAATTCTCTAAATATTGGCTTCTGGAATGCTAATGGACTTTGGTCTAGGCTTCACGAAGCTAGGCAGTTTGTGTGCGATAATAACTTCGACGCGTTTTTGGTCTCCAAGACTCATCTTTCCCAGGGTCATACGTGTAATATTGCGAACTACGAATTCTACCATGATGACAGGCCTCGTAGTTGTAATAATGGTCGTCCGGGGGGTGGCACTGCTATTTACCTCAAAAATACTATTTCTCATGCTAGGATCCCTACTCCCCAGCTTCAAAACTGTGAAGCTACTATCATCGAAATTTATATTCCAAATTTACCAAAATTTGCGCTTATTGCTATTTATGCATGTAATAGTAAAAGTAATAGGGTGCTGGTCCCTGATATTGAAATTTTAACTAAAAATTATCCTAATTTTATTATGGCGGGTGATTTCAATGCGCACCACTATTCTTGGGGGTGCCGCAACTTTGATTTACGCGGTTCTAAACTTCGGCATTGGGTAGATAACAATTTGGCTAAAGTTACCGCCCCGAATACTCCTAATTATTTCGGCTGTAACACATCAATTATTGATTTTGCTATTACCCGCAACTTCCCCTATCCCCACGAAATTACTGCTATTAATGACCTATCCTCTGATCACCTTCCTGTTGTGCTGGTTTTTAACATCACTGGAATCGATGTCCGCTCTCCGCACACCCTCCGTACCAACTGGGAGGATTATGAGCACATCCTGAGCACGAAAGGCTACCCCTTTCATAACATCGACTCGCCGGCCGCCGCCGAAGACGCGGTGTGCCGCTTCCGGGATCTCATTCATCATGCTCTCGCTACCTCGGTAGAGTGAGGACGTATTTTTGTGCTTCTTGTGATTTCCTGCGTTTTCCGGTTCCGGCACTCTATGAGTGACGGAAACCAACCAGCGATCCCGGCCACGGCCTCCCCTTCGGCGGGACAGCCTACCAGCTCCTCGGTGACACCAACGATACGACCCGGCTCGAACATGGACTATACTGCTCTGACCAAACCCCTTCCGGAGGACGACTCGGACATGGATGCAAGTGACGAAGAGACTCAAGACACCCCTAATGCCTACGACTTACATCTTATTCATCTGATTGAAAAAGGAATGCTCACGAAACTTGCCATACAGGAGACCCTCGCCACTCGCCCATTTGTTGCACGCCACTTCCAAGGTGAGTCACAAAATGATTATGAGCGTAAAAAATCTTCTTCTATTAATGTTCCCCAAACTCCTGCCAAAAAAAATTAGAAACGACGATTTTAACTTTCCACCTTTGAGACATACGGCCAAGCGCCCTGTCTCAACCGTTAATAACGAGAAAACGGAAACAGCAAACAGATTTTCCAGCCTAAAGGAAAAAACCTTATCGGCACCTACTAAAGTACCCAGTGCTTCTGAAACACCTAAACCTAAGGTGAAGCACATAACAATCGTAAAACTGCCCAATTACCGGGCCATGCTTAATGAAATATCAGGAAATGGCGCTCGCAAATTCCATGCGAGAGTTGGCGGCGAATTCATTCGCCTCGATCCCCAAACAGAAAACGATCACAGGGCCATAACAAAATTTTTAAAGGACAATCAAATTGAAGGTTACGTCCTTCCCATCGGAGTCGTAAGGCCCATCAAGGTAGTGATCAGAGGTCTCCCC
Source organism: Pardosa pseudoannulata (assembly GCA_032207245.1). Classification (NCBI taxonomy): domain Eukaryota; kingdom Metazoa; phylum Arthropoda; class Arachnida; order Araneae; family Lycosidae; genus Pardosa; species Pardosa pseudoannulata. The sequence goes on along the minus strand of CM063507.1, from coordinate 64,582,487 downwards.
AGAGATATTCCTGTGGAGGAAATTAAAGAGGAGCTAATCAAAAGTGACTACCCAGTGCTAAAAGTTGCACAATTAATTAAACGTAAGACCCAGCAGCCCATGCCATTATTCCAAATTCAGTTAACTCCCAGTGAAATGGCCAAAAAAATTTATGAGCTTGATGCTCTATTCCATATTAAAATTTCCATCGAACGTTACAGGGCCCCCGCAAGAACACAGCAGTGTCACAACTGCCAATTTTTTCATCACCATTCGGAGAATTGCTTGATGAGATCCCGTTGTGTGAAATGCGGCGATTATCACAAAACTGATGTTTGCCCCAAAGGTCCGGGGAAAATAGATAAACCTAAATGCTGCAATTGTGGTGGAGAGCACCCAGCCTCCTACCAGGGATGCCCGAAGTTCCCCAAACCGAAAGCATCCATGCCGGCGTTCGTCGCCGCAGCCGCTCCGAAGGTTCTCCCGAGCTCTTTCGCGCATGCGCTCAACGCGACCTCTCGAGCAATTCTCCCTCCCGTCGCTCCTACGCCTGTAACGGCTCCCCCCCCTCTCAAGCCAATCCAAGCGTTGCTAACGAAAACACTAGTCAGTTAGGAGAAATCGCAGGCCTACTCCAAGAAATTAAGCAGATGCTGGGGATACAAAATTTCGACGAAATTGTAATTAAATTAAGAAACATCAAAGCTAACATGCTCAAAGCAAAAACCTCTGAGGAACGACTTTTGGCGTTCTTCTCAGGTTTAATCCAAAATCCCTCCACAGGTCCGTAATGGCTTTAAATAGGTTTTTATCAGTTTTCGCATGGAATTGCAACGGCATCAAAAATAGGATTCGTGAGTTCAGGGAATTCGTAAACGAGCGCTCTCCCGATATTGTATTATTACAAGAAACTCACCTCCGACCGGGGGATAAACTCAACATCAAAGACTACACTACATACAGGAATGACTACCCTAGTCCAATTCAAGCCATGAGAGGTACCGCTATTATTATTAAACGTTCTATTCCCCATCATGTAATTATTCTTCCACCTACAAATTATCAACGCTACTGCTATTAATATTAAAATTAACAACGGGTCTGCATTTACCATAATTTCCACATATATTCCACCATCTCTAAATCCGCGCGAAGTCCTTGACGATCTCTATGCACTTAGCACAATTAATAATGACACAATAATTTTCGGAGATTTAAATGCTAAGCATAGTGATTGGCATTGCACTTGTAATAATTCTTATGGACAAATGATCACAAATTTTTCAGATAATTCAGATTTTGATATTTTTGCACCTAACGAGCCAACACACCACACTAATAATAGCAGCAGCGTTATCGACTTTGCATTAATTAAAGGTATTCCAAATTCTATCACTATCGAAACCGTATGCGACCTCTCCTCAGATCACAATCCCGTTTTATTAAAAATATTTATTCAGCAATAATCCCTATACTTTTCGGCCACAAAAATTTATTAATTGGAAGCAATTTAAAGATCACCTAAATTCTAAAAAATTTTGCCCTCCCTAATATTAATAATACTAATGACTTAGAAAATTTCATCAATAAAATCACTACTGATATTAATGACAGTGTTACTTTTGCTTCCACCATCATTCCTGACGCAGACAAACGCCACCTTGACAGGCACTTAAAATTACTAATTAATAATCACAATCGTGCCAGGAAAGCCTGACAGAGAAATAAAACGCCGCTTAATAAGAGAATTTTAAATAATGCACAACAAGACCTCAAATATTATATACACGATAAAGCTAATACCCAATGGGATATTTTTTAAACTTCTTTAGACACTACTGACAATTCCATCTGGAAAGTTGCCAGGCACTTCAAAAATACCTTCACACACCCATTCCTCCACTCAAAGATCCGACTTCGAATATTATTCATTATATAGCGGAGGAAAAATGTAACTTAATCGGCAGCACGCTTGCTCCCAGGTTCTGACGTAAACACGACCAATGACGTCATTATTTCGATTTCTACTATTCAAAATTTTGCCCAACACTAACGTTCATATTGATTCGGCTACTCTTATCCAAATTATTCGTAAATTACCGAAACGTAAATCCCCTTGAGAATATAACATCACTAATACTGCTCTCAAGCATCTCCCCATTCAATACATTTATTACTTATATAGCATTATTGATCATATATTTTATTTTAATCACTTTCCAAAATGCTGGAAAAATTCTATCGTTGTCCCTATTCCAAAACCTAAAAAGGATCATTCTTCTCCAGATAATTATAGACCGATTAGCTTATTAAATACTGTTAGCAAAATTACTGAAAAATTTATTCTTGCGGAAATTAACAAACATCTCGAAGAGCATAATATTATTATACCATACCAATTTGGTTTTCGCAAGAATCTTTCGGCTCCACACCAAATTTATCGCATTACTGAATTGTTGACAAAAAATAGATTAAATAAACGTTCAACTGCCGCTGCATTTTTAGATATTGCTCGTGCTTTCGACAAAATCTGGATTGACGCACTCATACACAAACTAGTTAACTATAATTTTTCTAACAACTTAATTAAATTAATTTACTCATATTTAACGGATCGCACTTTTCAAGTAAAAATTTATACTACCTACTCTTCAAAATTTCCTATCCTCCCCGGCGTATCACAGGGATCAATCTCGGCCCTACTTTATTTAATATTTATATAAATGACATCCCTGTTCATCCTACTATTGATCTAGCGATATACGCAGATGACACAGCGATATTTTCATAGAATAAAAATTATAAATTTGCCGTAACTGCCGTCAACAAACACCTAGTCAAAATTTCTGAGTGGCTAGAGAAATGGAAAATTAGGATCAACACTAATAAATGCGAAGCCGCAATGTTTACAGCCAAACAGAGAACGACTTACGTTAATTACAACATATATATCAATAACACTCGTATTCCTTGGTCGGATACTGTTAAATACTTAGGTGTAACGTTAGATAAAAACTTAACTTGGAAGCAACATTTTAAAGCTGTTAGAGATAAATACAGAAATGCAAAGCGGGCCTTGTATCCCTTAATTTCTCGCCGAAGCAAAATGACTATTCAAAATAAGCTGCTCGTTTACACTTCCTTCCTTCGTCCAATATTTACCTATGCCGCACCAGCGTGGTCGTATGCAGCAGATTCTAATATTAAAATATTAACAGTTATTCAAAATCTAATCTTAAGAGAAATTATTAACTCGCCATGGTACTTTCGCAACGACGAAATCCATGAGGAACTTAAGATTCCTAATATTCCAAAATCTATTTATAATCTTTCCACTAAATTTCATAAGAATTTAAGCAACGAATTAATAAATAATCTTGTCAACTACGACCCCGCTAATCAATAGAAGAAGGCCTTTGGCCATACTAGCCAAAGAACCTTATTAATTTGTGTTGTTTTATATAAAAAAAATAAAAAAAAATCAACCAATAAAACTATAAAAAATGTCAAAATATGTAAGAAAAAAAAGATTTAAATTGTTTAAAACTGGCCATACATCATTTTTCGTACACTAAATTATTTTTATTTCACACGATTTTACCCATCTTGCCCTGTAATGCTCTGTCCTTTTGTGCATGCCGAAGACGGAGCCTAATATTTAAATTCGCACATCGCCAAGTCTACCCTACTAATACTTTATTTTGCTTTTCATGTAAGGAAAGGTGTGGCTTGGTTGGATAACGCCACCCCCACAGCTATTAAAATATATTTATTATCCATAATAAAAAAAATTATTACAGAGCAGAAATCGAACAAGAATGTTCGAAGTTCACATCGGTTTATACAAAAAAAGTCTTATTATAAAAACACAGACAGTATTCATCCAAGAATATACAAGCCGAACGATGGCCGAATGGTAGAGCGCTGCTCTTCGGAACCGGAGTTTCGCGGGTTCGAATCCCGCTGATGGCATGGATGTTTGTAGCCGTTCGGAATCGGCTTTAAAACTGTATCCCGGTCTCATTAGCCCTCGTGTGCAAAACAGTAGACCGTAGCGCTCCCGACAAAACCAAACCAAACCAAGAATATACAAAAAAGAGTAAAAAGGATATATAATCAAAAAAGTACAAAATCAAATACAATAAAATTTGAATGTAAAATACAAAAATACAAAACGTCATAAAATACAAAAATATTAATAAAAACATATATAAAGAGTCATAAAAAAACTCAGCAGCACCAACACCAAAACCAGCAAGCAAAATATAAATTAAGTTCAAAGTGTCCAACCTGAGGACGTACATTTCCTCCAGTAGTTAAAAGTGATTATACTCCCCACCATTGTTCGGACAGACAAAAGTACTAGGTCACTGTTACTAATAATACCTGCATTAACCAAGTCAGCAACCGAGGACTTACACCATAGACCCTTCCAACTGATGGTGAGGGCAGAGAACTTAATATGTTTGACACCAAAATTATCTATTATATATTTCTTGATACAGCTATTGTTTTTGTAGTAATTAATTTTATTTTTATTAAAGGTTTCAAGAGAATTTTTATCATTGTTGACAATCTGGACATCAACTACATGCGCCATATCCTTTTTTATAACCAGAAGGTCGGGTTTACGAAGGCCATCAACGGTGCGAATATGAGGCTCCACCACCACATGGTCAGACCTTGGCGTAGCCTTTTTGGCTAAGTAATTTACTATATTGTTATGACGTTTAATCCTAAGACCATGGGTCTTAGGACAGGACTGAACCATGTGGTAAGTGGTTTCAGTAAAGGGACAGCCAGCAGTACATTTAAGATCACCACCCCGACCCCTAGTGCACCGAACGCGAGAAGGCAGAGCGTTAATGCGAAGACTGTGCATGGCGATGTAGTCACGCCCAGAGATGAACCGGTTATATGAATTAATCCAATTATTCTGTTTATAAACCCTATTAGAAAAAACAAGGTCCCCACCATCGTTGGAATGGTGCAAGGTAGTACGATGGTAATTAAGCACGTCGTGTCCAGAACGAATGATGGAAGAACTATATTTCAGGGCATTTTGACAATATTCGAGTTTGACGGTAGCATAGTTAATAAAAATATCGGACGCAGCTCCTACACTGCGGACGAAATTATTTAAACGATTATTTCGCAGAATGTAAGCGCGAAAGCGAAAATCCAGAACCCCCACTCCGCCATCAGCGATACTCGCATGAAAATATGCATTCGGGACGTTGTGGGGGAGCTTCAACACGTCCCGCAGGTAGGAGCGCAACCGAACATCCACATTCTTTATACACTTGATACTATACCTAAAAAATGCCAACTTGGAAAACAAACGCGGCACAATAATATTCTTCAAGATCCAGATACGTTGTTGTGGTTTCATATAAGATCCCTTTAAAGTTTTAATATATGCACTTAGTTCATCACCAATCCGGTGGGCCACGATGCCATTAGCACAGAAACCCATGCCCATATACTGAAAGCCTGGTCCATTATAACCAAGAGAAGCAATTGTACCATTCCTGCACTTCAAGGGAGTCAAATCTGGAATGATTTTACCCACCTTGCCAAGCGGCCTTAGCTTGATAACCCTACATTTTTCAAAATTCAGTTCGACGCCGACTTTGCCGCACAACTCACCAAACTGATCAACAAGATTTTTACATCCGATCTCAGAATTGGCAAGAAGTGTGACATCGTCGGCATAGGGGATATTATTTAGTTTCTCGCCGTTAGGTCTAATTTTTATTCCAATAATAGGATTAAGCCGACTTAAAACCGACTCCATAATTACATTAAAAACTGTGGAGGAGAGATTGTCACCCTGTCTTACTCCACGCGAAGGGGGGACACGTGCTACCCTCCTCCCCTTCCACATCATTATAGAGTTGGCATATGGTAAAAATTTTTAAGATAGTCAACAAAGGACTCTGGTAAACCCTTAGCACCTAATTCGCTAAAAATGGCACCGTGGGTCACCGAATCAAAGGCTTTCTTTATATCGATAAATGCGAGGAAGAGCGGTTTTAAATTAGACTTTTGGTGTTTAATAATCGCATCTACCATATAAATACATGCCGCAGTTCCATCCATTCTCTTAAAACCAAACTGGTTAGTATAATCATTATGAACCTCTATCCTCCTAGGAAGTACCTTATGATACAAGCGACAGAGGACAGAGGCCATAGAGATAGGACGGAGAAGGCCAGGACTACAAGCATTTTTGCACTTAGGTAAAAAAGTAACTTTGCTATCCCTCAAGAAACCGGGCACTTCACCCAAGAGTGAAAGAATTCAAAATAAAGCACAGGACAGTAAGGGGACAACGGGTTAATGACCTGGCACTAATGCCATCGGGACCGGCAGTGGTTCCTCCGTCAGGCATACAATTCTTAATTTCCCCAAGGCCTATGGGGCGCCAGAACTCAATATCAGCTTCGTTAAAATCCCCTTTTAATTTATAACAATCAGGGTCATTGCCACCAGGACAAAAAACATTGTTCCAAAAAGTAACAATATCACTGGGCAAAATATCTTCAGCTGAGTTCTTGCCATCCAAGAGGTCCGCGCAGGCCCGACGGCGATCACAAATTTTCGAATTCTAAATTAAAATTAATAATATTAGTTTTTTTGCAATTATTTATCATTATTTAAGCCCTTTTTGGATTTTTAGACTAATTTAATTATTTTTAAAACATATATTTTTTTTTTCCAAATTTTTTAAACTTATCGTACCTGATCATTACTACTCAACAAACAAAAATTTATAACACCTAAACTAAGTCAATAAAAATTATTGCTATAATTAAACATTATTATTTAGGCCCTTTTCTGATTTTTAATACAGCTTATTTATTTTTAAAACTTATATTTTTATTTTTTCCAAAATTTTTAAAATTTTTTTGATTTTACTCATTATCATTCAAATTTTTCGGCTTATTTTGTACGGATGTCACTGGCCACAAAAATAATTTGTTTTACTATCCCTAAACTCTCTACTCTCTAGTTTTGTGTTATGAACTCACGAATCCACCCTTCTATCTCTTTGCTCTTTTATGTGTTTATTTTTCGCTCGTTGTCATTTTTGTGCTTACTGACAGAAGCCTCTGGATTGACGGGCTCGGCCCATAGGGTCCAGTTGTATCACCACCTTTGATGCCTTTGATAGTCGTATAGTGACTTTTTGATTTTTGGGTTCGGTTGCTGACTTCGTGCGGTGAGGACGTGTCTCGCTCTGCTCCGAAATTTTCATTACTTCACAGTCTTTATAAAGACTTGTTGGATTACCGTCAGATTTTTCTGGTGACTTTCACGCTGGATTTCTCCTCTAATTATGGAGGAGCCTGACATGGATTGCGATGCTTCGGCATCTGGACTGGATCATGACGAACAAGTTCCCTGCGCAATTTCAAGGATGTACAGACTCATTTCCGTAAAACTTACCATCATTCTTGGAACTATTTTGAACTCATTGATGACTACTTGACTTTCCTCTCCAATTGTGAAGAGCTACAAAGTCTGCTGATCCTGATGAGGTGAGAGACTATATCATTGAATTGTTTAATATTATTGATGCCAGAACTCATGATATAGATCCAATTACTTCATCATGTTTCTTTAATAGTTATTATGAAGCTTTTACTCAGGATATTAATGACACTTTGTCAAAATATAATGTGAAATTGGTCAAAACTAATGACTCAAAATTCCGTACTGTAAATATTACTAAGAAAAAACGTGCAAACAAAGATAAGCCTAACGCCGATAAAAGTATTAGGCTTCATAACCAATTTGCCGCCATTGCTCCTATAGATATTGATGACGGTGAAATTAATATTGCAGAAGATAGAACTCCGCCTGTCTCCAACACTAATAGTACAGCTAATGCTACTCCCTTGCCGAGAAAGCAATATCAGTTATTATTTGAGATCGGCAGTAACTGCAAGCAGCAGATTGAGCATTTACATGCTCTTGGCGCTCACTTAACCATAGAATATACCAAAAACATGATTAAAATAACAACTAATTCCGCTGACGCATTCCGCGCAGCTCAAAGTTATCTTGTAAATAATAAAATCCTAGCTCGTGCAATGGATTTAAAATCGGCTAAGCCTTTAAAATGCATAATACGTGGACTTCCACTTTTTACTGATATCACGGATATTGACGCTGCTCTTAGGGAGCACAATATAATCCCAATAAAAATTGCATATTTAACTAACAGGAAAACAAAACAGCCAATGCCATTATTTTTAGCAACTGTTCAACCATCACCAGCTGTTAAAAACATTGAATCTATCAAAACTATCAATTATTTATCGGTAAAATTCGAAACATATTAGGCAAAGGTGGTAGCACAATGCTACCGTTGTCAACAATTTGGGCACTCGTCCCTGAACTGTAACTTAACCCCAAGGTGTTTGAAATGTGGGGATAACCACAGGTCAAATATTTGTCAGAAAGGCCCGGACAATTTTAAATGTGCTAACTGTGGTGGTGGTCACACTGCCAATTTTAGAGGCTGTCCGGCCCATTAGGCTAACCGGAAAACGACTAAAAACACTAAAGCTAGGGCTGCGGCCCCTAAATATGTGCCTGCACCCCCTCCCAAGACCAATTTTTGGCAGCAGAGGGGCCAAAACCTGAAAAAAACTGAAATCTCACTTATAAAAGAGGCTCCGCCCCAAACCACGCCTACACATCAAATTCGGAATACAGAAGGCCCTGAAGCCCCGCCTTCAACCTCTAATTCTGCTATAAATGCCAAAATTACGACAATTCCTAATAAAACTAATGTGAAGCAGGGTCCCAAGCCTTCCACACCCAAAAACACCTCAAAACAAGGAAATTCTAACGGCAAAAAATCGTCGTCACAAACTACTTCATTATGGAGTTACTTAAAACGATACAAGAAATTATGCACGAATTCAACATTTCAGACATCTTGGGAATGTTTAAAACAATTTCTACTATTATGAAATCCGAAAAGAATACCTTTACTAAGCTTTATGAAATTTTTGAACTAATTACTGCAACATTTAATACTGAATCTAATGATGGATAGACAACCCATTAGAAGTAATAGCTTAAATATTCTTCTTTGGAATGCAAATGGCTTATATTCAAAAATCTCTGAGCTCAGAGACTTCCTTGAAGAGTCTGAGGTAGATATTGTTCTCATACAGGAATCTAAACTTAAACCAGAGTTAAAATCCAACATCTGCAATTACATCCTTCATCGCAAAGACCGCCCTGTTGTTACTGGTGCTCGCCTCCGTGGAGGAATTCAGGGAGGTGTCGCCATCTATGTGAGAAATACTTTAAATCATTATGTCATCAATGATCTGGACACCTCTGATCTAGAATCTCTCTCGATCATGATTTTACCGAACCCTACCACTAAAACTTTAATTTCTTCTGCGTACATTCGTCATGGGAGGTCCTTCCCACTAGCACTAGAGTTCGACTCTCGACTCCGCAGAGCTCGGACGCGCTCCAAATTGTTGTAGCTATAGGCCTCTGACCCGGTGGCGATTACGTGCACCGGAGTGAGCGGCGTAAGATACGACGATACGAGCGTATCGCGCATTGTTCTCTCTCTCAGCCATGGCTTCCATGGATACTGAGCCTAGCCTTAATAATAATAATAAGACGATCACCAATACTACTCTACTTAACTGCCAGCAATTATTACAAACCAACTTCGGTCCTTTCTGGAAATTCTACGACCTTATCAATGACTACATTCATTTCTGCTCTGTTCTACTCGACGAGAAGCAAGACTCCCAGGATGAAGCCCAGGTGAGCAACTTTCTCATGTCGCTACAGTGTTTGCTCGAGAATGGTAATAGCAAGTTAGAAAATTTCCTCAAGACTGCGGTCTTTCCCCTATTCGTTGAAAAATGCGAAGCTAAAATTAATTTCCTCTTAGAGGAGCACAGTGTTAAAATTGTAATGGATAATGAACGTAATGTACGTCTATTAAATTTGGAAAATAACGCGCTCAAGCGCAAGAAATTGGAAAAAAGCTTTCCCCATTAAAAACTCATATTCATGTCTAGCCACTGACGTCACCGACGAAGCGGCCGCCATTCCCAGCACTAGCGCTGGAATTCAGGAGAAGCCAAAGGAAAGCACCCCGGCTCCCGAAAAGCTAAAAAAGCCATATAACCTTTATTTTGAGGTTAACCAAAATTGTCCCAATCTACTTAACCAAATTCATGCTCTCAGTAAGCATATAGAAACCAAATACACTAGAAACCAAATTAAAATATCTACGGATTGCGTAGACTCCTTTCGCCGTATTCAGGATTACTTAGTTAAGAATAATATTCCACTCAGGGCTTTGGATCTTAAGGATCCCAAACCAATTAAATTTGTCCTCAGGGGACTGCCAGTATTCTTTAGCATTGATGATATTGCTCGTGATCTTCAGAGCAAAGGTTTTGAGCCTTTGAAGATTGCGCGCATGAAGAACAGACGTACCAAGCAGCCTATTCCACTGCTTTTAGTTACTTTGAGACCTTCCCCTGCCATTGAAAAGATACACGAGGTGAAAGCCTTGTGCTATCTTTCTGTTAAATTTGAGCCGTACACCTACAGAGGAGTAGCCCAGTGCTACCGCTGTCAGGAGTACGGACATTCCTCTCTTGCATGCAATCTTACACAAAGGTGTCTAAAATGCAGCGAAGATCACAGAACAAATCAATGCACGGCAAAGCCAGAAAATTTCAAGTGTGCGAATTGCGGAGGCAATCACACTGCTAACTTTAGAGGTTGCGTTAAGCATCCGCTTAACAGACCTAAAATCACTAAAAATTCCCCGCCAGTCAGGACCTTCAATCCTGCCCTTACTCCCAGCACTAACGAGTGGAAGCAACGTGAGCAAGCTCCAAGTGCAAAACCCGCTGATCCCACTACTCAGGCCAAACCAGCGGCCAACCAAATTCGCTCAGCGCCAAGGAAGAGAATTGATTTGTCCTCCCCAGGATCCGCTGAAAGCATTAGGCAGCTGCCTAACGCTAACACGGTTACATCATCTTTTTTTGATCTAGACTCTGACGATGGAGGACGTTTCCATGCTTTCTTCCGCGATCCCGGACATATGGCCCGGCCTTCCCGCCGAAACGTTGGCTTTTGCCAAACGAATTCTCCCCGTTCCTGTGGAATCCGTTCCCAGCCTCGCACCTGATGTTCTGAAGACCCTGTTTTCTGAAGTCAATAATGTTCTAATTCAGCTTACCATGAAGAAGCTCCGTTCTACAGAATCGCCCATGATGGTTTCAACCATTGATGACACACTACGTAAGGTATGTGATTTGTACTCGGCCATTCTTGCGGCGCAAGCCGCTGTTTCCGCTACGGATGTCCCCCTCCCCTCTACCTCTGCTAAGAGCGCTAGTGTTGGCGCGGCCACTTCCTCCCGCTCAGGGGGGAAGCGCGGAGCGCGTAAGAGCCAATCGGCTGCCGGTAAATCGGCCACGAAAGAGAGCGACGGCTTTCAACCCGTCACCGGCAAGCATGCCTGCCGCCCTAGTTCCCCCGTATTGATCCCGCAGGGGATCCCCATTAATCTTAACCCTAACGCCGTTACGGATGTCAATCTTGATAACGTGCAACTTATGGAGACTTGCCAAGTTACTGCTCCCAAAACTAAGAAGCCGCCACCAGTCTTCATTTTACCTGGTGAGCACTGGCACCTTAAATTAATTGAAATTAGGGATCACATTGCCCCTTCTATATATTCAGTTATGCGAGGGAAATACCTCAGGCTGACGGTTAGTTCTTCGACGGAGTACCGTGCCTTGATAAAATACTTGGATGCGAACCATATCCAGAATAAAACGCATCTCCTAGACGAGGACAAGCCTTTAAAGGTAGTTTTTCGGGGGCTACCTACTTGTACGAGGCCAACCCTCATTAGGACATTTCTCGAGGGAGAAAAATTCTGTAACGTGAAGGTTACTCCAATGGCCAAAGTCGAAAAGGGTTCCCATGCCCCTGTTCCACGTGCAGGTAGCGAAAACTGGGAATCATCTTGATATCTATAAAATCACCGATTTCTACGGCACGGAGGTGCACGTAGAAAAATTCCGTGGAAGTCAGGGCTCCACTCAGTGCTACAATTGCCAGGGGTTCTTTCACTCTGCTATAGCCTGCTACTTGGCTCCTAAATGTGTTAAATGTGGAGGAAATCATTCCTCAGGATCGGATAAATGTACGAAAGACCCCTCGGCAGAGTGCACGTGTGCTAACTGTGGCGGTCCCCACCCAGCAAATTGTGCACGTAGAGAAATTCCGAGGAAGTCAGGGCCCCACTCAGTGCTTTAATTGCCAGGGGTTCTTTCACTCTGCAATTGCTTGCCATTTGGCACCAAGATGTGTCCGTTGTGGAGGAAATCATTCCTCCGGATCTGATCAGTGTAAGAAAGACCCCTCGGCAGAGTGCACATGTGCAAACTGTGGCGGTCCCCACCCAGCAAATTTCCGTGGATGTCCCAAGTGGCCTGCCGAAAAGAAATCGGTGAGACGCTTTAAGTCTCATACCAAAAAGCCTGACGTAGCTCCCAAAACTCCAGTTCAGTTTAAGAGCAAGATAGCGGAACCTGGCCTTTCGTTTGCCGCCGCTGCTACTGTTAAGGATTCCACTCCTAAAGCTTCCATAAATACGTCGGTTCCCAGTTCTCAAAGTGAAGATGACACCGACTTTTTAAAATATTTATTGACGCTGGAAGCGACTTATGATACCGTAAAATTATTTTAGCAGCGTTTTAAAGCTGCTCTTCCGTCCATCAGGGCTGCCTCACACCCTATGGACAGAATTTTCGCGCTTTACGAGGTTGGTTGGTTGGTTTTATAGGGCTTATTGGCACTGAATCCTCTTGGGACATATTGTGCCAAACAAATAGTTAAGATAGAAACGATTACAATGATCAACAAGTTAAAATAGCAGGGCTAAAAGAATGTCAAAAGATAAGTGTAAATATAAAAATATGCAATGACAGTGTATAAATAAAAGCGATGAATTAATGATCTTAAATGTATGCATAAAAAATAATATCTTTTAAAAATTTAATAAGATTCAGATGAGGTGGATCATGAAGCAATGAATTTAAGGATATGGAATGAGTTTTAAAATGATGAACACGATGGCGATTAAAACTTGGACATTCTGCTAAAATGTGTTTCACAGTCACGGGTACTTTACAATGTCTGCAAACAGGGGCAGGTTCCCCGAGCAAAAGGTGACGATGGGTAAAGCGAGTATGCCCTATACGAAGACGAGTAAGTATGACGTCATGCTTCCTGGACGGTACTGAAGGCCAGAGTGAAAGTTCAGGTTTTACAGCATAAAGTTTGTTGTTAATCTGTTGCTTCCAAGTATATTGCCATTTTTCCCTTGCTAAAATAACCACATACTTCTTGATATCAGGGTACGGTAAGTGGAAGTGGAGAAGGTTGGTAGCGGATCTCGCAGCTTTATCTGCTCGCTCATTTCCAGAAATACCAACATGCGAGGGAACCCAACAAAACACTATGGAATAACCCCTTAAAATCTTCCTCTTATATATGTTTATGAGGTGTAAGATGAGTGGATGGCTCTGGTGGTCAGGAAAGGTGAGAGAATGTATTACGCTAAGAGAATCGGTGTAAATAATAAAATTGTACCCTTTGTAATACACCAATTTTTCAAGAGCCAGGCAAATAGCTATTATTTCAGCGGAAAAAATAGATACGGACGAATGCAGTTTGCAGCTATGGACATCATTATCTATTACGCAGGCACAACCAACGAAGTCACTCGACTTAGAGCCGTCAGTAAAAACAGGAGTATATGATCGGTAAGTGTCCCTGTGACTTAAAAATATTAGCTTGAAAATAATGTCAGCAGTGTCATTTTTTGTAAAATCTTTAAAAGGGTTTAATAGAGTAAAATCAGGAATCTCCCAAGGTGGGTTTGTACATTCAGCAGCTAAAATCTTCAGATGAATGAGACTAAAATCAGATAAATGTTTCTTTATGCGCAGATGGAAAGGAGGAATGCAAGATGGGCGTGATCTGTACAAACGTGTGAGAAATGAACTGATGAAACGATTATGAGAAGGATGATTAGCATGCGAAGCTGTTCTAAAATAGTAATGAAGACATAAAATCTGACGTCGGAGATCCAAAGGCTCTTCGTCACAATTGACATATAAGCTTTGAACGGGGGAAGTCCTAAAAGCGCCCGACACGAGGCGGAGGGCCAGATGGTGGATAGTATCAAGCTTCTGTAGTGTTGTCTTGCAGGCAGACCCGTACACAACACACCCATATTCCAATTTTGATCGGACAACTGCCCTGTAAATTCTTAATAAGCTTGTACTTGCCGCTCCCCAAGATGTGTTTGATAGAACTTTGATGATATTCAACGCCCTTAAGCATCTCCCTCGCAGGTTAAGAACGTGGGGGAGGAAAGTTAGCTTCCTGTCAAAAATAATCCCAAGATACTTTACTTCAGTAGCTATGGGAATAGTAATGTTATGAACCCGAATCTTAGGATCAGGATGGATACCCCGTTTTCTACAAAAGTGGACACACTTTGTTTTCTCAGGTGAAAAGCTGAAGCCGTTGTAGTCCGCCCACTTTATTATGTTGTTGACTGCAATTTGGAGCTTTCTTTCAATGACGGTCATGTCAGAACCTGCGCAGGATATGTGTAAGTCATCAACATAGAGACTGCCTTTAACAGGGGGAGTAAATTGATTTAAAATATTGTTAATTGCTAATATAAATAGAGTCACACTTAAAACGCTGCCCTGAGGTACACCTTGTTCTTGAATAAAAACGTCTGATAAAATGTTGCCAATGCGGACTTTAAAATTTCTTACACTTAAAAAGTTTTGTATAAAAACTGGAAGGTTTCCTTTAAAACCAAAATCATGGATGTTACGGAGAATACCGTATCTCCAGGTCCGATCGTACGCCTTCTCGATATCGAAAAAAATTGAAACCAAGTGTTTTCGCTGAACGAAAGCGTTACGAATTTCAGTTTCAAGGTCAACTATATTATCTATAGTTGACCTACCACGCCTGAAACCACTCTGAAGTGCTGAGAAACAGTTGTTCTTTTCCAGTATGTGTATTAGGCGGTTATTCACCATCTTCTCTAAAAGCTTGCAGAGGCAGTTAGTGAGTGCAATGGGGCGGTAGCTAAGCACATTAGTGGGATCTTTATTCGGTTTTAGGATGGGGATCACTGTGGCGGTATTCCAAGAGGAAGGAAAAGTCTGTTCATTCCAGATTCTATTATATAGTTCGAGGATATTGAGTAAGGCGTTGTCAGAGAGATGTTTTATCATGATATACGAGATATTATCTGGTCCAGGAGAAGTTTGTTTCGTATTTTGCAGGGCTCGTTTTAGTTCAAATATAGTAAAGCTTCTGTTATAATTGAAGTGGGTGTCTGTTTTAAAGGTTATTGCTTTTTGTTCAACATTTCTTTTGTGACTAAGGAAAGAAGGTGTGTAGTTACTGCTGCTTGAGATACGAGAAAATGAAGAGGCGATAGCATTCGCTATGCTTTGTACTGAAGATATTGTTTGATTATTGTACTGCAGAACAGATATTTGAGTGTTAGAATAAGCGCCTGCACACCGTTTAATTTTATCCCACATACACTTGCTTGAGACAGAGGCAGATATGCTGCCAACATAGTTTCTCCACGATTCCGCCTGGCTACGTCTCATAATGCGCCTGAAACAAGCTTTACACTTTTTATAACTCGTGAGATTTTCGGTAGTAGGGTATCGCCTGAACCTACACCAAGCTCTCCTTTGCTCTTTCTGAGCAATACGACATTCGTCGTTCCACCACGGCTTAGTTTGCCGTCGGAAACAGCCTGAGGATTTTGGAATGGCGGCATCGGCAGCAGGAATGATGGCTGTAGTTATTAGGTTAACGGCTTCGTCAACGCTGTTGTTTTCGATCATATCCTTGGTGATGGTAGCTCGATTACTGAATTTATTCCAATCAGCAGAATTCATAATATAATATGGCGTTTTGTAAGTTTTGGTTGTAGAAATATTAGGCGTCAAAATTATCGGAAAGTGATCACTATTATATAAATCATTATCGGCATAAAAATTAAAATAAGGGAAGATTGAAGGTGAACAGAAAGCAAGATCGAGTGTGTGAAAAGTTTTACTTGGAAAATGAAAATGAGTTGGTTGTTTTGTATTAAATAAACAAAGACTATGATCTGAGAGTAGTTGCTCCAGCTGAATTCCGCGTTGGTTCGAGCTGGTACTACCCCACAGGGTGCTATGTCCATTGAAATCACCAAGGATTATGTAGGGTTCAGGTAGCTGACAAATTAAGTTATTGAGGGAGGTTTGTGGAATATTTAATTTAGGTGGTAAATAAATACTACAAATTGTGATGAGAGAATGGGTGTGAATACGGATTGCAACAGCTTGAAGGTCAGTTTTGAGGTTAATTTGAGAGGACGGGTAGTCATGGGAGACAAAAAGGGCTACACCACCGGATGCCCTGCCGCCATCTACGTGATCTTTCCTATAGGCACTAAAACGCCGAACCTTTGATATTTTGCCCTCATCCAGAAAAGTTTCCTGGAGTGCAAAACAAGCCGGGTGGAATTTGTTGACCAAGTCCCTAAGATCAGACACGTGCGTTTTGAAGCCGTGGCAATTCCAAGAAAAGAGAGCCATTATAAACGAAAAAGAATAAAGGAAGGAACTGGGACCTAAGGGACGGAGTTCGGTGACTCCGCCTCGGAACCGGATGATGATTCAGCTGACATGCCTTCTTCTGGAGAGACATACATTTTAATAGGCTCATCCGCAAATATAATTTCAGCCTTATCATTTTTAAGAAAATCTTCACGTTTCATTTTTGTTTTTATTTTAACTGAAGGAGGTGGAAGCTTTTGACGAAGTGGATGGTTAGGTGGTAAAGGCTTTAACCGCCTTTTTATATTTTGTTTATTGTTTTTATTAATTTTACCAGAGATATTAGAGTCTTTTTTTGTAGTAGAATTTTTATTTTGTTGTGGAGGTATTTGTTTTGTGGTGCTTGGGCCAGTAGTAAGTTTTAAATTTTTCTCAGACGTAGCTTTGGTTTCGTTTTCAATTCTATTAAGGATAGAGGTTTGAAAAAATTCTGTTTGTACGGCTATAGATTTTACGGTCTTTGGTTTTAAAGCTGCTGAATAGGATATATTAGGTTTAGGTGTACGAGAGAGTACTAATTTACGGGCCTCTGGATAAGATATATTATTTTTAATTTTTGAAGTTTGAATTTCTTTCTCCATCTGCCAAGAAGGGCAAGAGCGGGAGAAAGATGGATGTGCCCCTTTGCAATTAACACACATCGGTGCCTTTTCACAATTTTCAGAGTCGTGGCCAGCTTCTGCGCAGCGGGCGCAGGTAACGGCCCCACGACAAGATAACTTTGAATGGCCAAAACGTTGGCACTGGAAGCAGCGTAAGGGGTTTGGAATATACGGACGTACTGGCAACGGAGGTAGGCTGCAGTAATATATGATGGGAGATTCGGGCTATTGAAAGTTAGTATTATATGTTTGGTATTTTGGATAACCCCACCACGACGAATCGTGATGCGTCTGACTTGGGTTACACCTTGGTCTTTCAGATTTTCTTTAATTTCCTCTTCAGAAGAGGTGAACAAATCAGATTCGGAAATTACGCCTTTAGAAAAATTTAAACTATTATGCTGTAATACTATTATTGAGAATGTTCCTAAAGTAGTCCGGGAAATGAGATTTTTAGCCTGAGATGCGTTGGAAACTTTTATTAGTAGATCTCCGGAATTAAGTTTTTTAACAGATTCCACTTCGCCAATAGAAGATTTTATTAATTTATGTATCAGAAATGGTGATGTTTGCCTGAAACTATCATCTGACAACTTTTTAACAATAAAAAAAACGTGCGTTATATTAAATTCACTGACACTTTGTTGCTCTGCAAGAGAGTACTGAGGGGGGGGAGAGGAAGCCATGATAGCAAAAGGAAAGTTCGGACCCCGGCGGCACCACCCACCACGGAGCCCAACAAGGGGATGCAGAATCCTGCACCAGTGCTAACCGGGATCTATACGTTCACAGGTACTCCTGAAGCCACTACCACCCTTAACGCAATGACCCAGAAAGTACGCCGCTCACTTAGTCCAAGCCGAAAACCGACCAGCCGATTGATACATATGGACCAGTATGTACCTCCCGTTTACACGAAGCCGAGGCCAAAGCAACGTGTTGGAAACTCCCCGCCAAAATGGAAATTCCATAAAAGATGATTTCCCCCACGGGAAGTCCCCTCAATTACCAGGATCCTCATTTCCGGGGACACGGGTCTCCACGCACGGCAAACACGTGGGCAGTTAACAGTTCGCGAGAGGCTATGTTCAGGACGGAACATAGCATCACGAGAAAAGCCCTCACTTCCAAAGAAGTAACCACAATGAGGGAGAAAAAGAAAGGATAAAGTAGGAGACAAGAGTAGAGGAAATAGAAAAAAGATAAAAGACCGCTGGGGTACCTCGGGATTGCGACACCCGTGTTTACCTAAAGTAGGTAAACCCCCTGAGGGGTCGCGCTTTACGAGAGTCTTGTTTTACTTGCTCCGTAAAGCTTTTGCATTTTTATGCTGTTTTCAGGGATTGTCCCCCCGTTTATGTACCTTTTTTATCTGTTTTCTACCAGGTGGTGGTAGCCCATCTGGTAGCGTGTCGGCCTCATTTGCTTGCATGCCCGAGGTACCGAGTTCTGTCCCCGTAAGGGACTTATTTTTCTAAATTCACTTTTATTTTATTTCGATCATTAATTTTTTATTTTTCGTACTTACCACATTTTTTGGTAACGCGATTTTTCCGCTATCTTGGCTCAAAATGTTTATTTTTGATTTTCTTGTGTTGTCATGTGTTGTTATATAAAAAACCCAAAAAATCCGTTTTTACTTTTAAAAACGACAAAAAAATGTTAAAATTTTGTAAAATTAAATAGAAAATATCTTGTTGTTTATTACTTTTATATTTCATGTACCTGGAGTCCTTTTTTGTTTTATTTTTCATTTATTTTTCATTTATTTTCATGTTTTACCTTTCTGTGCTTTTTAATTTTACGTGCGACCAATAGATGGCGCCACGCTATTGTGTCATTTTATGTGCTCTGGCCGAGTACAGTTGCATATTTTACAGTGTTTTTGATGTTTTGTCATTGTTCAAGGTACAGAATGATTATTTTTAATCATTCAGCGTGTTGTTTTTCACATATGCATTGTATGTGAACGATTTTTGCACCTTACAGCATTTTTCTTTCGTCATTACGGAAGCCGCTGTAAGCGTATTAAATTCCTGTTTGGCCTTACTGTTTTCTATCTGCACCAAATTTTATGTTTTGATCTTTTTTTTCGTTCGGAGGTTGAAGCGGTGACTTTCGTCACCGCTAGGTACTCCGTAAAAACCCATTACCTTGACCTTGACCTTTGGACGGCGATCAGAGGAGATCAGTTTGATCGCTTGACGATGGAGGACGTATCTTCACATTCCTCTTCGATTCCGGACGTATGGGCCGGCCTACCCGTTCAGCCACTGGAGTTTGTCCAGCGGATTCTTGCCGTTACTGTGGAATCCCTTCCACAGTATTCAGCTGATGATCTAAAGACTTTGATGTCTCAAACTTGTCATTTAATGACGCAACTTGCCTTCAAGAAGTACCATACTAATGCCTCTCCGGAGATGTTATCTGCAGTCGAAGACATGCTACGTAAGTTATCTTTTTTGCACTCGGCCATTGAAAAGGCGCAAGCCGCCTTTTCCTCTCCCAACGTCCCCCTCCCCTCTGCCTCTTCTCAGAGCGCTAGTGCTGGCGCGACCACTTCCTCCCGCTCAGGGGGGAAGCGCGGGATAAGAAATCGGCTGCCGATAAACCGGCACGCCAAGAGAGCGACGGCTTTCAGCCCGTCACCGGCAAGCATGCCTGCCGCCGTCGTACCCCCGTAGTGATCCCGCAGGGGATCCCAACAAATTTAAATCCTGACGCTGTTACGGATATTAATCCGGACAGCGTGCATCAAATGGAAACTTGTCAGGAAACTTCTCCTAAAACTAAGAAGCCACCACCGGTATTTATTATACCTGGTGAGTACTGGCATATTAAATTAATGGAAATTAGGGGGCATGTTGCGCCGTCTATCTATTCTGCCATGCAAGGGAAATACCTCAGGCTTTCTGTTAGTTCATCAACGGAGTACCGTGCTTTGGTAAAATATTTGGATGCCAATAATATCCAAAATAAAACTCACCTATTAGACGAGGACAAGCCTCTCAAGGTAGTATTTCGGGGACTACCTGCTTGTACCAGTCCGATCCTCATTAGGACATTTCTCGAGGGGGAAAAATATAGTAACGTGAAGGTTACTCCAATGGCCAAAGGGCCAAAGTCGAAAAGGATTCCCATGCCCCTGTTTCACGTGCAGGTTGCGAAAACAGGGAATCATCTCAACATTTATAAAATCACCGATTTCTACGGCACGGAGGTTGGTTGGTTGGTTGTTTGATGCTTTATGGCACTGAATCCTCTAGGGACATATTGTGCCAAACACAAGGTAAAAATATTTAAAGGTGGTTTTTAAAAACGTCAAATAAACATACGATAATGACACAAACTTATAAAAATTTAAAAAATAACAAAGAAAACTGCTAAGAACAAAGTGAAAAGATTAAAACTGTTTGGTGATAAAAGATGCGTAAACCATCAAATATGATTATAAAAATCGATATCTTTAAGAAATTTAAAAAGATTAGGATGAGGTGACAAACCAATAAGATCACGGATATTGATATTTTGAGAAAAGTACCGATGACGAAGTTTATTAAAATTTGGACAGTCAGTTAAAATGTGTTTGACGGTCATATTGACCTTGCAGGCTTGGCATATTGGAGCAGGATCACCGAGAAGGAGGTGACAGGGTGTAAAGCGGGTGTGGCCAATACGCAGACGGGTTAATACAACATCCCATTTCCTCGTATTTTGAGAGGGCCATTCACTGATAATAGGCTTAACTAGATGCAATTTATTATCTACTAGATGGTCCCACGATTCTTGCCAATTTCGTTTAGTGCTATATTTGATATGATTCTTCAAGTCGCAGTAAGGGGTAGCAATGTCAAGGGGATCAACAGCCAATTTTGCAGCACGATCCACAAGATCGTTACCCATAATTCCCACATGAGAAGGAACCCAACAAAAGAGGATTGAAAAACCCTTCGAGACAAGGATGCTTAAAATCTTGTAAATATATAAAATCAGCGGGTGACTATTGTTATGTACAGTAGATAAAGAGTGTAGAGAGCTCAAAGAGTCGGTATATAAAATGAATTTGTTACTTTTGTAATGAATTAATTCCTCCAAAGCCTTAAAAATAGCGATCAGTTCAGCAGAGTAAATTGAAAAACAAGAATTCAGTTTATAGCTATAAATATCATTATCTATTGCATATGCACAGCCAACATAATCGTCAGATTTTGATCCATCGGTAAAAATAGGAATATAATTATGATATGAAAGTCTATGATAATTAAAAAGATGTTTAAAAACAATATCAGCAGTAGAAGCTTTGTCAAAGTGTTTAAAAGGATTTAAAAACTTAAAATTTGAAGTTTCCCAAGGTGGAGGTAAAGATTCAGGAATGAGAATATTAAAATCACTTATATTATAAGTAGTTAAAATAGAAATCATTCTTGTATGGAATGGAGGAGTGCAAGAAGTTCTGGCTCGATAAAGACGGCTTAAGTAGGGATTCAAAGTAAAATTTGTTAACGGGTGATTTGGATGACATAAAATTCTAAAATAATATTGGGACGCTAAAATTTCGCGTCTTAGTTTCAGTGGCGCCTCACAACAGTCGGCGTAGAGACTTTCAACCGGGGACGTACGGAATGCACCAGAGCATAATCGAAGAGCTGAATGATGAATGATGTTAAGTTTTTGAAGGATGGACTTACTGGCAGAACCGTACACAACTGAGCCATAATCGAGCTTAGAGCGGATAAGACAACGGTAAATTTTTAAAAGAGAGGTCCTGTCTGCCCCCCAAAAAGTATTAGACAGGACGCGCAAGATGTTAAGTGATCTCTCGCATTTCTTACGCAGATGGATGATGTGGGGTTCAAAAGTTAGCCTGTTATCGAAGATCACGCCCAAGAATTTTATTTCTTTCAAGATTTTTATATTTTGCCCTTCCATTTGAATAACAGGATCAGGATGAATACCCCGTTTCCTACAGAAATGAACTGCGCAGCTCTTTGTCGCAGAAAACTAAAACCGTTACGATCAGCCCAATTCACAATTTTGTTGACGGATGCCTGAAGTTGCCGTTCAATGAAACGCATGTCGACGCCATCACAAGAGATGTGAAGATCGTCTACATAAAGATTCGCTTTAACAGATGGCGGTATTACATTAAGAATGTTATTAATTGCGATGATGAATAAATGAACACTAAGAACGCTGCCCTGAGGGACCCCTTCTTCTTGCGTAAAAACATTTGAATAACAATTTCCAACCCGAACTTTAAAATTACGTAAAGATAAAAAATTTTCAATAAAAATAGGCAGGTTTCCCCTCATGTCGTAACTGTATAATTGTTGCAGTATCCCGTAACGCCAGGTACGGTCATACGCTTTCTCTATGTCGAAGAAAATTGACACCATGTGATGACGCTTCACAAAGGCGTTCCGTATTTTACTTTCAAGATCGACAATGTTGTCAATGGTACTCCTACCACGACGGAAACCACTTTGGTTCAGAGATAAGCACTTATGAACTTCGAGGATAATAATTAAGCCGAGCACTAATAATTTTCTCCAAAGTTTTACTAAGACAGCTAGTGAGAGCAATTGGGCGGTAGTTAAGCGGATTCTTTGGGTCTTTTTTAGGCTTCAGGATGGGTATGATGATAGCCATTCTCCAGGAGGTTGGGTAAGTATGTTCGTGCCAGATTCTATTGAAAAGAAATAAGAGGTTGGAGAGAGATGTGGGTGATAAATTTTTTATCATACAATAAGAAATATTATCCGGACCGGCAGAAGAATTAGAGGTATTCTGGAGAGCTCTATGTAATTCAAGTTCAGTAAGATCACTATTGTACGGAAAAAAGCGTTTAGTGTGGAAGTTTATTTTGTTTTTTTCTATTAAAGTTCTGTGTTTCATAAAAGATGACGAGTAATTGGTTTTTGAGGAGATAAAAGCAAAAGTAGAAGCAATGGCGTTTGAAATGTCATTTAGGGAGGAGATATTTTGGTTATTGATTTCAAGGAAGTGAATTTGATTGTTAGGATAGACACCAGAGCTGCGTCTCACTTTATCCCACATAATTTTACTAGAGGTAGAAGTAGTTATGCTATTGACATATCTGGCCCAAGAATCCTTTTGGCTGCGTCTTAAAATCCGTCGGAAGATGGCTTTGTATTTTTTGTAAATCAGAAAGTTGTTCGTAGTAGGATATCTTTTAAAAACATTCCAGGCCCGTCTTTGAGCTCTGTAAGCATTTTGGCATTCCTGGTTCCACCACGGCTTTGTCTGTCGGCGATAGCTACCAAGAGATTTTCGAATTGAAGAGTCTGCGGCATGAATGATAATATTTGTTACAAGTTCGACGGCTTCATCGATAGTCCTATTTTCTACCATATCTTTAGTTATTTTTGCTAGACTGCTAAATAAATTCCAATCAACGATATCAAAAATATATCGAGGGGAACGCTGATTAGGCTTAATAAGAGAAATGCCTGTAAGGATAATAGGGAAATGGTCGCTATTGTGGAGGTCAGAGTCGACTTTGAGGTTCCAGAAAGGGTATTGCTGCGGAGAACATATGGCTAAGTCAAGGTGGTGGTAGGTTCTATTCGGAGAATGAAAATAGGTAATTTCATTGGTATTCAGAAGCGAGAGATTATGGTCTTGGATTAACTGTTCTATTTGTTTGCCACGATGATTAATATTTGGACTACCCCAAAGAGGATTGTGACCATTCATGTCACCAAGAATAATGAAAGGCTTAGGAAGCTGAGAAATCAGATTATTTAGAGACTTTTGATCTATTGCAACGGATGGGGGGAGGTACAGACTGCAAATGGTAATACTTGAATGGATGTGAATCCTGACAGCAACAGCTTGTAAGTCAGTTTGCAAAGTGATGGGAGCACAAGGATAGTCTTGGGCGATGAACAGAGCCACACCGCCGGATGGCCTGTCACCTTCCATGTGATCTTTCCTTAAAGTGGTGAAATATCTTAGCTTTGCTTCTTTTGCTGTATGCAGGAACGTCTCCTGCAGTGCAATACATATAGGGTGATAGTGGTTAACCAGATCCCTGAGATCGGAGGTGTGGTGGTGGAAACCATGGCAGTTCCAGGTCATTAAAGCCATTATAAAAAAAGAGAAAAGGGAAAAAACGGTTAGCACTGAGGAGAAGCGGATGGCGTGTCCGTCTCAGAACCGCTGCTAGTGGACATGTCATCCTCCGGTGACACGTACATTTTTAGGGAATCGTCTTCAGTAGGGACGAGATTTTCCAGGATAGGACGATGTTTCAGAAAATCTATTCGCGATAGTTTCTTTTTACCTGCTACAGTTTGTGCTTTAGTTTGATTTTTATTTACAATAGTTTTTTTCTTAGTAGTTCCTTTATGCTTAGACGAGGCTGGTACATTCAAACTGGTATTTCGGATGTCAGAAGGATTTTTACTATTGCTGTTAGTCTGCTTGTGCGATTCATGTATGTTTTTACGAATCTGTAAATCTGGTTTGTGAATAGAAAGCAAAGATGGAGTATTTACGGGAGGTAATTGCTTGGATGAAATTTCTGTAACGGAAGCTTTATTAATGATTTTACACTGGGATATATCCGTTTGAGTACCACATGATTTCATAGATTTCGAGCTGACCACAGAGGAGAAGGAAACTCCAGGCTTTGGACAACGAGATGTAATTATTTTTCGGGCTTCCGGGTATGAAATATTGTTTTTTTGTTTTAAATTTTGCACTTCTTTTTCAAATTGCCAGGATGGACAAACACGAGAGAAAGAAGGATGAGCACCTTTGCAGTTCACGCATAAAGGTGTTTTATCACAGTTCATGGAGTCGTGGCCGACTTCTGCACAACGTGCACAGGTAGCGGACCCACGACACGACAGCTTGGAATGTCCAAATCGCTGAACACTGGAAACAACGAAGAGGGTTAGGAATGTAAGGGCGAACGGTACATTTTAAATAAGCAGCGTATAAATTAGAGGGGAGTTTAGGACTATCAAAAGTTAGAATAAGATATTTAGTTTTAATTGTTTGCCCGTCGCGACGAATAGTTATTCGACGGACCGCGACAACACCTTGACTTTTCAGATTTTCCAAGATCTCATCCTCTGGGACATTATACAAATCAGACTCAGATATAACACCTTTTGAAAAGTTTAGCGAACCATGCGGGGAAACAGAAACTGAAAACGGGCCTAAAGTATTACTGGAAAATAAAGACTTAGCTTGCGTAGGAGACGACACTTGTACGAGTAGATCACCAGATTTGAGTTTTTTGATAGATTCAACCTCACCAATTACAGACTGTATAGTTTTATGTATGAGGAACGGGGAAATAGAGCCGAAACTTCCATCTGCGTTATTTTTAAGAATAAAGAAACGAGCTTTGTTACTTACAATGTGCTCTCCGGTTGAGGGAGAGAAGTTTGGAGCGTTTTGAGAACCCATAATAGAAAAATTAAACTTCGGATCCCGACGGCACCACCCACCACGGAGCCCAACAGGGGGATGCAGAAACCTGCACCAGTGCTAGCCGGGATCTATACGATCACAGGTACTTCTGAAACACAGCCCAGAAAGTACACCGATCACTTAGTCCAAGCCAAAATCCGACCAGCCGATTGGTACATGTGGACCAATATGTACCTCCCGTTTACACGAAGCCGAGGCCAAAGCAACGTGTTGGAAACTCCCCGCCAAAATGGAAATTCCGTAAAAGATGATTTCCCCCACGGGAAGTCCCCTCAATTACCAGGATCCTCATTTCCGGGGACACGGGTCTCCACGCACGGCAAACACGTGGGCAGTTAACAATTCGCGAGAGGCTATGTTCAGGACAGAACATAGCATCACGAGAAAAGCCCTCACTTCCAAAGAAGCAACCACAACGAGGGAGAAAAATGAAAGGAAAAAGTAGAGACAAGAGGAGAGGAAACGGAAATGGAGATAAAAGATCGCTGGGGTACCTCGGGATTGCGACACCCGTGTTTACCTAAAGTAGGTAAACCCCCTGAGGGGTATGGCACTGAGGTGCACGTCGAAAAATTCCGTGGAAGTCAGGGCCCCACTAAGTGCTACAATTGCCAGGGGTTCTTTCACTCTGCCATAGCTTGCCACTTGGCTCCAAAATGTGTTCGTTGTGGAGGGGATCACTCCTCCGGTTCTGATAAATGCACGAAAGACCCCCTCGGCTGAGTGCACGTGTGCCAACTGTGGCGGTCCTCACCCGGCGAATTTTCGCGGATGCCCCAAGTGGCCTGCCGAAAAGAAATCGGTGAGACGCATTAAGTCTACTGCTAAAAAGACTGACGTAGCTCCCAAAACTCCTAATCAGTTTAAGAGCAAGATAGCGGAACCTGGCCTTTCTTATGCCACCGCCACTAGCGTTAAGGATATACCTCCTCAAGCTCAAAAAAATTCGTCGGTACCCAGTTCTTGTGGTGAGGATGACACCGACTTTTTAAAATACCTGATCACGCTAGAGGCTAGCTACGATCGTAAAATCATTTTAGCAGCGTTTAAAGCTGCTCTTCCTTCCATCAGGGCTGCCTCACACCCTATGGACAGGGTTTTTGCGCTCTACGAGAGTGTTGTTACACTTTCTACGTAGAGCTTTTGCATTTACATGCTGTTTTTAGGGACTTGTCCCCCCGCTTTTGTACTGTTTTAATCCGTTTTTTACCAGATGGTGATAGCTCATCTGGTAGAGTGTCGGCCTCATTTGCTTGCATGTCCGAGGTTTCGAGTTCTGCCCCCGCCGCGGACTTATTTTTCCAAACTTCACTTTTTATTATTAATTAATTATTTTTCGTTCTTACCTCATTTTTTTGGTAACGGGTATTCAGCTATCTTGTCTCAAAATGTTTATTTTTAAATTTTTGTGTACTGTCATGTGTTGTCTATCAAAAAATCATAAAATACAAAAAATCGTTTTTATTATTAAAAACGCCAAAAAAATGTTATAAAATTTTGTAAAACAAAATATAAAATATCGTGTTGTTCTTTTACGGTTTATTTCATGTACCTGGAATCCTTTTTTGTTTATTTTTCATTTAATTTTCTTGTGTTACCTTTCTGTGTACATTTATTTTCTCGTGCGAACAATAGATTGCGCCACCCTATTGTGTTTCCCAATTATGATGTTATGTGCTCTGGCAGAGTACAAAGTTGATAACTTGCTGTGTTTTTGATGTTTTGTCACTGTTCAAGGTACAGAATGATTACTTTTAATCATTCAGCGTGTTGTTTTTCACATATGCATTGTATGTGAACGATTTTTGCACCTTACAGCATTTTTCTTCCTTCATTTTCGGAAGCCGCTGTAAGCGTATTAAAATTCTGTTTGGCTTTTCTGATTTTCTACCTGCACCAAAATTATGTTTTTGATCTTTTATCGTTCGGAGGTTGATGTTGGTTGGTTGGTTGGGGTTTTATGGCACTGAGTCCTCATGGGACATATTGTGCCAAACAAATAGTTAAATCCTAAAACTTCAATCAAGTCAAAACAGCTAT
>CM063507.1:64529975-64554561 GCA_032207245.1 Pardosa pseudoannulata | reverse complement strand
TTCATCGACGAAGTACCGTGATTTGGTAAAATATTTGGAGGCCAATAATATCCAAAATAAAACTCACCTATTAGACGAGGACAAGCCTCTCAAGGTAGTATTTCGGGGACTACCTGCTTGTACCAGTCCGATCCTCATTAAGACATTTCTCGAGGGGGAGAAATATAGTAACGTGAAGGTTGCTCCTAGGGCCAAAGTCGAAAAGGATTCCCATGCCCCTGTTTCACGTGCAGGTTGCGAAAACAGGGAATCATCTCAACATTTACAAAATCACCGATTTCTATGGCACTGAGGTGCACGTAGAAAAATTCCGTGGAAGTCAGGGCCCCACTCAGTGCTACAATTGCCAGGGGTTCTTCCATTCAGCCATAGCTTGCCACTTGGCTCCAAAATGTGTTCGTTGTGGAGGGGATCACTCCTCCGGTTCCGATAAATGCTTGAAAGACCCCTCGGCTGAGTGCACGTGTGCCAACTGTGGCGGTCCCCACCCGGCGAATTTTCGCGGATGCCCCAAGTGGCCTGCCGAAAAGAAATCGGTGAGACGCATTAAGTCTAATCCCAAAAAGCCTGATGTAGCTCCCAAAACTTCTAATAAGTTTCAGAGCAAGATAGCGGAACCTGGCCTTTCTTATGCCACCGCCGCTAGCGTTAAGGATATTCCTCCTCAAGCTCCAAAAAATTCGTCGGTCCCCAGTTCTTGTGGTGAGGATGACACCGACTTTTTGAAATACCTGATCACGCTAGAGGCTAGCTATGATCGTAAAATCATTTTAGCAGCGTTTAAAGCTGCTCTTCCTTCCATCAGGGCTGCCTCACACCCTTTGTCAAAATTTTTAAAAGGATTAAGAAATGTAAAATTGGAAAAAGTCCAAGGAGGTTTAAAATTGTCAGTTCTTAAAATGCTACAGTTAAAAAACCCGATTTCGTCTAAAGTATTTTTGATCCTCTGGTGAAAAGGGAGGATACAAGAAGGACTAGCTGAATGAAAACGCATAAGATAGTGATTAAAATTATGATTATTTACAGGATGATGTGCAATGGATGAAATTTTAAAAAAATAACAAAGGGATAAAAATTTTCGTCTCAGATTAAGAGGTTCATCGTAGCAGTCTACGTATCGCTCCTGAGCAAAGTCGTAGAGCAGAATGGCGAACGAAGTTCAGTTTTTCTAGGACGGATTTCCTAGCTGAACCATAGACCACACAACCATAATCAAGTCTGGAGCGAATGAGTGCTCGATAAACTTTCAAAAGTGATTGTCTGTCTGCTCCCCAAAAGGTACTCGAGAGAACTTTTAAAATATTAAGAGACTTTTCGCATCTTTTCCGCAAGTCCATAACATGGGGTAGAAGAGAAAGCTTACGGTCGAAGGTTATACCCAAGAATTTTACTTCTTTCAAAACATTTATAGGGTTCCCTCCAATATAAATTTCAGGATCTGGTTGGATACCACGTTTTCGGGTAAAATGAATGCAGGATGTTTTCGTGTTCGAAATAGTAAAACCTCTCTCGTTGGACCAATTAAGGATCTTATTTACTGCAGCTTGGAGTTGCCTGACAACAAAACGCATATCCGCGCCTTCACAACAAATATGAATGTCATCAACATAGAGATTTCCTTTTACGCAAGAGGGAATCACTTTTAAAATGCCATCAATGGCGATATTAAAAAGTGTGACACTGAGGACACTACCTTGTGGCACACCCTCCTCCTGAATAAAAACATATGAAAAAACATTTCCAATCCGGACCTTAAACTCCCGGAGATGTAAAAAATTTTTGATAAAAATTGGCAGGTTACCCCTTAAGTCAGTTATAAATGTTCTGCAATATGCCGTATCTCCACGTACGGTCATATGCCTTCTCAATGTCGATAAAAATAGAAACAAGATGATGATTTTTTACAAAAGCGTTCCGAATTTTGCTCTCTAAATCTACTATATTATCAATGGTGGATCTGCCACGGCGAAACCCACTTTGAAAAAGAGACAATAGGCGATTACTTTCGAGGAAAAAAACCAGACGGGCATTTACCATTTTTTCTAAGATCTTGCACAAACAGTTAGTGAGAGCGATGGGGCGGTAGTTCATTGGGTTCTTAGGATCCTTGTTCGGTTTCAAGATGGGAATGATGGTGGCCATTCTCCAGGAAGATGGAAAGGTTTGTTCATGCCAAATTCTATTGTATAAATGAAGTAGGTTATTTAGAGAATCTGGAGAGAGGTTTTTAAGCATAACATAAGAAACATTGTCAGGGCCGGTAGCTGAGTTGCGGGTATTACGCAGAGCTTCATTTAATTCATATGAGGTAAAATTGCTATTATAAGGCAGTCGAGTGTTGGCTTTAAAATTTAAAGGCTTTCTCTCAGTATCTATTTTGATTTTATTGAAACTGGACTGGTAACTATTGCTTGAACAAATGTCACTGAAGACTGTAGCTATTGTGTTTGCAATATCTTTTACGGAAGAGATAGTATTATTTTTATGCTGGAGAATGTTAATTTGATTATTTGGGAAATGTCCGGATGCACGTTTAACTTTATCCCATAATTGTTTACTGCTGACTGTAGAAGAAATGCTATTGATATATTTCATCCATGAGTCTCTTTGACTTTTCCGTAAGGTGCGCCGGAAAACAGCTCTACATTTTTTATACTCTGAAAGATTTTCAGTCGTAGGGTACCTGTTGAATTACTCCATGCCTTCCTCTGGTTTTTGTAAGCGACACGGCAGTCGTCATTCCACCAAGGTTTAGTCTGTTTCCGGCAGTGCCCAGAAGATTTTGGAATGGAATTATCGGCAGCAGCAAGAATTCTTTCCGTCACGTTTTGGACCACCTTGTCAATAGAATCGACCTCAACCATCTCTCTTGTGATTACAGCCAAATTCTGGAAATTTTCCCAGTTTGCTTTCTGAATAACATAGTGGGGTAACTTGGAATACGGAGAGGTACAGTCAACAGGAGTTAAAAGTATGGGGAAATGATCACTATTGTGTAGATCGGAATCAACAGAAAAATTAAAGAAAGGGAGAAGCTGAGGAGAGCAGATTGCAAGATCGAGGGCATGATAGGATTTTGAAGGGAAATGAAAATAAGTAGCCTGGTCGCTATTGAATATGCAAAGATTATGGTCTGAAAGCAGTTTCTCAATTTGTTTACTACATCGGTTAAGATCAGAGTTTCCCCAGAGAGTACTATGGCCATTCAGATCACCAATAATTATAAACGGTTTCGGAAGTTCCTTTATTAGATTATTGAGGGATTTTTGTGATATAGGGCTATTAGGAGGTAGATAAATGCTGCAAACAGTAATGAGAGCGTGGATATGGATTCTGACTGCAACTGCTTGAAGGTCTGTTTGAAGGTTAATCGGAGTAGATGGGTAGTCATGGGAAACAAGAAGGGCCTCCGGATGCCCTGCCATCAGTGACATGATCCTTCCTGTAGGTGGTAAAACGCCGAATTTTAGCGATTTTGCACTCATCCAGGAAGTTTCCTGGAGTGCAAAACAGGCTGGGTGGAATTTATTTGCTAGGTCTCTAAGATCAGACACGTGGGTTTTGAATCCGTGACAGTTCCACGAAACAAGAGCCATTATGAACTATAAAGGAAAGATTAAAAACGGGCCTAAGGGACGGAGGTAGGAGAATCCGTCTCAGATCCAGATGATGATTCAGCTGACATATCCTCGGGAGAAACATACATTTTAATGGGCTCATCATCAAACCCTACTTCTTTTTTATCATTTTTTAAAAAATCAGCAGATTTCAATTTTGTTTTTATTTTAATTGCAGGAGGTGGAAGTTTATCACGTAATGGATGGTTCGGTGGTAGAGGTTTTAATCGCCTTTTTATATTTTGCTTATTGTTTTTATTAATTTTATGAGCGGTATTTGCGTCTTTTTTTATAGTAGAGGAGTTTGTAAGTTTTTGGGGAGGTACTTGTTTTGTAGTAAGTTTGATATTTTCCGCAGAAGTAGCTTTTGATACTTTTCCGATTCTATTGAGGATAGGGGATTCTGAAATTTCTGTTTGTACGCCTACAGATTTTACCGTCTTGGGGACTAATGCTGCTGAATATAAAAGACCGGGTTTTGGTGTACGAGATAGTATCAATTTACGGGCCTCGGGATAAGAAATATTGTTTTTTATTTTTAAAGATTGGATTTCTTTCTCCATCTGCCAAGAAGGGCAAGAGCGGGAGAAAGATGGATGAGCCCCTTTGCAATTAACACACATCGGTGCCTTTTCACAATTTTCAGAGTCGTGGCCAGCTTCTGCGCAGCGGGCGCAGGCAACGGCTCCACGACAAGATAACTTAGAATGGCCAAACCGTTGGCACTTGAAGCAACGTAAAGGGTTTGGGATATAAGGGCGCACTGGACAACGGAGGTAAGCTGCAGTAATATGTGACGGAAGATTCGGGCTATTGAAAGTAAGTATTATATGTTTAGTTTTTAGAGTATCCCCACCACGACGAATCGTGATGCGCCTTACCTGGGTTACTCCTTGGTCCTTAAGATTCTCTAAAATTTCATCCTCAGACGAGGTGAAAAGGTCGGATTCGGATATTACGCCTTTTGAAATATTGAGACTATTATGTGGTAAAACAGTAACTGAAAATGAACCTAAAGTAGTACGTGATATGATAGTTTGAGCCTGAAGTGCATTAGAAACTTTTATTAAGATATCTCCGGAATTAAGTTTTTTGATGGTTTCTACGTCACCAACATCAGATTTTATAATTTTATGGATAACGAACGGTGATATATGTTTAAAACTGTCCTCTGTTAATTTTTTTATAATAAAAAAACGTGTGTACTTATTAACAAATTTCACATTTTGTTGCTCTCCTTGAGAGTAGTGAGGGGGGGGGAAGGAAGCCATGATAATATAATGAGAATTCGGATCCCGACGGCACCACCCACCACGGAGTCCAACAAGGGGATGCAGAAATCTGCACCAGTGCTAGCCGGGATCTATACGATCACAGGTACTTTTGAAGCTGCTACCATCCTTAACGCAACAGTCCAGAGAGTACACCGATCACTTAGTCCAAGCCGAAAGTCGACCAGCCGATTGATACATGTGGACCAGTATGTACCTCCCGTTTACACGAAGCCGAGGCCAAAGCAACGTGTTGGAAACTCCCCGCCAAAATGGAAATTCCATAAAAGATAATTTCCCCCACGGGGAATCCCCTTAATTACCAGGATCCTCATTTCCTTGGACACGGGTCTCCACGCACGGCAAACACGTGGGCAGTTAACAGTTCGCGAGAGGCTATGTTCAGGACGGAACAAAGCATCACGAGAAAAGCCCTCACTTCCAAAGAAGTATCCACAACGAGGGAGAAAAAGAAAGGAGAAAGTAGGAGACAAGAGTAGAGGAAATAGAAAAAAGATAAAAGATCGCTGGGGTACCTCGGGATTGCGACACCCGTGTTCACCTAAAGTAGGTAAACCCCCTGAGGGGGTATCCGGGAAGAGAAAAAACCTGGAAAAGTTCAAAGAAAGCAATGCAAAAGTTGCTATTCCCAGGGGAAAAGTAAAGATACCATTTATATCTGCGAAGTTTGTGACGGATCTACTGGTTATTGCTTGGACTGTGCAAAGTTGACCCACAAATAAGTATTATTTTCAGATATATTATAATTGTATCCTACTTATAATATTTCATTTATATTACATATTTTATAGACATAAAATATCATGCAAAAATAAAGCATTTTGAAACTTATTTTCATTATTTAGTTTCATTTTTTCGCATCACGCGCCAGCGCATAATGTGGCATTTAGGAAATAATTTTACTTCCAGTGCCTATCACGCGCTGGCGCGTGGTGAAAATATTCTATCAGGAAAGACTTGCATATTACTTTCTAATCAGTATGACGCACATAATTATGTTTTATTACCACTTTTCAATCATATGTGATAAAAAGTAAATCGGCTTCTGGGAAAAAACCACTTCTACAGTGCGGCAATAACTATCACCCCATCTTCAAGTAACCGGCAGCGAACGTGTTAAATAATGTGCGAACAATATTGTATTGTAGTGACATGCCCCATAAATTTTGGCCAGAAGCGATAATTTACTTTGCTTATACTTGGAATCGTGTATGTCATGGGGGGTAAAGTTTGACCTCTTTTGAGTTGTATTCTGGTCACAAACCCCTCTGTAAGACACTTAAAAAGTGTCTTAACTGTGTCGTAAGTAGGCATTCTTAAAATCAAAAGAAAGTGGAAGTTAGATGTTAAGGCTTAATGGTCGGTTGCGGTCCGAGGACAAAGGTTGTTGGATTTGACTAGAAGACGAAGGTCGGCTTATTGAACCCATCAATGTAACTTTCAATGAGTACTCTGCCTAAGCTGGTCCCAAGCCCGGTTGTAAAAAGAGGAAGGTGTCTAAAGACCGGGACATAGCCTTCCCATGTCAGATTGTCTAAGGTATCGGATAGAATGGCTTATGCCAGATTGTCTGGTCCCGGGCAGGACGTCTGTTAGCAAATGTTAGCATAGTCTGTGGACAAATGTTAGCATAGAATTTACTTTCATTACATAAAAATTCAATTAAAATTATTACAAAAAATCCTTTGTTGGAAGAAATATTGTTGTTAAAAATGCAACAATTGTCTCAATAATAACTTTTATAAATAGAAAAAAGTTGAAGAAAAACACTAAGGAATTCAGTTAGTTTGAGTGTGTTATTTTAACGCATCGCATCTTATCAATAGCTTTTTTTCTTTTAATGACAGCTTTTTGATGATTAATACATGTCTGAAGAATGGATTCTTTTCCAAAAGACATTTTCTTGCAGCAGAAGCTTCCTGGATTTTTCAGCTTAAATAAATGTTTCTTTTGCTTCAAATCAACTGCTTGCTTTCTGTATCTTTGTTTTACATTTTTTTTTGTGCTTTATAGACAATTTCTAAAGAATTTTTTCTGGTATAGATTGTCACTATTGTTAAAGATCCACTTTTTATTTGTAATTCATAAAAAAGTATGTTACATCTAAAATGTCATTTGTACCCTATTTTGTTTAATATTTCGTTTAATATTGTAGCTTTATATAATTGATCTATTGCAACTCAATTTTATAAATATTAAATAAGGATATTTTGAATCGATTACTTAGAAGAATGTTATAACATCATATCATATCAATAGCATTTATTTTCTTTTAATGACAGCTTTTTGATGATTAATGCATATCTATAGAATGAATTCTTTTCAAAAAGACATTTCCTTGCAGCAGAGCCTTCCTGGATTTTCCAGATTAAATAAGTTTTTCTTTAGCTTCAAATCAACTACTTGCTTTCTGTATCTATTCATTTCTTCTATCAGATACAATATCAGAACTTAGCCTTTTGAGGCTTCAAGTGCCACATTTACAAGAAGAAATATCCAAACTGGAGGAACTGAATTCATCTCAAGGTATATTTTAACTCTTACAGTTTTCATTGTTTAAACACTTGATATTTTGAAAACTGTCTATATACTTACATATTTTAATAAAATTTAGTACCTGATATGAAGGGTACTGAAAATTATTCTTATGCCTTTTCCATTTTGATCTTTTTTCTTTTTTTCTGGGTTTATGTAATATATAAAAATCCTTCAAACTCCTCTTTTGTATTTCCACTTCCTGGATCTAAAAATGTTTTTATAAAATCATTGTTAAATACAAAAATATCTGCTATATATATTACTTTTACACTACTATTTGTTCCGTGGAAAAGTATTAGACACTGGAGAAGAAAAGACACCAAAATCTTGTACTAAAGGACAGAAATTTTATTAACATCACATGTCAAGCCAATCTGACCACAAATGTCACAGAATTTCATAATTAAGCAGTCAGGACAGAAATTGTTAGGTAATAACTGGGAGTATGTGGAAACATGTGAAGAAGTTTTATTTAAGATAGTTACATAAGAAAAGCTAATTTGATTAATCAATTGTTTTGCAGCTTGAAGCTCCACAATAGGCTACTAGAAAGAGAGATTAGGAATTTTGGCAAAAGACCACTAAGAGTAGTATTTTTGGTTTAGAATCGCCAAAAAAATTACAGCAATGTATTTGGAAGTTAAAATTATGTTAAAATATCACTACTTATATATACATATATGCACACAGAGTAAATTAATTTTAAGCTGCCAAATGAGAGAGCCCATTTGAAGCATAAAATACCATTGTAGCTATGTTCTATCTCTAACCTAATCTTTGCAAGCTATCGTGCAAAGAAGGGAAATACCAAAATTTGAAAAATCCTTATTATATTTTGAAATACATATTGCATTAGCACAAACTTTTAAAGATGAGAAAAATGTTTATAGATGACACTTTTTTCATGCAGATATCTTCATTAAACAACAAGCTACAAGTATTGAAAGATAATGGAAATGCAAGTTGAATTGATGTTAGTATCTGTAATTTCCAATTCTCTGCTTTTCCAATATAGTGGGTGTTGTCTTAGGATTGTTCAAAGGGAGTCAAATGTATAACATGAAAAATAATTTTATCTAGGCAATTAAATGATTTTATTAATTTTATTTATTACTATAAAACTGAAAAGGCGACTCGAAGTAAAATAAATATTTATATTTTTTCTCTTTAATGAAACTGAGTACATTGTGGGGCATATTTTTTAAGTACCATTTTGTAAAAACACAAAATAGTATTTTTGGTTAATCAATTTTATTTTTATATGAAAGCCTGCACATTAACTTACACCAATATAAAGTGCTGTATGCCACTACAGTACAATAAAACTAGGACTGGTAAAAGACAACCCATTTCCAAGGTGTGGACACCGTGCTGATGAGATATGTGCCATGTCACATGGCAACTGGGGTTAAAGGTTGTCGCTAATGGTTCACCTTGTGGAGTGGCAAACCATGTTGTATTTATAGACTTCCACCTGCACGAGGGTTCATACCGGTGGTGACTGATGCTTACCCTCAGTATACCTATGCGTTATGGGTAATCAAAAAACAGATGGTGGACCTTAAAACCAAGTGTTGTTGTGCCCAAACAGGGCATCTCATCTGTAGTTGCCTCCACTTCATACGTGTCTGGATCTGCAGTTGCCGCTCCGGCGGCCCGCGGTACAGATACACCACCTGAGACCACTGCAGGCACCTCTTCAGAGGTCCGCAGTGGCACACCGTCTGGCCAGTGTTTCACTCTCCAAACGGCAACTTAAGAGGCTGCGGAAAAAAGCTCGCGACAGCGAAGGACCTGAAGCAGCCAAGAAGAGTAGCAGGGAGGACACCACCACTCCTTCTCCAAATGTGAAGGGCCTAGCCGAAAGACCTAAGACGGATGTTCCGACCCCGAAGTCCTGCAGCCAGGCCGTCACATTGATTAGAATGGCGGTGATGAAGAAATCACACCCTTCACAGAAGCTGAGTTCTACGGAAGTCAAGCTCATTCATAAGTATATGAATGAAGCTAATGACAACCTCTCGGAAGCCTTTGAGTTTGAGGGCCCCCAGATTGAGTCTAGCAGCTTGATCGAAGGCGCCCTTATCCTTAGTTGTGTCAACCAGGGCTCCGTAGACTGGCTCAAAAAATTCTTCACTAGTGAAAGGCTCACTGAGATGGGAGTTGTATTTCTCTCAGCCTCACGTTTGCCCAAGCCGGTGAAAATTGCCTTCAAAACCAAAGACATCGACACCACCGATTCAGATAGACTGCTTCGACGTCTCCGGATGTTGAACAGGGGTCTGAACACCGGGGAGTGGCGAGTGCTCCACAGGTCCGTCGTAGCAAACACATATGCAAGATGGATTTTCGAGGTTAACCAGGAGTCAGCTGAGTTTATAAAGGAGAAGGGAGTGAAGCTATTTGCAGGCTCTCATGGTAGCGGCACTGTGAAGATCCTGCACGGCCCCAAGATCAAGGCTGTTCCTGATAAGGAATCGCCTGGAGAAACTTCTGACTCCTAGGAGGAAGAAGGGACTCCGGGTGAGACCTTAAATATGGACACCTCGGAATGGAGGAGGTACACCAGGAAGAGGACGGGGCAGCTGCCGCAGAGTTTACCGTGGTAAGTGAAACCTCTTCATGTATTTTGGGAAGTCCCTCTGTCGGGTCTTGTGGGTCGCTTTTGGGACAAATTGATCTTCTCGATCCGTTTGCACCCGGGAGTGATTCTGAGGGTATCGTTAAGGGTAGCCCAACGCCAGGTGACGATGAATCTCATCTGACATAATGTATTGGCGCATTTGCCTTTTTTGTCTGTGAACCTTAATGGCAGGTCATTACAGAATTGCGCAGATTAACCTGCACCATAGTCAGTCAGCAACTGCCTTGCTTAACAAGGAGCTGGCTGAAGGGAGAATAGACATTGCCTTGGTGTAAGAGCCCTGGATCAATAAGGGTAAAATCCTTGGTCTGGGAAATTGCGGCAACCTATTCTCTGATCGCTCTTGCAACAAGCCGAGAGCCTGTATTATTGTCAATAAGACAATAAAGGCACTCTGCATGGCAGACTATCTTGATGGAGATAGTTGCCATTAAGATATGCAATAAAGATGGAGATATCTGTCTCATGTCTGCATATCTTCCCTATGAGGAAGAAATTCCTCTCACGCCTCTCGCTAGGAATCTGGTGCAGAAATGCACTAGGTCCAGCTTGAGGCTTATTGTGGGGTGTGATGCTAATGCACACCACATAGTTTGGGGCAGCAGTGACTACAATAGAAGAAGTGGAACTCTTAGAATTTATTCTGTGTAATAATTTGAATATCCTCAACGTAAGCAATAAGCCTACTTTTGTTACGAAGAACAGGAAGGAAGTCATCGACATTACTTTTTGTAATACTAAGGCTTCGAACCTGGTTAGTAACTGGCATGTTTCTGATCAGGTCATGCTATCTGATCATAAACTAATTATGATGAATCTTACAGGTCCTGCAATAACATCTAAGCAGGTCACAAGGAATCCCAGAAATACCAACTGGGTTCATACAGAGAAGAGTTACAGCTTCTCCGATTAGGCAATCCTGTTAATTAAAACTCTTTTACTGATATTGGGTTTGCCATTGACTCTGTTCAACGTTCCATTCTTCAATCGTATGAGAATAATTGTAAGGCAGTCACTACAGGATTACCAAGACATATGCCTTGGTCATGTAAAGATCTTTGTAGTCTTAGATGGTTGGTTGAATGGGGTTTTATGGCACTGAGTCCTCATGGGACATATTGTGCTAAACAAATATCTGTAGTCTTAGTACTGCAGAAGGCTCTTCAATAGGGCCAAAAAGACTGATGAGTGGACAACCTAGAGGGTTGCCCTTACCAAGTATAACAAGGAAATAAAAGCACGAAAATATGCTTCGTGGAAAGAGCATTGAACTCAGATTGACAATACATCTGGGGCAGCTAATCTGCGAAAGATATTGAATAGGGACAATACTTGTCATTTAGGCTCCATCAAAAGACAGGATGGAACCTACACGGAGAATGGTCGTGATAAATTAACAGAATTGTTTAGGGTTCATGTGCCCGACTCCAACATTATTAGCGACTGTCCAATTGATATTCATTGCTTCCAGTTAAGAAGCAGGAAAAGACATAAGACCAAAAGTAAAAAACAGCGATGAGGTATAAAATTCAGATGCGGGGGTAAAAACCAAAGTCTTTTAAAAACAGAAATAGATTAGGATGAGGTGGATTATTTAAAATATCTTTAATATGAATAGATGAAGAGTTAATGAATACGATGTTTTTTAAACTTGGGACAATAAATGAGGATATGCTTTACGGAGATTACTGTATTGCAGTGATCGCAAATTGGAGCAGATTTTCCAAGTAAGAAATGACGATGGGTACAACGGTATGACCAATCCCAAGGCGATTAAGAATAACATCATGTCTTCTAGATGGCAAAGTACTCCAATTTTCAATGGTTGGTTTAGCGCCCTAAAGTTGAAGTTCAATGTAACGCATATCTTGCCCACAACACGAGATTAGATGGTTGGTTGGGGTTTTTTTGGCACAAAATCGAGGCTAAGATAGGCTGCGCCAAACAAAGATGAGATTATAATCACAAAATATGTATATATATATATATATATATATATATATATATATATATATATATATATATATATATATAAAATTTTTAAAACTGAAGTAACTATGAGTCCAATATTTAAAAGAAAGAACACAAGTTAAAAACAACGTAAAGATTGATATTAAAACTTTTTAAATCAAACAAGGTTAAAAAAGCCAATGCGGATGAGAAATTCAAATAGTTTCGGGTGGGGGGATTTCCTCCAAAAGTTTGCTCAAACTGGGATGCAAACTTTTAAAATATATATTGTAAAAACATGTAAAAGCCGTGCATGAAGTTAAAATGTGATGAATAGAAAACTTGAATGGATAGATGACTTCATGAATAGATGAATAATATGATAAAAATAACATTGTGGACCAGGCTCAGCCAAAAATACATGTTTATGGGTGACTCTGATGTGACCGATGCGATGGTTGGTTGGTTGGTTGGTTAGAGCTTAATGGCACTGAATCCTCCTGGGATACATTGTGCGTGACCGATGCGAAGATGTGTTAAAATGACATCCAATTGGCAATTTGGGATACATAGCCAAAAGGAGATGAACGGTCTAAGAGAGTAAAAGCTTGTTTCGAATTTCTAAATTCCATTCGGCATTCCAGCAGTCATTTATATTGATGGAAATGGCTTTTTTTCATATCGGTGTAAGGCACAGCAACAGTGTAGGATGTAGTTGCCTGTTTCACTAGTGTTCACTTTCTGATTACCAGAAATACCAACATGACTAGGAACCCAACAGAAAAGTATGTTTAAACCTCTACGGTTGGTTGGTTGGTTGATTGAAGCTTAATGGCGCTAAATCCTCTAGGGACAAACTGGGCCAAAGAAGATGAGGAAATAAACCAAAAACGAAATTTAGAAAAAAATTTGACAAAAGATAAAATGACAAGTTCTAAAACAGATTAAAGTAACAATAAAAAAAAATAACATTCAACAGAAAACACGAAAAAATAGAGTAATATACAAATTAACAAGAATTGAGTAAATTGAAAATTGGAAGATTGGAAAATTGAAACACAAAAATCATTTCAGTATAAAAGCCAGCACGACGACATATCCTTACACAGTCGACAAATATGTGCGACTGTGTAAGGAGTCTTGCAATACGCACACTGTGAAGGAGCTTCACCCAGCAAGAGATGTGCATGGGTGAGCCTGCAATGACCCACTCGTAGACGAGTATTACGTCATGTCTCCTAGAAGGGATAAACCTCTACGGGACCATTTTATATGCAGCTGGATAGTCAGAGAAACATAGCTGTGAGTATTGGAATCCCATTTGAGATGACACAAGACACTCATTGACACACATTATAAAAAATCTTTTATTGCTGGTAGAAATGTATCTTAGAGCTTCATAAATGGCAATTATTTCGGTGGTAAATATGGAGCACAAAGGATGAAGTCTGTACTGAAAGCGCCAGAGTCGCCACAATACGCAAAACCAGCATAATCACAGATTTTGAGCCGTCTGTACAGATGTTATCATAGTTAAGATATTGAGCCTTAAAGAAACTGAATAGTGGATGGTAAATAAAGGGGTCTGCGCTTACTTTTATAAAGCCCTTAAATGGTTCGAGATATAGAATATTATTTTTCTTCCAGGATGGTGTTTCAAATAAGAAGCGAGGTAAAACATCAAAGTTAAAGAAGTATCTTGTAAACTTCTCCGAATTCTAAACCCAAATAAAGGAATGGTTGGTTGGTTGGTTGAGGTTTAATGGCGCAAGGTCCAAAGAGGACAAGATGCGCCAGACAAAAGGTAAAAAACAGCAACACATTAGGACTTTGAACAATAGACTAAAAGTAAAAATTAAAAGAGTACAAATAAAACAGATTAGAGTAAAATTGTCCAAATATTAAAAACTGAACATGACTATGGGATGAAAAATATGGTGATGAAATGAAACCATTATAATGAGGAATAAAATCCAATCCGCTTGAGAAAGTCGAAAAGAGCAGGATGTGGGGATTCACCCAGAAGGTCATTTATATTGGCATTACTGAAATACATGCGATAAAAACGAGCGAAACGAGTGCAAGAGGTTAAAAAATGATGGACTGTGAGCTGACAGTCGCAGCTTGGACAACGAGGAGGAGGTTCCCCCAAAAGCAAATGAGAGTGGGTGAGTCTAGTGTGACCAATACGTAGCCTTGTCAAAAGAACATTGCGTTTTCGACCAGAAGTCAAAGCCCAAGTGGTGACGTTAGGTTTAATATTATGAAGTTTATTCTGCGTTTCTTTATTCCAGTCGTCAGTCCAACTATTTCGAATAATAAGGTTAATCGCATTTTTTATATCTGTATAAGGGAGAGGGACATTATAATGATTGGTAGCAGTCTTAGCAACAGCATCGGCCTTTTCATTTCCCGCAATACCTGCATGGCTAGGCACTCAACAAAAGAGGATATGGGAACCACGACGGATCAGCTGCTGGTACAGAAAAAGGGTCCTATAAATAAAGTAGTTCTTTATGACACCCGAACTGAGGCTATCCAATACGCTTAATGAGTCAGTATATATTACAAAATTTTTCTTCCTGCTACGGGATATGAAATTCAGAGCATCATAAATTGCAATAGATTCGGCAGTGTAAATAGAGCAAAACGAAGGCAGGCAATAACTCCGAACAGTAGTGTCACACACAACACCAAAACCTACGTAGTTTTCAGATTTAGACCCATCCGTGTATATTTCGTTATAACTAATGTATTCATCTCTATGACTGTGAAAGAGTTGTTTATAAATATGAGGATCGGTTGCATTTTTTGTGTAGCCCTTAAAAGGATTCAGATATGAGATTTTAAGTTCCTTCCAAGGAGGGATTTTAAAATAGGGGTTAGTCGACACTTCCTTGTCTTTGAGTAAAGAATTTTCTAAAATCCTGCGCATACGAAGACCGAAAGGCGGAATGAAAAATGTGCGATTAGAATAGAAATGATCATGATGACGGTTGGTTGGTTGTTTGAAATTTAGTGGCGCTAATTCCACAAGGGACAAACTGCGCCAAACAAGACAAAAATTCAAAAGAACAACACAATTTTGAAAAAAAAAAAAATTGATGAAACCGTAAAAAGGAAAGATGCCCAAAACCAAAGAAAAACATTTAAAAATAAACAAATTAGTAGAAAATTTAGAAACACAAACAGAACAATACGATAATCAGCAAAGTTTGATTAAAAATTAATTTTTTTAAAAAATGT
The DNA here is from genome assembly GCA_032207245.1 of Pardosa pseudoannulata. Lineage (NCBI taxonomy): Eukaryota > Metazoa > Arthropoda > Arachnida > Araneae > Lycosidae > Pardosa > Pardosa pseudoannulata. The sequence continues at coordinate 64,539,274 of CM063507.1, read as the reverse complement.
AAAACAGAAAATGAGAAATTGAAAAAGGTACAAAACAACAATGAAATTTATTTATTTACAAAGATTGAAAATTAAATTAAGATTGAAAAAAAAAATTAAGAATTAAATATTACAAAATTGAACATTAAAAGTTAGAAAAAAACAAATCAGATTTCAAAGTAAAAACCAGTACAGCGAAGAAATGGAAATAAGCCTGGATGTGGGATTTTTCCAATGATTGAATTAAGATTAGGTGATGAATTTCCAAAGAATTTTATGTACAATGATTTAAAACAAATACAAGACGTTAAAATATGTGCGACTGTATAAGTAGTCTTACAATACACACACTGTGGAGGTGCCTCACCAAGCAAGAGATGAGCATGTGTGAGTCGGCAGTGACCCACACGAAGACGAGTGATAATCACGTCCTGTCTTCTGGATGGAAGTTGAGGCCACTTGGAAATGTTTTCTTTTACATCTCGCAATTTATTTGATACTGTATCAACCCAAGAATTCTGCCATTTAGAGTGAGCTAAATCTTTGATGTAAATTTTCAGGTCAGGATAAGGAAGGCCAGTGTTTAGATAGTTTTCTGCAGACTTGGCAGCTAAATCCACAAGTTCATTTCCTATTATGCCGACATGAGAGGGAACCCAGCTAAAAATTAACGAGATTCCCATGGAATTAAGATTGGTTATTAAATTGAGAATTTTGAAAATAATGGTTGGTTGGTTGGTTGGTTGAAGTTTAATGGCGCTACTTCCTCTAGGGACAAATTGCGCCAAACAAGATGCAAAAAATTACAGGCTTAAAAACAGATTAAAGCAACTATAAAAATAAAGCATACAACATAAAACACGAAAAAAAATTAAGTTATATACAGATTAACAAGATTTGAAAATTGAGTGAATTGAAAAATGAAAGATTAAAAAATGAAAATTAGAAAATTGAAACACAATTAAAAATCAAATTTCAGTATAAAAACCAGATTGACGAAGAAAGGGGAACAAGTTTGGATGTGGAGTTTTCCCGATGATTAAATTAAGATTAGGAGATGGTTTACCAAAAAATTTTATATACAATGATTTAGAACAAACACAGGACGTTAAAATATGTGCGACTGTGTAAGGAGTCTTGCAATACGCACACTGTGCAGGAGCTTACCCTGCAAGAGATGGGCATGGGTGAGCCTGCAATGACCCACTCGGAGACGAGTGAGTATTACATCATGTTTCCTAGAAGGAAGTTGAGGCCATTTAGTTATTTTTGTTTAATTTTATGCAGCTTATTTGAAGGAATGTTATCCCAGGAGATCTGCCATTTATTATGTAAAAGATCTTTAATGTAATTTTTCAAGTCAGGATAAGGTAGACCAGTGTTGAGAAAGTCGCTTGCAGACCTGGTAGCCATGTCCACAAGTTCATTGCCTTTAATGCCGACGTGAGAGGGAACCCAGCTAAAAACTAGCGAGATTCCCATGGAAGTAAGGTTAGTTATTGTTGTAAGAATTTTGAAAATAATAGGATTATTACAGTTATTGGATTGCAATGAATTAAGAACACTTTGGGAGTCTGTATAGATAATAAAGTTTTTACTATTGTGATTCATCAATTCTTCTAAAGCCTTCAAGATAGCAAAGGCCTCAGCAGAAAAGATGGAGAGTTTAGGATGGAGTCTGTAGCTATTGACTTGATCTTTAATAAGGTATGCACAGCTGACATAGTTAGTGGATTTTGAACCATCTGTGAAGACAGAGGTGTAATTTTATAATATTGCTTGTGATCTTCAAAAATTTGTTGATAAATGATATTGCTAGTTGAACTTTTGTCAAATGACTTAAAGGGGGTTTATTATAGTAAAATTAGGGGTGTACCCATGAATTCCAATAGTTGTAGGTATTGTATCTATATTGTCTACGTTAAGATCTCTGAAAATTTCATTTATCCTTCCCTGAAAAGGCAGAACACAAGATGGTCTAGCATTGTATAATCTCTTAAGGTAGTAATTGAGTGTATGTTGATGAATGGGATGGTTGATATAAGATGACGTTCTGAAGTAGTACTGAAGAGATAACATCTGTCGACGTAATTCAAGAGGAGGTCACAGCAGTCAACGTAGAGACTTTCTACAGGAGATGTTCTAAAAGCTCCGGAACACAATCGAAGAGCGGAATGGTGAATGGTATTCAACTTTTGAAGGACAGAAACGCGTGCTGACCCATATGCAGGACATCCATAGTCCAGTTTTGAGCGGATGATGGCATGATAAATCTTAATTAGAAGAGCGATCAGCTCCCCATGAGGTCTTAGAAAGGATTTTAGGATGTTGAGCTTCCTTTCGCAATTTTTCCGCAAGTTTGTGATATGGGGTGCAAAGGTAAGTTTTTTGTCAAAAATCACGCCGAGAAAATTCACCTCATTCACAATGTTGATGTTATTTCCAAGAAACTGGATCTCTGGGTCAGTGTGCAGACCTCTTTTTTTGCAAAAATGGACACAACATGTCTTTGAACTTGAATAGCTGAAACCATTCTCCATCGCCCACTTACTGATCTTGTTAACTGCAGTCTGGAGTTGTCTGTTAATAAATCTCATATCCGCTCCTTCACATGAGATATGGAGATCGTCGACATACAAGTTTCCATTAACAGAGGGAGGTATCTCGTTCAGAATCCCATTAATTGCAATAATAAATAGAGTCACACTCAAAACGCTTCCCTGAGGAACACCTTCTTCTTGAATAAAAGTGCGAGATAATGTATTTCCTACTTTAACACGGAAATTTCTTAAGGCCAAAAAGTTTTGAATAAAAATAGGCTTACCACGCAACTCTAAATTGAACAGCTGCTGAATAATTCCATGACGCCAAGTGCGGTCATATGCCTTTTCAATATCGAAGAAAATTGACACCAAATGTTTTCCTTTAACAAAAGCATTCCGGATTCTAGTTTCCAACTCCATTACATTATCTAACGTGCTCCTTCCACGACGGAAACCACTCTGAAATTTGGAGAGGCAGTTATTTTCCTCCAGGTAGTATATCAGACGAACGTTTATCATTTTCTCTAGAATTTTGCATAAACAGTTCGTCAGAGCTATTGGACGATAGCTGAGAGGATTCGTAGGGTCTTTATCAGATTTTAGAATGGGGATTACAATAGCCTCTCTCTCCACGAGGAAGGAAAGCTATGTTCTCTCCATATTCTATTGTAAAATTTTAGAAGGTTGAACATCGAAACTGAAGAGAGGTTTTTTATCATTTCGTAGGAGATATTATCGGGACCAGCAGAAGATTTATGGACTTTATGCTAGGCTCTGTTTAGTTCGAAAATGGTGAAAATCAGTATTATAGTTAAAGTTAAGCATAGTTTGAAAGTTTATTGGTTTATCTTCGACTAGGTTTTTGAGTTTTGTAAAAGAGGCAGAGTAATTTGAACTTGAAGAAATATCAGCTAAAGATGAGGCTATTGTGTTGGCTATGTCATCAACAGAAGTTATTAATTTGTTATTGTAATTTAAAATTTGGATTTGGTTGTTTGGGTAAACGCCTGAACAGCGCTTTACTTTTACCCATAAATCTTTACTGGAAATGGAGGAAGTGATACTGCTTATAGTTCACCCACGAATCTCTTTGGCTACGTCTTAAGGTGCGACGGAAAACACTTTTGCATTTTTTATAATTTATAAAGTTCTCCGTCGTAGGATGTCTTTTAAACACGGAAAACGCTTTTCTTTTCTCCTTATAAGTATTAGTACACTCTTGGTTCCACCATGGCTTTGTTTGCTTTTGAGGACGGCAGGATGATTTTTTAATAGAAATGTCAGCTGCAGAAATTATTGTTTGAGTTATCTGATTGACTGCTTCATCAATGGTATTATTGTCGACCATGTCTGTAGAGATATTAGCAAGGATACGGAATTTATCCCAATCAGCGGAACCCAGAATATAACGGGGAACACGCTGATTGGCATTAGAGCCATTATTATGAGTAAGGATAATGGGAAAGTGATCGCTATTATAGAGGTATGAATCTACTGTAAAGTTCCAAAACGGAAAAATTTGAGGGCTGGATATTGCTAAATCAAGAGAGTGAAAGGTTTTTGTAGGAGAATGTAGGTAAGTATATTGGTTTGTATTGTAGATGCACAGATCATGGTCGGATATCAGTTTTTCTATTTGACGACCCCTTTTATTAAGGTTGGGGCTACCCCACAATGGACTGTGGCCATTTAAGTCCCCAACAATAATAAAAGGGACTGGAAGTTGAGTAATAAGGTTATTAAGAGTGCTCTGAGAGATGATATTGTTTGGAGGGATATAGAGGTTACAGACAGTTATAAGAGAGTGTATGTGACCTTGAACAGCAACTGCTTGGAGGTCAGTGTTAATGTTTAAAGTTCTGAAAGGGTAATCATGAGAAGTGAAGAGGGCAACACCACCACAAACCCTGCCCCCTTCTATGTAGTCTTTTCTGATAGTACTGTAGCGTTTTAATTTGGCTGATTTATTGCTGTCAAGAAGGGTCTCTTGAAGTGCAAAACAAACAGGATGGTATTTATTTACGAGGTCTCTGATATCAGAGACGTGACACTTGAAGCCATGGCAGTTCCAAGACAAAAGCGCCATTGTAAAATTTGGAGAAGAAAAGGATGGAAATTATGCAGGTTGGGTCTTAGCCCACATGCCTTCAGAGTCCGAGTGGTCTGTCAACATATCTTCTTCGGATGTGACATAACCTTTGATTGAATCGTCCTCAGCAGTTGGACGATTTTTTAAGAAGTCTTTTTTTGAAAGTTGACATTTCAAAGGTTTGTTAGAGGATTCGTCCTCGACGAAATCCTCCAGGAGATTAAAGCTTTTATTTTTTAATTTTTCTTTTAATCTTGCAGCCGTAATTTTTTGATGTTTGGGCGTCTTTTGCTTTGATGGAAAACTGCTAATCTTAGATTTAGATATAAGCTTATTAGAAACTTGTGTTTTAGGGGTTAATTTATTTTTAGGTACTCGTTCATTTAATGGTTTGGGTATAATTACGTTTTCAACTGTAATAGCTTTATTTTCAATTTTTGAGGGTGAATGACGAGGAGGTTTAGGACTATTGGTTACAGATGGGTTATTTTCAGTTTGTGTGCTTATTGATTTACACTGCTTCACAGCTGCAGCAAAAGTAAATCCAGGTCTTGGAGTACGTTCCTCAATGCGTTTTCTTGCTTCTGGATAAGAGATGTTTTCTTTTGCTTTGATTGCTTGTATTTCTTTCTCCAAAGCCACTTAGCATGAACGGGAATAGGCAGGATGGTCCCCTTTGCAGTTGATGCATTTAGGTGTAGATTTGCAATCAACGCCGTCGTGGCCAACTTCTGCACAACGAGGACAGGTAATTGAACCACGACAAGATGTTTTTGAGTGTCCAAAACGTTGGCATTGAAACAACGCAATGGATTAGGGACAAATGGACGCACAGGGCATCGTAAGTATCCTGCATTAATGTGTGATGGTAGCGATGGTGTGTTAAATGTCAGAATGACATGTTTTGTGGGCAATATTTTCCCGTCACGACGGATGGTGATACGCCGTACTCCACATACATGCTGCTCTTTTAGACCTTCTAATATCTCTTCATCGGGGACATTATAGAGTTCTCTCAGAGATAACTCCTCTACTGAAATTTAAAGTTTATGAGCAGTGACAATTACTTCAATATCTGAAAATTTGGTACATTTTAATAGATTTGACGCTTGTTTTGAATTTGTAACCTCAATAAGCAAGACGCCTGATCTTAATTTTTTGACAGCTTTAACTTCTCCAACAGATGATGAAATGCATTTATGTACGAGAAAGGTGAGACAGCCGAAAAATTTCCCTCCTTTCTCTGTACAGTAAAAAATCTAGCCTGACTTGATACATCAATTGATACATTTTCGTGCCCCTTTTGACCCAAGGGGAGAGGTTGTGGGGGGGTTGAGGATTCCATATTTTAAAGGAAGTTGTTCAGATCCCGGCGGCACCACCCACCATGGAGCCCAACAAGGGGATGCTAAACGCTCCCAAAAAGGGACATAAAGTCGCACCAGTGCTAACCGGGATCTATACGCGCACAGCTACCCCTTAAGCAGCCTCGACCAATTAAAGTGCCCAGTAGGTAACCGATTGCTTGGCCCAGGCCAGTGACAAATGTCGTCCGACCAGCCGATTGATGTAGACGGGACCATTCTACACCTCCCGTTTACCCGAAGCAGGGGCCAAAGTAATGTGTTGGTTTCCCTCAATTACCAGGATCCCCCTTTCCGGGGACACGGGTCTCCACGCACGGCAAACACGTGGGTGGTTAACAAATCGCGAGATGTAGTGTTCAGAAAAGGAACACAACATATCGCGATAAGCCCTCACCTCCGAAAAGGTAACCACAACGAGGGAGAAAAAGGAAAAATGAAGAGAAGAGAAAAAAGGAAAGAAAAGAAACAGAACAAAAGATCGCTGGGGTACCTCGGGATTGCGACACCCGTGTTTACCTAAAGAAGGTAAACCCCCTGAGGGGTTGAAAAATAATAGGGTTATTACAATTAGGAGAGATTAATGAATTTAAAACACTTTGAGAGTCGGAGTAGATAATGAAATTTTTACTATTGTGGTGCGTCATATCCTCTAAAGCCTTCAAAATAGCGAAGGCTTCAGCAGAAAATATGGAGAGTTTAGAATGTAGTCTATAGCTATTGATCTTTTCTTCGATGCTGTATGCACAGCTAACAAAATTTGTGGATTTGGAGCCATCGGTAAAAAGAGGAATGTAAGATGTAAAGTATTGTTTGTGATCTTGAAAAATTTGTTGATATATGCTATTGGCAGTTGAACTTTTTTCAAATGACTTAAATGGGTTAATAATAGTAAAATTAGGAGTGTACCATGGAGGAGTTCTAATATCTGTGGGAATGGTATCAATATTGTCAAAGTTAAGATCTCTTAAAATTCCTTTTATCCTTCCCTGAAAAGGCAGAACACAAGAAGGTCTAGCATCATAGAGGCGTGTGAGGTAAGTATTGAGATTATTCTGATGAATGGGATTAACATATGATGCTGTTCTGAAGTAGTACTGTAGACACAGCACCTGACGACGTAAATCCAGAGGAGCCTCACAGCAGTCAACATAGAGACTTTCTATAGGAGATGTTCTGAAAGCCCCTGAGCATAATCTGAGAGCAGAATGGTGAATGGTATTCAGCTTTTTCAGAACAGAAACACGGGCTGACCCATAAACAGGACATCCATAGTCCAGTTTTGAGCGGATGATGGCATGATAGATCTTAATTAGGGAAGCGCGATCAGCTCCCCCAGTAGGTCTTCGAAAGGACTTTTAGAATGTTGAGCTTCCTTTCACAATTCTTCCGCAAAGTTGTGATATGAGGTGCAAAAGTAAGTTTTTTGTCAAAGATGACGCCGAGAAATTTCACCTCATTCACAATGGTGATCTTATTACCAAGAAACTGGATTTCAGGGTCGGGGTGCAGACTTCTTTTTTTACAAAAATGCGCGCAGGATGTCTTTGAACTAGAAAAGCTGAAACCATTCTCGCACGCCCACTTACTGATCTTGTTAACTGCAGTTTGAAGTTGTCTATTTATATATCTCATATCAGCTCCATCACATGAGATGTGGAGGTCGTCAACATATAAACTCCCCTTTACAGAGGGAGGTATCTCATTAAGAATCCCATTAATTGCTACGATAAATAAAGTAACACTCAACACGCTTCCCTGAGGAACCCCTTCTTCTTGAGTAAAATGTGCGAGATAAGTGACTTCCTATACGAACTTTGAAAGTCCTTAATGCCAAGAAATTTTGTATGAAAATAGGCATATTTCCACACAGCTCTAAATCATAAAGCTTCTGTAAAATACCATGACGCCAAGTGTGGTCATATGCTTTTTCGATATCGAAGAAAACAGAAACAAGATGATTTCGTTTAACGAACGCATTCCGGATTCTGGTTTCCAGGTCAATCATGTTGTCTAGCGTGGCCCTTCCACGACGGAAACCACTCTGGAAATTAGATAGGCACTTATTTTCTTCAAGGTAATACATTAGACGAACATTTATCATTTTTTCAAATATTTTGCAGAGACAGTTCGTCAAAGCAATTGGACGGTAACTGAGAGGATTCGTGGGATCCTTATCAGGTTTTAGAATGGGGATTACAACAGCCTCCCTCCACGAGGAAGGAAAGCTATGTTCTTTCCAGATCCTATTGTAAAGTGATAACAGGTTGGACAATGAATTTGTGGAAAGATGCTTTATCATTTCGTAAGAGATATTGTCAGGACCAGCAGAAGTTTTATGGGTATGATGCAGAGCTGTATTTAATTCATATATGGTAAAATCTCTATTGTAATCAAAGTTTTCTTTAGTTTTAAAATTTATGGGTTTTTTCTCGGCAAGGCTTTTGAGTTTCATAAAAAAGGGCGAGTAATTTGAGGATGAAGAGGTTTCAGCTAGTGATGAGGCTATTGTATTGGCAATATCAGTAGGAGAAGATATTAAGTTGTTATTATAATTTAAAATGTGAATTTGGTTGTTTGGGTAAACGCCACAACAACGCTTGACTTTTGACCATAAATCTTTACTGGAAATAGATGAAGAAATACTGCTAATATAGTTAACCCACGAATCTCTCTGGCTTCGTCTTAAAGTGCGACGGAAAATGCTTTTGCACTTTTTATACGTAATGAAGTTTTCAGTGGTTGGATATCGTTTGAACACTGAAAACGCTTTTCTTTTCTCCTTGTAAGTCAGTCTACAGTCTTCGTTCCACCACGGCTTTGTTTGCTTATAAGAATGGCAGGAAGATTTTGGAATAGAAGCGTCAGCTGCAGAAACTATTATATTAGAAATTTCATGAACTGCTTGGTCAATATTAATATTTTCGACCATGTCTGGAGAGATATTAGCAAGCGTGCGGAATTTTTTCCAATCAGCGGAACCAAGAATGTAACGAGGCAACCGCTGACTGCCATGGGAGCCAAAATTATGCGTTAAGATGATGGGAAAGTGATCACTATTGTATAGGTAGGAATCTACATGGAATTTCCAAAAAGGAAATACTTGAGGACTACAGAGTGCCAAATCTATTGAGTGAAAGGTTTTGGTGGGAGAATGGAGGTATGTTAATTCGTTTTTATTGAAAATGCACAGATCATGGTCGGAAATAAGTTTTTCTATTTTACGACCCCGTTTATTAAGGCGGGGGCTGCCCCATAATGGACTGTGGCCATTAAGGTCACCTATTATAATGAAAGGGACAGGAAGTTGTGAAATTAGGTTGT
>CM063507.1:64454168-64529875 GCA_032207245.1 Pardosa pseudoannulata | reverse complement strand
CCCTGGGGAGCCTTACAAGGGTAAAGTTGCATTCAGTTATCAGAAAGATTGTGAAACTTACTGCTAATAGGCTTCTATTAAAAATATTTTAATAAAATTTCTGAATGTGGCAATTGGGTATAAAAGTAATTAAATAAGTTTAAAAATATCCACAAAATGTCTTGTTGATTTAAGAAGCAAAATTGGATCTTATAGATTAATTATACTGCTATCTATTAACTGTTTAAAAAAATTCCAATTTTTAAGTCCAAGGTTGATTAGTCACTCCTTTAGAAGAAACCCAAATTTTATACTATAAGAAAATTATTATTCAGATTTTATATTTTGTACACATGAAATTGAATTCAAATTTTTTTAAATATACTGTTAGCATTGGTTGGGAAAATAACTGGCTCAAAATGAGCATAGTTGTCCTTTTCATCTCTGTGAAATATGTTTCTTTTGAATTTATTTGCTTTGAATCACATAATTCTAATTTCATTCTGATCTAGTTGGTTTTGGATTTCTGTAGCATAAGTGGTTTTGTCTGCTTCGTTAAATGAATTTTGCCTGAACATAAGCACCTTCACTCATTTTTTTTTTTTTTTATTTTTTTAAAGTAGGTACTTCTAAAAACATTTGAAGTTTTCCTCTCATTTTGTAGAATATTCATCTGGATTGAGAGATATTTTTGTTATAGGAATGAGAATATATATATATATATATATATATATATATATATATATATATATATATATATATATATATATACACATATAATTTTTTTTCTATTAAAATTTTCCAAAATTTCCTTTTTGGTTTTTATTTATTTATTTATTTATTTTTATTTTTTTTTTTGAAAGAAAATTTCTTCATAACGAAAGCATTCACAAATTTCTTTTTAGACTAAACCTGATATTTCTAGGAACTGATTATTTGATGTAAATTAAACATGCCAGAAAAAGTTGGTATCTCAGATGGCAAATAGTATTGCTCTTAATGGATATGGGCATTCATCAACAAAGATGATCCAGATGTCACAATTTTTCTAAGAATTTTATTGTAAAGATCCTTGTCACCATGTGATATGAAACTGTGCTGTTCTCTTAGTTCTTTCAGATCTTTTTTCAGGGCCAGTGTCAAAATATGACTGTTACTTCTTTAAAGTGATATTCAAATAATAAATAGACCAATGGTGAAAAAATTTTTAGTATGTTGTGTGGAAGACCTTCTGAGGAAAAAAAAATGTTGATTGAAACATTAGGTACCCTGCATTTCAACAATTAATGTACTGGATTATTATGAATTAAAGTCCATATTGCTGCAGAATTCCTTTCATTGCAAGGTGAGATTGTGCAAAATAAAATAGACTTATTTTTCTTACTATTGTGCAAAATAAAATAGACTTATTTTTCTTACTAATATACAGAACACTCATGAAAAGAGTAGCATGAGTTCCAAGTTATCATTGTGAAAGGTGTGCACATCCATTATTATGCAAAAATATTTGGAAAATTTAATGTGTGGCTGGTTTGTACGAGTGCAAAATTTTAAAACAAAACAATAATAAAACTTTTTTTAACGAATGACCTGCCCTACGCTGCAGATGCGTCCTTACTTGACGCTCTCTCTACACAGACTCTCCGTCCCTCAACAAACATCGTGCCACTGCAAGCAGCGCCATCTAATTACAATATTAGCATTTTAAAACAAAATCCAAACACTGCACCCCCCCACGTAAGATTTGCGTTTATATTCACACAAAAAAATAATTAATAAACACAGAACTGAATTACAATTACTGTTTGGATTTAAAACAAACAAAAATATCAGCCCTGGAGGGTTTAGACAGAATAAATATGGAAGCAGTCACTTTAGCAGAGTTGAAAATAAAAAATACTGTTTATTCAGTATTAAAAAAAAAGGCGTCGTACAAAAAATAAAAATTAAGTTAAAGCCAGACAAATTAGCTGAAAAAACATAAATATGCTGAGAGGTGAAATTAAAGTTCGACATTCTTAATTTTACCATCATAGCCCTGCCGAGTCTGAGCACCCCGCTCCGAGCCGCCGTCCAAAGCAATAGCTTGCGGCTTATATATACCGATAGGCAACGCCCACAAATCACGTGGCGTGCGTATACAATTTGCATACGCACATTGCCTTCTTAAATGAAGAAAAATTAAAACACAGTTAAATGTGACTGGTATTTCGGTTACACATTTAACTGGAGATTAGATATTACTGAGTAAGTGATGAGAACAAACTAACTTAGGATAACAAAAAACCAATTTTTTTAAACATATAACAAATTTTCAAAACACTGAAGAAATCCTAAAAGAACTAAAAGTATAAGCAAGCATACAAATAAAATAACAATTATATCAATAAGAAATACAATGGTAAATACTATAAACAATTATCACTATAAAACTAAATATTTGAACTTCTAGACATTTATAAGAATACTTATTATATAACTGGATTAAAAATAGATTGCAACACAACATAAAGTAGATTCAAGTAAAAAAAAAAACAGTTAACAGTCACTCATCCTGGAAACAGTCTTGACAAGGCATCCACGTGTGGCATTTTTGATCCAGGACAGTGTTTTATAGTAATATTAAATCGTTGTAGAGCAAACACCCATCTCTGCAATCGTGATGATAAGGGAGCACATTTTTCCAAAAATGGAAGAGGGTTATGATCAGTAAAAATTTGGATTTCTGATCCAAACACTAAGGATTCATACTTTTTTTAAACTCCATATTATCGCAAATGCTTCACATTCAACTGTAGACCAGGATTGTTGAGTTTTACTTAGTTTTTGACTCGCAAATGCAATGGGACATAATTTTCTATCTGTCGTCTGTGATAAACAATCTCCAACACAATAAATCACAAAAGGCTTGCACATGTCTGGAGTGTGAAGAGTAGGAGCACATAACAAGTATGATTTCAATTTTTTGAATGCAATGTCATGAGTATCACACCACGATAGCACATCGGGGATCTTTTTCTTCGTTAATTTTGTTAACGGAAAGCCAACTTCAACAAAGTTTGGAATGTAGTTGTAATCTTTCATTTTCTTGATCGGTTCCCTTGCTATAAGTTCCGTGATATCTGATGGAAGTAATCCTAACAAATGAGATACAAAATCTTTTCTTTTAATTTGTGCCCATTCAGCCTGTCTTTCAAACAGCAGTAAATATAAACTTATATCGTTGTCCTTTTCATGGAACTTCTACATGAGGTGTCTCAGTTCAATTTTAGGTGCAGGTGAACTATATTCACGTGATTGACTTGAACATTGCTGCTTCAATTTCTCAAGCTCAAAATTTCTTTCTTCTATAATAACAACAATTAGATTTTTCACAAATTCTTCTTCGTAATTTTGACTATCCATTGTTAGTTTCTTTAAGTCCACTATTCTCATTTCTGACGAAACAGTTTCACCAAGTTCTTCAGCAAGAACCTTTAAATCTTCTTTCCTCGCACACCCAAGAAATGCCATTCTCATCAATAGCACAATTCTAACTTACGAAGATATTCAAATTCTCGAATTACAGTTGAACTTGAAAATGTAATGTAAAGCACTCAATCCTGCCAGCTGTGCCAATGTCGTGGCTGGTTTGTATGAGTGCAAAATTTTAAAACAAAACAATAACAAAGCTTTATTTAACGAATGAGCTGCCCTATGCGGCAGATGCGTCCTTACTTGATGCTCTCTCTACACAGACTCTCCGTCCCTCAACAAACATCGCGCCGCTGCAAGCAGCACCATCTATTTACAATATTTACATTTACATTACAATATTAGCATTTTAAAACAAAATCAAAATCCAAAAACTACAGTAACAAGATATTGATATTTAATTGATTTTATGCATTCGACGTAACAAAGTTTTCATATAACTTGTGTTCTTTAATGCATACTAAATAATCTATAAACTTTACAATTTAAATTTCCATTTATTTTCTCTATTCGAACATCTTTTAAATACGTATATTTCCTTTTTTAACTTCAAAAGATTTTTTCTTTGTTTGTTTGTTTCCTATTTTTTTCGTAGAATTCATTTAAAATGATATGATTCATTTGCCATTTAAATTGTCACTCTTTTTTATGTTCACAAATTATGTAGTTACTATGTTTGTAAACTAAAGATGAATATGACTGAAAGATCATTTTTTTTCATGCCTTAAAACTGACCAACTTTTGTACTTACAACTTAAATTTTGAATAAATTACACAATACCTTCATGCCTATTCTTATGTTCATTATTAGGTGTAAGTACAGGTAAAGGACTGAGTCAAGTAAATGTTGTATAAAAATTAACACTAGAAAGACTGAAACTTAGTATATACCTATTTTGCCCCAAAGCAGTCAAAATGACTGCATTGGGAAAGAATAATTAATGTGTAAGGAAATTTGTTTAAAGTTAATTTTAAATATTTCTTTTATTATTTACAGTCATACAACAAGTTGTTAGCAAGTATTAACAATAAAAAAAATTTACATCACCTGAAAGAAAATAATTTATGTCATTATTTGAACATTTTAAGCAAATGAAGGTGGAAATCTTTTTATGTGTATATCTTCCGCAAACATAATTTTCATATTTTTCACAAATATTACTTGTTATGTTATTGAGCAAAGTCGTACTTTACAAATTTTTTGTTTGTTATTATATGTTATATTTAATGTTTGCAGGTCTTCATTTTCTGATGGCTTGTTCTGTCTTGCAGCTCTGTAATCGGTGGAAAGCTGTTTTACTAATTGATATAAGAACTAATTTCATTGTATTTGTATTCCTGTTGCTTCTTTGTAAAGGATCCAAGCATTTATAGCTGCCAAGTCTAAAATATTGAATTTTTACCGATGGATCAAAATCTGACGATTATGTTGGTTGCGCATATGCAATAGACAATGATATTTATAGCTACAAGCTGAACTCTTGTTTTTCTATTTACACTGCTGAACTGATCGCTATTTTTAAAGCCTTAGAGGAGTTAACACACTACAAGAGGAACAAATTCATTATTTATACCGACTCTTTGAGCTCTTTACACTCTTTATCTACTCTACAGATTAATAGTCATCCACTGATTTTATATATTTACAAACTTTTAAGCATCCTTGTCTCGGAGGGTTTTTCAATACTCTTTTGTTGGGTTCCTTCTCATGTGGGAATAAAGGGTAATGATCTTGTGGATTGTGCTGCAAAATCGGCTTTTGATCCCCTTAATATTGCTATTCCATACTGCGACTTGAAAAACCAAATTAAATACAATACTTATAGAAATTGGCAAGAATCGTGGGACCATGTAGTTGAAAATAAGTTACATTTAGTCAAGCCCGTTATCATTCAATGGCCCCCTCAAAATACCAGAAAATGGGATGTTGCCTTAACCTGTCTGCGTATTGGCCACACTCGATTTACACACTGTCACCTCCTTCTCGGTGATCCTGCTCCAATCTGCCAAGCCTGTAAGGTCAATATGACCGTGAAACACATTTTAATTGACTGCCAGAATTTTAATAAACTTCGTCGTCGATACTTTCCTCGTGATATCAGTATGTGTAGTCTAATTGGTATATCACCTCATCCTAATCTTTGTAAATTTCTTACCGATATCGGGTTTTATAATCATATTTGATGGTTTACTCATCTTTCCTCACCAATCAGTTTTTAATCTTTTTACTTTGTTCTTAGCATTTTTCCCTTTTATATTTGAATTTTTTACAAGTTTGTGTCATTATCGTATGTTTATTCGACGTTTTTAATAACTACCTTTAAATCTTTTTACGTTGTGTTTGGCACAATATGTCCCTAGAGGATTCAGTGCCATAAAGCATCAAACAACCAACCAACCAACCTAAAATATTGAAAAATATTTGGAGGGGCCATCTACGAGAACTAGTCTTTACAGTATATTTTCTGGCCATCTGATCCGTCATATCAACTTCAAATTTTGTTTAGTTATAAAATCGAATACGGTAACATTTTTTATTGCTTCAATCAGTTTTTAAAAATTTGTTCCTGGAACTTAGAACAGCTATTCTTTTATTTGGTTTGCTTTTATATATTGTAAGGACAGAATTTTCCGATTTGTATAAGAAAGTGGAGAAACCGACGCATATTATCCTTCATTTGTTTGGCTTCTTTGGGTAGTTCTTTTTAATTTCCTCTAATAGTTCCAACTAATGTTTTTTTTTTCCAATAATCTTATCGCAAGTGACATGCTAATGAAAAAGTTATTGGCCGGGATATTCCTTTCACAGTTTGTGTATGGCTCAACCAGTTTCAGAACGTGTGCACTGAGAAGCATTGATGATGGTCGTTCTTCGTCTTTCCCCAAGTAAGGAAAACCATTCAAAACATACTTGCTACTAACATCTGATGCAAGCCAGAATTTGATTCCAAATTTGTTGGGTTTATTAGAAATATCCCAAGTAGTCAAAAAAAGTAGTAAAAACTTTATTATCTATACAGACTCCCAAAGTGTTCTAAATTCATTGCAATCAAATAACTGTAATAATCCTCTTATTTTCAAAATTCTTACTTCAATAACTAACCTTACTTCCATGGGAATCTCGCTAGTTTTTAGCTGGGTTCCCTCTCATGTCGGCATTAAAGGCAATGAACTTGTGGACATGGCTACCAGGTCTGCAAGTGACTTTCTCAACACTGGTCTTCCTTATCCTGACTTGAAAAATTACATCAAACATATTTTACACGATAAATGGCAGATGTCCTGGGATAACATTTCTTCAAATAAACTGCGGGAAATTAAAACCAAGATAATTAAATGGCCTCAACTCCCTTCTAGAAGACATGACGTAATACTCACTCATTTACGAGTGGGTCATTGCAGACTCACCCATGCCCATCTCTTGCTGGGTGAAGCTTCTCCACAGTGTGCGTATTGCAAGACACCATACACAGTCGCACATATTTTAACTTCTTGTGTCTGTTCTAAATCATTGTATAAAAAATTTTTTGGTAATCAATCTCCTAATCTTAATTTAATCATCGGCGAAACTCCACATCCAAACTTGTTCCCCTTTCTTCGTCAAACTGGTTTTTATACCGAAATATGATTTTTATTTGTTCAATTTGTAATCTTTCAATTTTCAATTCTTGTTTATCTGTATATAATTTAATTTTTATTCGTGTTTTATATTGTATGTTTTATTTTTATTGTTGCTTTAATCTGTTTTTGAGCCTGTAATTTTTTTTCATCTTGTTTGGCGCAGTTTGTCCCTAGAGGATTTAGTGCCATTAAACTTCAATCAACCAACCAATCAAGTAGTCAAAATCACTGCTTTTGGGCAATACAGGTATAACACATATATATACCAAAAATGAAAGAGGGGGTATGCAATTACAATGATTAATAAATGCAATTATATGTTGTACAAAAAGTCCCAAAATTCTAAGAAGCTGTGTCATATACACAATTATTTTTCTAGTTGAAATTGAAAAGCAGTCAAAATGACTTAGGCAATCTAGTGTTAATGAACTGGAATTTTTTTTTGCAAAAGCTTGTATATTAATTCCATTATTTGAAATATAGATTTTTTTTTCTTTGTTATTGTTTCCATTTTGCCATCAACTGTCTGAACTATAAATTCATAAACAGAAATTGATGCTGAATAATTAGTATTTTGACCTTAGTTTTTGTGTTTATAAATATAAAATACAAAAAAAAAAAATTGTTCAAGCTTAGTTATGGATTCTAAACGTACTAAAAAGTTACTGCTGTGAGTTGATACAAATGGTTTATTTTTACCAAATGTCATATCCCATTGATGAAAATTAACTTTTGCTACAATTCTGTGTGAAATCAGAGTCATGTTTGTATGTTTTCTATCAATTCTGTTAATTGTTCCACTCCATCAAAAGCAGATTTTATGCAATTTGTTGCAAAGAAGCTCAACTGTGCTTTAATTTCTCCAAAAGTATTATAATGATATTAGTTTTTTCCAATTTTGACACTTACTACTTACATACAACATACATGGGTTGCATACCAATTATTGCATCAAATCCTGCTGCTGCGATTAGTTGTTGAACATTTTGGTCTGTCGTATCTACAGAATGTAAACAAGAACTTTCAGCCAGTATGCGATATTCAGGCTTCAAATATGCAAATTTTTAGAATGCATTTTTTATACTTTAAAAAGTATAGTTTGTTATTCTATGTGTGATTCATGCAAATTGTACCGAGGCTTTTTTTTTTTTTTTTCACCTAGACAATTTTTTAAAATTCTTACTTCCTTATTTTATGCTTACCAAGAAAGATAAAATCTACTATTTTCATATAATTCATTTACAGTTTGTATTCGATAATCTTTTTACAATTCAAAATTATAATGCAATTTAAAATGTTCTTGGTTGTCATATTTTTGATAGTCTTTTTAAAATATTGATAATATTATTACTTGACCATGACTTAGAGATCCAAATTAAGATTTGAATTTTTTCTCTATAATTAACTTTTGAAAGCTTATCTTTAAACATCAGCATTGATCTACCAAATTCTGAAGTTTATTTATAATTTTTCTTAACAAAACTCTCACCTTAAGAAATATTCTCCTATAAATCCAAAATGGAAGCAACCTTCTTTTCTAGAGCAAGTTTAGCATATTTTAGCTTTTATTTTACAACAGATTAAAAATCCCTGTAATTCATTTATTTGTTGTATGTAAACAGGAATGATCTAGTAATTTAAAAATTTTAAATAATAAAACCTATAGTAACGTGTTAGTTTTATTTAAAAATTGAAAGCTGTGTCATATAAAAATATTGATGAAACGTAGCGACTTTTAATTTATTCAAAATAAAAATATTGTCAAGATAAAATATAAAATTTATAGTTACCAAATAATAAATATCTGGATTAAGTTATTAAAACCTATAACAATAAGTTAGTTTTTGTTTAAAAAATGGCAACTGCGAAATGCAAACAAATTTCATAGAACATGGGGACTTTTGAATAACTGAAAATAAAAATCTCGCCAAGACGATAAAAGAGAAAAAAGAAGTGATTTTCTAAAAAAATATGAGTTTACCGTTTAGCAGATACCAAAATAGTCTCATATACGTATATACACTTGAATTTTAATAGCGTAGATACTTTTTTTATGTTACTCGGAATAACAAAGAGCAGGCAATAACTATCACTAAAAATTTTTTTCAAAATTAGTTTTTGTCTAATAGATTTATCTTATATTAATTTTAAGGCATATTTAAAAACTTAATTCTGAAATATTGTAGGGCATTTATTGAACATGCCTTGTCTGGTTCTTAATCATTAAAGTATGTTCCTTAGGAAATAGGGTTTATGTCGTTATGCCGTGTATTTCAAGTGGGTCCTTATAAAAAGTTTCTTTGGTCCTTAGAAAGCCCTTAAAAAGTCCTAAATTTTTGTTCTGGAAAAAGAGTAGAAACCCTGGGTGTAGCACGTGGAGTGCTTCTTTTACTTTTTATTTTTTTTTTAATATTTTTTCAGCATTTTCTCCTTGTCTTTTCTTCTATATTTGAATATCGTAATATAGGTCAGTGGCATTTTACTATAATTAATATACGATATAAAGCAACTTAGGTTATTAATGGATTTGAAGTAACCACGGCATTTTAGTGCCGTTCCATCAGGTAAGTGCAATTGATTCTCCTTTGAGTACCAACAGTAAATTAAAATTGTAATTGTGTAAAAAAATGTTAATAATTAAAATTATAGTAATAAAGTTAGTAATTAATAGATATTTTATTTTCATATCGGGGGGTAAAGTCACTCACGTCCATGGCAGTCCTTAAGCCATACGTGCCCCCTGGGTGGTGCTAAATGAGTGACAAACTTCAGGGGCGTACCTACTTTAGGTATGCTCCTGAGGTCGGTATGTACAGGTGTCAGAAGCCTGTGATGCCTTAGTGAATCTTCGTCCTTCCTTGTATGCGTCGCTATGTCCGTGTAGCACATCTTAGTTGAGTGTCCAAATTTTAAAGTTTACAGACATCGTCATTTTTATACTCATGATATTCATTTAAAAGATATCCTTGGCATTATTCCTCATCCTAATGTTTTCTTCTTTTTGAGAGACATCGGGTTTTATCATCATGTCTGATTTTTAATTCTTCTCTCTGTGTTTTTGTCATTTTCACTGATTTTACCTCTTGTTCACCTGCTGCTTTCTGACAGTTTTATAGTGTTCCAATTTTACCATTTTATCCTGTATATTTTTTACATTTCTACATTATCTTTCTATGGCACTCTTCGTTTTGGCACAATATATTCCATTTGGGATTCAGTGTCAATAAATCCAAATCATCCATCCTTCCTTCCTTGTTTGCCTGAGCTTTCCTCTGTAAAGATTGCTCCTTAATAAGTTGGACAAAATCAAATTTGAAGCAGCGGTTTGGTAGCCGCTATGAATGACTGTTGTGACGGTCGGCTCTTCAGTATGTAATTGCCGTGAGGCTGGGTCAGATTAGTCTAATATCATTCATGTTCAAATCTACAATAAGTCAAAATCGTAATTTCTTAAACAAATCTTTCTATGAAAGGAAATAATTTTGAATACCTTCAAAAGTGCATTTTAATCCAAAACTTGCATTGGAATGCAAGTTTTGGATTAAAATGCTCTTTTGACAGCAAATTTCTATAAACTAAGTATGAAACGCTTTGTCACATTAATGAAAGCATAAATTATTTTATAAATGTAATATATATATGTTAAATCTAGTCGCCGGGTAACACTGACGAATCTCCTTCATTTTCCACAAAATATTTATAACAAAAATAAGGGAATGGAGGGACGCACACTCGCTGCCAACCACAAGGATTTTAGCAGCCGAGCCACATCCACCATACTTTATATCGTCCCTCGTGGATTTACCTTCTTTTCATAAAATTAGGGTCCTCTTCGGTGATGGCGGAGTAAATTTGAGAGCGTTAGCATATGATGTTGGAGTTCGGATTGCTTTCTTGATATCAGAAACGTGCTTAAATAATTGAAAGCGAGCCATGATGGGGTCTGTGTGCCTTTAATAAGGCTAGCTGGTTTGATGGTTGAGGAGTTAAACATGTTCATGACATGAAGAGTCATGTTCAAGTAAATCAGAAAGATCGCTGGTAATGGTGTCCATTTTGTTGCCAGAGATGAGTCGGTCTTTTCAGTTTCTTGGACGTTAGCGTTTGTCTAAAATCTTCAAGGATGATTCTAGGTTGGGATGGTAAATTATGGAGGCTTTGAACAGAAGATCTGGTCCGCGGTGGGGTATAGTTCCGGCATGGGGCAGATATATAAAAAGGCCTAAAGAGAGGAATGCAGTGGTCCGAAATTAACAAAGAACAACTATCTTCACGGTAGAAAAACGAACAAGCCATCCACACGGCTAAGCTAAACAAACACGGTGTTTAAAACTAAACTAGGAATGTTCCGGAATGAAGCTTCGAAAGAAATACTACAAGAGATAAGATTTAACCAACAGTAGTTACTGTCTATATGAGTACACGGAATGAAATTCGCAAAGAATTTATGATGTGGAATCAAAATTTCTCCTCTTAAATAGCCTGCTAGTTGCATAAATAAAATGCGCTGCAGCGATACACGTTTATTCACTGGCCGCCAAATTTTAAAATTTTGCTTTTTCCGTCGAAACCTGTATGTATACCAATGGTGTGGGTATTTGAATCTTTAAATTTTTCCCAAACACGCATTAAGTCAGAATAAATGACAAAGGTTTTTTTTAAAGTTGTATTATAGAATTTCATGTACAACACTAATTTCAGCTGGGGAAAAAAAACTGTAGATGAAAGCACCCGAGTCGCTCCAATAGGCAAAATCTTCATAATTTATAGATTTTGAACCATTCGAGAAAATAGTCTTCATTAATTAAATATTGATTTTTGAAGGAAGTGAAAAGTTGGTAAATGTGGTAATCCCTGTTTTCTTTAATGTATTCCTGAAAGTTGAGGAGAAGAAAAAATATGGTCTTCTCATGGCGACGTTTGAAACATTGAGAACACTTGACTTGCAAGCATTAATGTTTACGAATTCTAAAAAAGAAATGCAGGATTCGCCATGAGAATAAAAACGATGAAGATGATTATCTAAAAATATATTTTTTTAATAGGTGAGAAGTATGTCTCGAATGATTTTTTTTTAATGATCGATATGATTAAAAGATGGTTCATGGCATGGATCTGAATCAGAGTCTGATCATGTCTGAACAGAGATCAAGTGATTTCGCCTCATGAAGGCATTTCAAATTTGAGTTTCCAATATAGAACATTGCTTATTGTTTAACAGCTGTTTTAATACTTCATGCACACAAGTGAAGACACTCAATACCCACACACAAATCTGAATCGTTAAATATGCGTGTGAAAACATGAAATACTTTCTTGAGGTATATCGAGTAATTTTATACAATGCATATGTTCCATCATATTGCATTACTTTTTCTTGTGAGTTGACAGTACAGTTATTTATGTTATACAATAAAAGAGAATGACTAGTTTCTCAAACTCTTTTTACACACATGCATTCAAATGGTTTCTCTCCCGCGTGAGAATGGCCGAACGATGGCCGAATGGTTAGGGTGCTAGCCTTCGGAAACCAAGCTCGTGGGTTTCGAATCCCACTAATGGCATGGATGTTCCGTAGCCGTTTCCGGAATCGGCTTTAAACATGTAGGTCCCCGGTCTCATTAGCCCTCGTGTTGCAAAAAGTAGACCCGTAGCCGCTCCAAAACCAAACCAAACCAACCCGCGTGAGAATGAAAAGTCCCTGGCAGATTAAGTGCTACGAAGAGGCAATCAAACCTGGATGAGAATGAAAATGCTGCATTATGTTTGCCGATGTATGAAAAGAAATTTACATGCATACGGATCGTCATTCAATTCCGAGTAAACTGAGACACAATTTTCGTTGTGTTCATCAGTATCTGGGGGAAAATATTTGCTCTCAGTCGTTTTTAATTACAGTAGTGCCATGAAACTTTTGACAAATTTCACTTTTTCTGTTTGCAAATCTTTACAATAGGAGAAAGTTTGTGTTGAAATAATGAAATTCACGAGTAACAGTTTCTGAAAAAATTGCACAAACTGTCTCAAAACTAAAGTTCTATTTTAGCTCACCCCTCCCTCACATACATACACTAAAATTAAAAATAATAAAATATTGCCACTTTTTTTCCAGACTTGAAAAATTATAATTTTTTATTTCAGAGTTTGCAGACTAAAGGAGGATTATGCATTTACCATAGTCCATGCCATAGACCTTGCAATCTGCTCTCCCTCAGTTTATGTGAGGCACCTCCACAGTGTGCGTATTGTAAGACTACTTATACAGTCGCACATAAAATTCTTTGGTAATTCGTCACCTAATCTTAGTTCAATCATTGGGAAAATGCCGCATACGGGCTTATTCCCTTTTTTTCGCTGTACTGGATTGTACTTTGAAATCTGATTTGTTTTTATTTTCTAACTTTTCATGTTCAATTTTTTAATATTTATTCTTAATCTTTTAATTCTTGATTTTAAATTCTAATATTTTAATAAATTTGTATTTGAATCTTCAAATTCTTAATTTTCTTTTTTGTGCTGTACGTTTTTCAATTTTTTGTTTCTCTTTTACATTTTAATCTTTAATTTTTAACTTTACTGATTTTCGTTTTAAATTTGTGTCTTTCTAAATTTTCTACTTATTTATTTGGTTTTATATGTGTTTTCTATTGGATTCAGGCATCTTTCTTTTTTACGTTTCATCAAAATTGTTTCTAAAATTGTGTTGTTGTATTCTGTTTTTCGTCATGTTTGGCGCAGTTTGTCCCAAGAGGAATTAGCGCCACTAAATTTCAAACAACCAACCAACCAACCTCCCTCGGTTTATTCTTTATACGCCTTTTTCGTTTCAAATGTTACTTGAAAATGGTCTCAATATCGACCATTTTTCTGATATTTCTGTCTCCGCTCTACCATTATTCTAGTAATAGTGCTCAATAAATTCGGTTCGTTCAGTTCGGAAAGCAAACTGGTCTTCTTTTATTTATCGTGCAATTATTACTCCTGACACTATCTCCGGAACTATAGATGAAGCAGTTGACAAGGTAACCTCCACGATTATCAAAGCAGCAGACGCTAGTATTCCAAGATCCTGCTCTTCAATGTGAAAGAATAAAAAACCGTGGTAGAGCTCAGATTGCCTTTACGCCAAAAAACAGCAGCAGAAGGCACGGAGTATCTTTCGGAGATACCCCACTACTGAAAACATGATCATTTTTAATAAAATCAAAGCACTTGCCAGAAAAGTAAGACGTCGTTCCCATAGAGAGTCGTGGATGAAATATGTATTTAGCATCACGGCATCTACCTCCAGTAAACTATGGTTAAAGGTAAAAAGAGCAATGGGCATTTACCATAATAATCCAATAGCCTGTCTTATAACGGAAAAATCATTTCTAGTATCAATGATATAACGAACACAATTGGTGAAACCTTTGCCTCTACCTCAATTGAACTGTCGTATTCGAAAGATTTCCTGTCATACAAGACGCTGTCCGAAAGACAAAACTTAAACTTTAAAGCATCATCAAACTTGCCATAAGATAGCCCTTTTAACCTTCAAGAATTACTTTTCTGCTTACGTCAGTCTGGAGATATTTCCCCAGATCCTGGTTCCGTATCCTTTAACCCTTAAAAGAACGCTATTCCTTAAACTTTGAATGTCAACAAAAAAATTTATAGGCAGTCTATTGAGGTTAGAGGAGTATGGATATAAATTTTTATCAATATTGGACCAACTGTTTTAGTTTTGTGGGTGTGCCCACAGTGGGATCACTGAATGACTAGCGCTTTGAAATGTGCGGCGGAGAGAGCATTGCTGTGAAGCGCGCAATACAGTAAATAATTTTGCCAACCTAGAAGATCTGATTTCTGTAGCAGCTTTAGCATTACCCAGGGTGCACCACGAGGAGGCCTGCTACCTTGCACCCCATCCCCCCCTCAAAAAAAAAAAAAAGATTTACATGATATATACAAATTATTTACAAAAGTATTACGTTTCCTCTCATTTTTGTTCATGATATTTTTCAAAGCAACTGCTTCCTGATCTTATAAAACATAGCCCCACATTGCAGGTCTTACACATATAACGGGAGCGATGGGGCTTTTGCTTTGTGCTGCAATATGCACATCTTCTTCTTGTGCATTTTACTGGAATGTGCTCCACATTTTTGAATCTCTTTTCTTTAGAAACCTTTAGTTTGTAAGGAGGAGCTGGCTTTAGGTGTTAGTTGCTTAGCTATTTTTAATGTGCCGATGGAGCAGAAAGAGTAAAGTAGATTTAATTTGAATTCTTTACCATTTTTAATTTCAGTTTCAGTCAGCATTTTGTGCAGTATGTAGCTGTTTACTACTACAACATCCAAGAAATGGAAAAAAGTTCTGTGCCACCATTTTCGGCTTTTCCGATCTATTTCATATAATGATTTAAGGTGGTGGAATTAGTCCACAAAGCCCGTATTTCTATTATATGAAGAAACTACCTTCGGTGAATTAATTTTTATTATCTTTCCATCTTTTTCCCGTCTCTCTAATTCTATTCGATCAATAGCATCTGTAAGTGATGAGAGAATTGACACACAGCGCTTGTCTTTCCATTTCAGACAAATAATATCATCATTGGAAACAGCCCAGTCGTATTCGCCCCGTGCTAGATTTTTATCGTGAGAAAGCAGTGTTTTGGGCATATTTTTCCTGTTTAGTATGACAGTGCCACAGGAATATATGTTTTTCGTTTCCAAGAAGCGAAAGAGTTCATATGTTGTAAAAAAATTGTCCATGAAAAGACGGTGATTTTTCCCGTATAAGCTTTCCGTTAGTCTTTTTACAACATTCTCTCCCAGGTTTCTTTCAACGACTTCTCGCTTACCAGAATATATCTCAAACTGAGATGCAAAACCACTGTCACTGCACCTCATCCATACTTTAAATCCCCGTGTTATGGGTTTTTTCGGCATATATTGTTTGATCGAGCTCCTTCCTTTGAACTTAATCATACATTCATCTACTGATTGGTTTGCACTTGGAAGAAGTACGTTCAAAAATCTTTCTGAGAGATGGGGAAAAAGTGGGCGCACTTTATATAGTTTGTCGTAATTCGTTTCTCCCCTCTTTGGTTCCACAGAATTATCATTTAAATGCAGATTCGACAGTATCCATTTAAATCTTCGAAAGGACATTCGACTACTAATGAAAGAATCATTAAGAGCTTCCTCTTTTGCCCAGTAATCTGCATAACTTGACATCTTCTTTATACCCATCAGCAGATTTATGCCTAAAAACACATAAAGCTCCTCTAAAGTAAAGGGAGTATATAGCTTCTCACTTTGAGTGGCATATAAATTAGTCTAAAAGACTCTATGCTCCATAAAACTAACAGTAAAAATTGCCAAAAAAATCTCTATCGGTGATTTTTCTGGTAGCTCCCACATTTCCTCACTGGGCCCAGTTGAAGATGTAAAATTTGGAATAGATTTTTGTAGCGGTTTCTTAATAGTCCATATCACGTCTTGTTGTGCAGATGATCCTGATATTGAAGGTTCATCGACATCAACAGAAATAATTTTCGTCTCTGAGTAGTACTCTTCCATAATACTGCTTGAATCCGTGAATTCAGAATCATCAAAGTCTTAAAGATACTCGGCTTGCTAGCATTAATATTTCACCACGCCTCTTATTTCAAATGCCACCTTGGAAGAACCATAATATTCCTTACCTGCAACCCTTTAAGGTCTTTTTAAAAGGACTCGTATATTTACCAGCAAATAGTCAGTTCATTTAATGCTCAATATATTAATTATGGAAAGATCTATACAGACGGCTCAAAATCTTATGATTATGCTGGTTTTGCGTATTGTGGCGACTCTGGCGCTTTCAGCTACAGACTTCATCCTTTTTGCTCCATATTCACAGCCAAAATAATTGCCGTATACGAAGCTTTAAGATACATTTCTATCACCAATAAAAGATTCTTTATAACATACTCCGACTCAAAGAATGTCTTGGAAAGTCTTAAATGTGATTCCAATACTCACAGCTACGTTTCTCTGGCTGTTCAGCTGCATAGAAAGCTTTCCCGGGGAGGTTTAAACATACTTTTCTGTTGGGTTCCTAGTCACGTTGGTATTTCTGGTAACGAGAAAGTGGACACTAGCGAAACAGGCAACTAACTACATTCTATACTGGTGCTGTGTCTTACAGTGATAATAAAAAAGCCATTTCCATCAACATAAATGCCCATTGGAATGCCGAATGGAATTTAGAAATTCGAAACAAGCTTCACTTCCTTAGACCGTCTAAATCATTTTGGTCATGTTTTCCAAATCGCAAATTGGATGTCATTTTAACACGTCTTCGCATCGGTCATACAAGAATCACCCATAAACATCTATTTTTGGCTGAGCCTGCCCCACAATGTTCTCTCTGTCACACTCATCTCACCGTTCATCACATTTTAACTTCATGTGCGGCTTTTATACGATTTTATAGTATATATTTTAAATCTTTTCATCCCAGTTTGAGCAAAGTTTTGCGTGAGACACCCCCCCCACCCAAAAGTATTTGAATTCTTCATCCGCATAGGCGTTTTTAACCTCGTTTAATTTAAAAAGTTTTAATATTTAATATCAACTTTTACGTCGTATTTTTACTCGTGTTCTTTCTTTTATAAATTTCACTCATAGTTATGCTTCTAAATTATATATATATATATATATATATATATGTGTGTGTGTGTGTGTGTGTGTGTGTATTCATATTTTGTTTAAAACTTAAATATTTGTTTGGTTTACCCTGTGTCTGGCACAATATGTCCCTTGTGGATTCAGTGCCATTAACCATCAACGAACCAACCAACCAATCAATATTTGTTTGGCGCAGCGTATCCTAGCTTGGATCTTGCGCAAAAATCCCCAATCAACCAACATTTACCATAGATCTATCCGCCTTCTAATTTTTGTATTTCTCTCAAGAGTTTGCAGACGAAAAGAGCAGAATAGATAACTCTTTCAACATTTGCCGTCCTTCTGCTCGTTGCAAGTGTTGAAGCGTCAAGGTGTTCCATTACGATGCTCAACCTAAACGCACTGAATGAACACACACTATCCAAGAATCTTTGCAAATGACCCTGAACTTCAACGTTACATATCGAATTAATCGTAATACGCATGTGTCCAGTCGTCGGGCTGTTCTCATTTTCGAAAAGAGGGGTGAGTCACCTTACTTTTCTGTCTCACTTTGTAGATTTACCATAGATCTATCTGTCTTAAGGCCATACTATGGAACCATGGATTTTGTTGCATCGTAGATTATTCTTGGTATGGGTTTTACATTGCATTTACTGTGTTTATCATTTTACCTTTCTTTCGGCTTATTTTGTCGTTGCGTCATTTATAATTTTTTTAGTAATTTACAATCGTGGTATTAAAGTGCTGATTTGATACGGCCTTTTAAAACACAATATATACTCCATATTTAATAGTCACTATAATAATTCTTCAGTTAAGTTCAGTAAATTCTAACAGTTCATTAACTTTGTAAAATTTGAATAAAACTTAATAAAAGAACTCAGAACTCAACCGAAATCACTACGTTTTACTCAGAAGATTGAAATCACTCACAACTTGGTTGTAATTACTCCTGAGTCCCAAAAACAAAGCATCCTCCTCCACGTCGACATCCGAACTGGCTGGAGCCGAATGATGGCCGAATGGTAGAGCGCTGCTCTTCGGAACCGGAGTTCGTGGGTTCGAATCCCGCTGCTGGCATGGATGTTTGTAGCCGTTCGGAATCGGCTTTAAACTGTAGGTCCCGGTCTCATTAGCCCTCGTGTGCAAAACAGTAGACCGTAGCGCTCCAAACCAAACCAAACCAAACCGAACTGGCTGGAAATTTCTTTCTCGCTGCACTTCAGAAAAATAGAACTAATGTCGGTATATACGTATATAAATAAGTAAATAAATTGATGACCAGCTACGTAATACAATTGGACATCTCTGATAATACCCCCTCAGGGGGTTTACCTACTTTAGGGAAACACGGGTGTCGCAATCAAGGGGTACCCCAGCGATCTTTTGTTCTTTTCCTTTACTTTCCTATTTCCTCTTCTCTTCCTTTCTCCCTCGCTGTGGTTAACTTTTCGGAGGTGAGGGCTTTTCGCGATATGTTGTGTTCCTTTACTGAACACAACACCTCCCGATTTGTTAACCACCCACGTGTTGGCCGTGCGTGGAGACCCGTGTCCTCGGAAAGGGGGATCCTGGTAATTGAGGGAAACCAACACATTACTTTGGCCCCTGCTTCGGGTAAACGGGTGGTGTAGAATGGTCCCGTCTACATCAATCGGCTGGTCGGACGACTTTTGTCACTGGCCTGGGCCAACCAATCGGTTACCTGCTGGGCACTTTAATGGGTCGAGGCTGCTTATGGGGTAGCTGTGCGTGTATAGATCCCGGTTAGCACTGGTGCGTCCTTATGTCCCTTTTTGGGAGCGTTTAGCATCCCCTTGTTCGGCTCCATGGTGGGGGGGGGGTGCCGCCGGGATCTGAACAACTTCCTTTTAATTATGGAATCTTCAACCTACCCCCACAACCTCTCCCCTTGGGTCAAAAGGGGCACACAGCGCACGTACACTCTGCCGAGTGGTCTTTCTTGAAGTGTTCCGAGCCAGAGGAGTGACCCTCTTCACTACGGACACACTTAGATACCAAATGGCAAGCAATTGACGAATGGAATAAGCACTGGCAGTTAAAGCACTGAGTGGGGCGCTTACTACCGCGGAACTTTTTTAAGCCCTTTGACCATGGCCGTTATTTTAACATTGTCATAATTTTCCGCCTCGAAAAATGTTTTAATGAGAGTGGGACTAGTGCAAGCAGGTAAGCCACGGGTGACTACTTTAAAAATCTTGTCCTCGTCTAATAAATAAGTGTTATGCTGTACCTTATTCGCATCTAAGTAACGGACTACAGCACCATACTCGTCAGCTGAACTAGTCGAGAGCTTGAGGTATTTTCCCTTCATTATTGATTAAACCGATGGAGCAACATGTTGCCTAATTTCTTGTAATTTAATATGCCACATGGCACCAGGAGTGATGGAAAATTCGGGATGGCGTTTTTGTTTTCATAGTGACCTTCCATGTTGCAGATCCATGAGAAGACTGTTAGAAACCTGTTCAATGCCATCAGGGGCCAGTGGAGGAGTTTTGTATAATACCAAAGAAGAACGCCAATAAACGCTCCTCAGTGGTGTTAGCTTTAATCAAATTAGCTTTGATGTTTCTAAGATTGATAATTATTTCCTCAAAATCTTTGATGCCTAAAAGTTGTTTAATATCATTAAGTAATGTGGAAATTACACCAAGCTGATTATTGGAAGAGATAAAATTTTCTGTACTGGAAGGTGGGGAAGTCGCTATAAGTAAGGCCTGAGCGGGAGACGTAACTGGTGCTGAAGTCACGCTGGGTGAGATAGCCTGTGCGAAGGACTTAGTCATAGTTCTGGGAATTGCTGCGATGAAGGTTGGCAGGGCAACCTTTGGTTTGGAAACTTCGGGCATCCTTGATAGCTGGCCTCCAGAGTTACAGCATGTTGGGGAATCCATTATCCCTGTTCCTTTAATGCAATTCTTTGTATTATGAAATTCCGCGCATTTCACACAGCGTGGCTTCCTTAAACAGTTATCCGAGTGGTGGTGGAAAAACTGACAGTTATGACACTGCTGTACTTTAATGGGGACCTTTAGTGCTCTACAGTAACTTTAATATAAAAGAGAGATTCAAGCTCATTATTTTTTTTATCACCATCATTGTTTGTAAGCTGAATTTGGAACAGGGGTATTGGTTGGTTGGTTTTGCGTTTAATTAGTTGAGCAACCTTTAATATTGGAAATTCCAGTTTGTTTAATTCATCTTTAATCTCGTCCACCGGAATATCACTAGGGAGAGAACGAAGAACCACTTTAAGAGGGTGTACTATTCCTAAAGGTAGGAAATAACCGTCAATTTTGTTGTCTACTAAAAAATTTGGTAATTGCCCTGTGATTGTCTTCTGTGTGTGGTTCGAGGCGAATAAATTCGCACCCAATCCTAGCATGGAACTTTCTAACACTATTTGGTCCACTATTTGGTCCAGTCGCGATAGTTATCTGTTTTAACAATGGTGATTTGCCTAATTTTAGGTTTGTTATTTAGGTTGGTAGGAATAGTTAAGGAGTTTAATGGACCTGTGAGAGTTTTTTCCTTGAGATTATTGAATTTTTTTAGTTGTGACAAGTTTTTTTAGAGGTCATGGTGGGAATTGATCTTTTTTTCGTATAGCAAAGAGGTAGGAGCATAAATTAGTTATGTTTAGGTCTTTTACTAGGAGTTTGTAACCCAGGAAAATGCTCGTCATTATTTGTCTGCTTACCTTTAATATGATCTACTACCATCGGTCTTTGCGATAGAATTTCTTGTACGACGACAGGCGGCAGCATACCACGTTCTATTATGTAGAGCATCGTTAGGTCATACAGGCAGAGATTAACGGGAGCATCCGGTTGATCAGCGTCCATGTCCGAATCGGAGTCATTAGCGGGAACCGTGCTCGTAGACTCTCGGCGAGGCTTAGTAGTAGACATCTTAGTTTTAGAAGAATCCATAATAGTTGGTTGAGATGAAGGTCCAGGGGTCGTCATCAATGTATCCAATATCAAATGGTGAGTGTCTTTGTCACTCATCGAATGCGGAAACGAAAGCCTGAAAAAATATGGAGGAGCAGCGAAAATACGTCAGTACGGATCGAAATCTAAACTAAGCGATAGTGTCATGTGTGTTTCCCTCACAGGAGCACGCGTCGTCGCATTAGAATCGGCGGATCCTGGCGACAGCCTATCAAATTTTTGGTATTCCTGAGGCTCTGGCTCTCAGCCAATGGGGTGCTGCTTGCAGGGATAGGTGGAACCATAGTGCTAGCTTCGTTAGAGTTTTGAAATTTCCGGGATTCTCATATATTAATTTTTGGGGTTGGGGCAAATCTAGGTTTTGAAGTTTTAATATTTTCTTCTGCTTATTAGCTGGGTGCTTAATGTAACCCTTATAGTTAGCAGTGTGGTTATTGCCACAATTAGAGCGTTTGAAAGTTTTGTGGCCTGCTTTACAGCACCGAGCATTGTGTGCATCACTGCACTTAACGCACTTAGGCGACAAGTTGCAGTGCACAGACGAGTGCCCAAATTCCTGGCACCTATAGCACTGGGCCACCCCTTTGAAACGGCATGGCTCAAATTTTATAGATAGTTACGATTTAGTCTTGATGTCGTGTATTTTCTCGTTTACTGGGGTGGCCCTAAAGGTGACCAGGAACAAGGAAAATAGGTTGCTTAGTACGTTTATTTTTAAGGTAAGCAAGCCTAATCGAGTCAAGGCCCTGCGTTCGTAATTCCTTAGCTATATCAGCAGCAGTTGTAGTGAGGGAAGTCCTCTAATAATGTACTTAACGGGTTTTGGATCCTTAAGATCCAAAGGGGATAGGGGGGGGGTCCAAAAGGGCCCTAAGTTGAATATTATTACTCAAAATATTTTTGTAATTTTCAGAAAGATTCTGAACAGTGTTGAAATTTTAATCTGATTCCTGATATATTTGGTGGTAATGTTAGGGGCCAGCTCATGGATCTGTTTTAACAGATTTTTACAGTTAGCTCCAACTTTGAAGAAGAGTTGGTACGGTTGTTTCAACTTGGGGGTTTCGTTGACTATGGGGGGAGTAGTGGAGTCATCCATTTGATCCTCCCTTTGCTCAGCAAGAATATTAAAAGAATTTTTTGTAGGAATATTTTCATTAATTACTTCAGTTCATTTCCGTTTCCTTTTTGTGGTTTCCACAAAACTAACTACTTTATTCTCAATTTATAACAGCTTTAAAGTTTAGATAGAATATTATTAATTTTTTCCTCGCATCTATTGAAGTAGAGCGGGAATAGGTACGAATTAATAATGAGTACACATCCGCAATGCCTGCAGTATGAATAGGATCGTTTTTGAATAGGGTCGTTATTTTCTTTCACAATTTTAGCTATTTCTTGAAACATATTAATGATATCTTTAATGTTATAATTTTTAGTGAAGTCTACAATTAATTTAAATAATTCACCTATACCTTTAGAATTATTGTTATCATTTTCAGGATTACAGTTATTTTCGTTAGAGTTAGTATTCTTAGTAGTTTTATTTTTATCACTAGTTGGTTTAGCACTATTTCATTTTTCTTATTATCATTAGGCTTTAAATTGTTAGTTTCTTTAGTTTTATTTGGTGATTGAGTTTTTTTCTTTAATTGGAGTAGATTTAGAGGTTATTAAGCTTGAAGTTGGAATAGCAATTCTAGAGTTATTACTTGCTGTGTTATTTTTTTTTTCTGAGCCCAGGCATTAACTGCTGGAATAGGGGCAGGGGTGAAGCTTTGAGGTTTATTGTTTCAGTATTTTTTAATTTGTTGGCAGGATGAGCCCTGCAACCTTTGTAGTTTGCTGTGTGATTTTCACCGCAGTTAGCACATTTAAAGTTTTGAGGTTCAACATTACATTCTTTAGCTGAGTGGTTTTTAGAACATTTTAGACATTTAGGAGTTAAGTTGCTTGTTAAAGAAGAGTGGACAAATTCCTGACATCTATAGCATTGAGGGATACCTACACTATTGTATTTTTCAAAGGTTACAGAACGATAATTAATAGTTTTATTTTTATCAATATTTTCTACATAAGAGTTAGACACTACTGTTGCTAGGAATAGCGGCATGGGTTTTTTAGTTTTTCTATTTGTTAAATATGCAATTTTTAGGGGCTCAATCTTTACTTCTTTAAGGGATTCCTCAATAACAGTAATTTCAGTGTTTGCAGGGAGGCCTCTAATTATAAATTTTTTAGGTTTATCAGCTTTTAAGTCAATGGACCTAACAAGAATTTTATTTTCGTTTAAATACTTTTGAATTTTTTTTCTAAATGAGTCAAGGCAGTTGGTTGTAATTTGAATTTCGTTTTTGTTTAATTTAGTATTGATATTATTTGATAAGGAATGCAGAGTTTGCAATAAAAGTTTACAATTTTTAGGGACCTCAACAAATAATTGATGTAGACTTTTACGTTGACTGCACGTTCAATACAATTTGGAGATCGAATGACGGGAAAAATTAAATGGGGCCCAGCAAGAATGTCCTTGAATTTTTGACAGTCTGTATAAATAATGGGGTCAAAACACTGAATGTCAGAGCTCAAATCAATTGTCAGAAGAACTGGCAAATGATCAGAGTCAGAGATCCAATGTTTCAATATTTGAATTTTAAGGGATATTTTTGAGCAGAGCTAAAACAATAATAGAAGGCCGAGTGTGAGTGCCAAAGTAGGTACGGGTAGGGGGTGATGTAAAATTACATCAGTGTTCGTATTAAGAAAAGAAAGTAAATCTTCGCCAAATTTATTAGCTCTGTAGCAATTCCATGCTTTGTGATGTGCTTTGAAGTCACCCGCAATGATGCATTGTGGGTGATAATTTAGAATTTTGAGTAGATCCGACGTAGAGAATGATCTCCTATAACGATTGTAAGCTGAAGTAACTAAAATTTTAGTGGTAGGGTTCGGTAGAATCATGATCGAGAGAGATTCAAGATCAGCAGTATCGAGATCTGTTATTACGTAGTTATTCAAGCTATTTCTTACGTAAAGAGCGATACCACCCTGAATTCCTCCACAGAGGCGTACACCAATTACAGCAGGACGGTCTTTTCGGTGAAGTATGTAATTGCAGATGTTGAATCGTAGCTCTGGTTTGAGTTTAGATTCCTGTATGAGGACAATATCTACCTCAGACTCTTTTAGATAGTCTCTGAGTTCAAAAATTTTTGAATAGTTTCACCACTTTTCTGTTTTTTTTTCTGTCTGCGCTATAGTTTTGCGGTGTTACAGGGCCCGGTCCAGGCAACACCGTTCGCCCACCCATCCTATGATCCTGTGCGTACGTTACACCTGTTCGGATGGTTGATTTAGGAGGTTGTTTCGGCTTGGGGAAGCGTTCGAAGTCACGATAACTTGCCGGGTAATCCCCGCCGCAGTTGCAGCATTTGACCTGGGTTAATTTGCCAGTTCCCTCTGCGCAGTCGCTGGTCAAATGATCGCCAGCACTCTTCACACATCAGCGTTTCATCAAGCAATTGTTACTGTGATGGTGAAAGTTCTGGCAGTGATGGCACTGCTGAACCTTAAAGTAATTTATATAATCTATTACTCTAACTCTAATATGGAACATTTTTTCTAAGTTATAAATATTTGCCAAAAAATAAACTGCCAAAGCCAATATCAAATTCAATAGATGTCTGCTTACTTTCAAAGTAATCGATATAATCATTACGATAAACATAATAGTTAGTTACAGTTAGTTTGTCCCCTGGGAGGAGGTGAGTCTCTTGAATCATTACAATATCGGGACTGTGAATAAGTTCGTGATTCTTACTTTTCAGAGCATTAGCATTCCAGGAAACAACTGACAAAGTCCCACACGAGAGCATTATGGAGCCATATTAAAGATTTCTGCGACTTGTGCCGCATGGTTCAATTTTTCTATGGGTTATTGGTGCTTCTAATATTATTTAGAGTAACTTTTAGTTTATTGTTTATGTCGTTAAAGTTATTTATTCCAAGGGCGTGTTTTATTTCTCTTATCAGTTGTAGAAATTCTTGAAAATCGTTAATTTCGTTGGTGTTTGAGCTATTTTCAGAAGGGTGAGGGGAGGTTTGTTTACCTATGTGGTTATTCATCTGGGCACTAGATGGCGCCACTATACTGGCGGTGCTTACCTTCGTTGCTTGAGCATATGAGAACTGCGGATTAACAGCCGTGGGAGCCGTGCGAGTGGGGAATGTAGGACATCCTCTGTAGTTTGCGGGGATAATACCTCCACAATTGCAGCATTTTGGTTCTGGTATTTTCTCCTTACCAAGAGGACAGTCCGTAGTTTTATGCAAGCCACCGCATTTGACACATCGGGAGTTAATGCAGCAGTTCGCAGAATTATGATGGAAGTATTGACAATTATAACATTGTTGGGTTCTAATGGAAGATCTGTACCTCTCTACTGTTATTTTTACGTACACAAGGGAAGTTAATTCATAAATATTTTTGTCAGATTCGGATAATTGGATCTGGTAGAGGGGAAGTGGGGAGTTGTTACTCCTTTTAATAAGCTGGTTGACTTTGACAACCGGGTAGCCTGAATGGATGAGTTCGTTTTTATATCTTCCGTATTAATGTCATTAGAAGGCCCACGAATAACAACTTTAAATAATTTGTTGGGGTTTTCGGTTATGAGGTAGTGTTGAATGTTTTTTTCTTTTAAGGTTTTTGAAACTAATCTGTGGGCAGTTTCATTGTCGGGGAAGATCCTTACAAACTCTTTAGAAATTTACACGTGGAAGCTAACGCTCTGTATTGAATTTAAATGATCTAAGATAGCTTTATAATTTTTTGTTCTAAAAAGAGTGATAGGTTTTATTTTCGGTATTTTTGGTTGCTCTGGCACAGGAGGGACAGTGTGATCGTTAAGGTTTTCTTCACTTTGAGCAGCATATTTATTACTAGCGGTAGTAGCATTGAGAGCGATGGAGCTTGGCCCGGCCGCCATCTTGGATTTCGTGGCTGTTAGTCTGGGAGCTGGCTAATTATTTGCTTTTTTTGTCTGTAGTAGCCTCATTTTAATTTGTGTTTTATGTTGTATGTTTTATCTTTATAGTTGCTTTAATCTGTTTTTGAGTCTGTAATTTTTTTTTTCATCTTGTTTGGCGCAGTTTGTCCCTTGAGGATTTAGCGCCATTAAACTTCAATCAACCAACCAACCAAGCCGAAAAACGACGAGCCGCTTGATAGATGTGGACCAGTATGTACCTCCTGTTTACACGAAGCCGAGGCCAAAGCAACGTGTTGGAAACTCCCCGCCAAATTGGAAATTCCATAAAGATGATTTCCCCCACGGGGAATCCCCTTAATTACCAGGATCCTCATTTCCTTGGACACGGGTCTCCACGCACGGCAAACACGTGGGCAGTTAACAGTTCGCGAGAGGCTATGTTCAGGACGGAACATAGCATCACGAGAAAAGCCCTCACTTCCAAAGAAGCAACCACAACGAGGGAGAAAAGGGAAAGGATAAAGTAGGAGACAAGAGGAGAGGAAACGGAAAAAAAGAGTAAAGTTCGCTGGGGTACCTCGGGATTGCGACACCCGTGTTTACCTAAAGAAGGTAAAACCCCTGAGGGGCGAAAAATAGGGGGATTTATGTATTTTTATGCTTAAATTTATATTGTAACTTAACATTTTAGTAAATGATTTTAATGAAAAAGTAATTAATGGTTAAAAAGAATTTCATCGTGCTATTTATGGAAAATTTTTAAACCTGCCAAGTATTTATAAATGAATTACTTTCAGCGTAATAAAACATAAGAAATTAAAATGCGAATTTAAAAACTTTTTTAAATTAACACACACTGTAAAATATATTAATTTAACAATAAAAATTATTTTGTTAATTCTTCTCTGCTGAATATTTGCTACCACAGTGGAAATAAAGAGGAAAAATTTCATAAAGAAAATAATAGGACAACTATTTTTCAATTGTTTTATTTCAGTTACACACAACAAGTCATACAGAAATCATTTATTCAATTTGTTTTAACATACTTTAGAATAAGAAATATTTTGACACACAAAACAAACAGAAGAACAAATTCATTAAATATTTGTAAAGCCAAATTAACATTTTGCTTAGATCTGTAGGGAAAAGTGCCTTAAAGCTTAATTTATATACAAATTTAAATAATGAATTACATTCTATTTCGTGTAGATGTTTTTTTATTTATTTTAAAATGCGCAACAGCCCCTAGGTGGCCAAAGCTTCCGGTGACAATCTCCGTTTTGCTCCGTTTACTTGACCAAAGGCCCTGGGGTGCGAAGTTCCGGTTAGGTGGTCAATCTTACGCGGAACCCCCAGTGTTTAGTTCCCAAGCATGCTTGGTCCTCAATTTCTCTACCCACTGAAGGGATGAAAGGCTGAATCAACCTTGCCCAACTCGGGGCAGATCTTTTAGTGTATTTAAACAAGCTGTTTTAAAATTGTGAGGTTTGTTTATATTAAAACCTTCATGACAATCACGGTAGTAAAAACATTTTTCAGGAATTTTTTGATTTAGCCAGTTGTTTTTAATGCATTTCAAAAGGCGAACACTATCAATAAGGTAAAATAGTGACCTTTGCTGTCTATAGAGGGTGGGGATACACAAACTGAAATTTTGCTGGAGAAGTAAAATTTGACATTGCGTTTCGATTAATAGAATTGTTATCTGTAATGACGCATAAATCATTAAGGCCTATTTCTTCCAAACCTACAATTATTTTTTGAGGAACGAAAGGCAACTCATCAGCTGTCAAAGTTTTAACAGGTAAGACATGTACAACATCCTTTAATTTTGATAGAACACTTTTAATCATAAAAACATGAGCGCTTGAAGCCCAAGAATTAGTATTATAGCTTACACCTACGGTGCTACATCCTTTATATTCAACGTATTCTTTTAAATGGATCTTATGTAACATTAATATTACAAGTTTATCACAATTTTCTATGAGTGAAAAT
Organism: Pardosa pseudoannulata; assembly: GCA_032207245.1. NCBI lineage: Eukaryota > Metazoa > Arthropoda > Arachnida > Araneae > Lycosidae > Pardosa > Pardosa pseudoannulata. Next base: position 64,501,171 of record CM063507.1, on the reverse strand, counting down.
TTTTTCCGGATATTATGCAAAAAATTACAGTTAAATTTGATGAAGAATATTTATAATATTTGATTTTCTTATAAATCGATATGCCTGTGGAGCAATAGTGTGCAGTAAAGTTGAAAAAATTAAAAGTGTCGGATGAGTATCTAAATGCATATTTACTCTCACAAAGAAATGAATTCTGCTCAACCAAAAATTGAATCATATCGCTATTAATTCTATCGTTATCTTCTAAAGAGTGTAATGCATTGGTGATACTACAAACAATAGGATTTCCTACATTTTTATCCCCTAACTTACTCAATGCATTGAGAATATCAGTTAACTCATTTAAATTATTAATAGGGAAAGGAAAAGAAAATTTGTCTAACTTACTTAGTTCTAGATCGCCATTAAAAATCGCAATTTCTAGTTTATCATTAAAACAGCTAAATATTTAATTTTGGGTGCAGGATGAAAAGTCACACAAATTATCATTACCGGTGATTCACATTCGATAGCTGTCAAATTTTTATCTAAACTTTTGGGGCATTCCAGGAGTTCTTGATTCGAAGTAAAATTTCTTGATTTATCATACTCTGTTTTAGATTCGCATCTATCTTTAGCAGCTCTCTGTATTAATTCCTCTTAAATTTTTGCCCTTTTATCGTCTTTGCTTTCTCTAGCTAATTTATTACAAGAATGATGCGATGGTCGATTAGGAAATTGAGAAGGAACAGCACCAGGAGACAGTCTATAAAAAGAAAAAGATTTACATTTAAGTACATTTCAAAGAATGGAATATAAAAACTATATTATCATACATTAGTTCCTTAAAAACAAATCTATGAATTTATGAAACAATAAATAAATCTGGTAAAATTATCGATTTTTTCAGATAGTAAAATATTCTAGATCATATATTTTTTAAAGTCACAATCTCCAGTTTTCATAACCCAAATTACTAAGGATAAACAATCTATGTAAACTTTCAAAGCATATGGCACAACAATACTTGAAGAATAGTTAAAATATCTTCCCGTTATTTTTTTAAATATTAATTGGGTTTTTAATTTTAAAACATAAAAAATTGATTATTTTAGTTTTTAATTTTACTTAAAATATTTCCTGAATTTAAAGACACAAAACAATTAAAAATTTCTATTTTTTTTAACCAAGGGAGGCAGAGCCCCCTTGACTTCCCCTGTCAATGTTAGTACAAATAGTAAAAAAAAATTTAAAATGTAATAATTTTTTTCATTATTTTTGTTTTTTAATATTTTTAACGTACTTCCGTATTTTAAACACACGAAATAATTAGAAATTTCATTTTAAAAGATAAACCAGAAAAAAAGGTAAATAAAACATCGCAGACATTAATTTTTAATTTTCGAAAAGGTTAGTACTTTTAAATTTTTTAAATACATTTTTGAGTTATAAAGTAATTTTTTTAACCAAGGGGGTGGGCGCTCTGCCCCCCTTGACCCTCCGTTAATTTTATTACAAAAAGTATAAAAATTTATTAAAAGTTTGATAATTTTTTATATACTTAAATAAATACACAGAAACTGCATCTCGAAAAATAATGCTTAAATCCGCAACCGTTAAAAAAATACATCAAACACCTTCCTTCATTCCACATGAAAGAGTACAATTAAAATAACATGAAATATCACTTGAAATTAAAAAACATAAGCACTTACTTTAGTCTTTGGATGCACTCGCTTCAGCGGCAGTATGTGGTGCATACAGGGTCTTTACGCAGTATAAGAAAGAACGAAAGAGACCGTCTGGATGGTCTTTATACCTGCGGCGCCACATAAAATCCGCAAAATAGGAATCAAAAAGGATGTTAGTTTGCTGATCGCCCTGCTTCCTAAACTCTTTCTTGATGACACCCCACAATCCCTCAATAGTATTTGTATGAGCGCCTGTGTCCGGATCCTTGAATGTCACTGAATGATTGACACTCAGATGCACGAAACCGTTATCTGAGAGACAATCATATGATTTCAAACAATCGGACATGATCGTTGATCCCGGTAAGATATTTCTCTGAATCGCATTCAACAGAGTCTCCTTCGTGCGATCCTCCACTACCTTAAAAAAAAATCTATACGTCCCCCTTTCAACACCGCCAAAAACCCACTTACCATTTATTGTATTTCCTCTTCCCAAATTTGCTGTCATCGATTTCAACAATCACACCTGGCCCACCAATATTTTGGTTTGCATTGACAAAAGCATCAATGCAAACCCCTCGACAAAAGTTACACCAGTCAACGACAGTGGTTTCACTTATGTCGAGTTCTTGAACAAGACTGGTGGAGGCCTCATACACCCAGAGGTAAGTAATTGTAAGTATGTCAATAATACTTAAATTACTTCCCTCAAACCGCGTACCTTTCCTTACGCCGCTCCTTTCATTCGACACATCCACTGATATCCATCGGGTCGATCTTTACGTTCGGCCAGATGCATATCACTCTTGCACACGGGACATTCGTATTTATTACTAATTATCCCCTCACTCACACTCCAATCAATCACAGCTTTCTTTCCGGAGAACTTCAAGTTGTTAAGAAACTCAGAGTTAATCTTACCCCAACAACAGCCATTACTCAGAGGGATGGGAGCCACAAAACAAAACACAGGTGAAACAAACTATATCCTCGGGCGAAAATGGCAGAAAACGAGTCTAACCAGTTTGAATATTGCGTTAAAAATGCCGTTAACCAGTAGAAATTAGGCGCATTTAAAAACAGAACCAATAGAAATTATGCGCATTGAAACGTAAAGAAAGGGTTACTTAAAAAGAGCCAGCTCTGAAATGTATATAAGTGAAAAAATATCACGGCGAGGAGAAGAGAAAGCAGTCGGGGTTACCATATTCGGCGCTTTATCGCCACTTAGCATGGGGAACCCAATTCTTAAGTCAACCCGAGGTAAATAGCAGTGCCACCCCCAAGACGACGATTATTGCAACTACGAGGCCTGACGTCATGATAGAAGTCGTAGTTCGCAATGTTACAAGTTTGACCCTGGGAAAGATGGGTCTCAGAGACTAAAAACGCGTCGAAGTTATTATCACATACGAACTGCCTTCCTTCTCAAATATGAGATCGAAGTCCGTTAGCGTTCCAGAAGCCAATATTAAGAGCATTCAAGTTGGATACGTCGAACGGTAAGCCGAAAAATGCAGCGGGGACAAGTCCCTAACATGCAAGAAAAATGGAAAAGCTAACCAGCATGAAAATGCAAAAAGCTCTACGAAGAGAGTGTAACAACACTCTCGTAGAGCGCAAAAAACCTGTCCATAGGGTGTGAGGCAGCCCTAATGGCAGGAAGTGCAGAAAAAGAGTTTACGATCATAGCTAGCCTCCAAAGTGACTAGGTATTTTAAGAAGTCGGTAGCAGCCTCACTACAACTACTGGGGACAGACGAATTTTGAGGAGCTAGTGAAGGAGCATCCTTGCTACGTGGGGTGGCCGCAGAGGGCATAAGAAAGGCCAGGTTCGACTATCTTGCTCTGAAATACAGGTACAAATTTGGGAGCAACCCCAGGCTTCTTCAAAGTACGTTTGTTAGATTTTCCCGATTTAGTCTCCGCTGGCCATTTGGGACATTTACGGTAGTTGGCAGGATGCGGGCCGCCACAGTTAGCGCAAGTGCACTCTACCGAAGGGTCTTATTTGCAATGTTCAGATCCTGATTGGTGCCCCTCACCACAACGAACGCACTTAGGTGCAAGGTGGCAAGCAATCGATGAGTGAAAGAACCCTTGGCAGTTAAAACACTGCGTTCGCCCTTTACTGCAACGAAACTTCTCTACGTGGATTTCAGTCCCGTGATCAGGAAGGTGATCCGAGGATAGGTCATTAATCGCAGTAATTTCGTGGGGATAGGGGAAGTTGCGGGTAATAGCAAAATCAATAATTGATGTGTTACAGCCAAAATAAGTAGAAGTATTCGGGGCGATAACTTTAGCCAAATTGTTATCTACCCAATGCCGAAGTTTAGAACCGCGTAAATCAAAATTGCGACACCCCCAAGAATAGTGGTGCGCATTGAAATCACCCGCCATTATAAAATTAGGATAATTTTTGGTTAAAATTTCGATATCAGGGACCAGCAGCCTATTACTTCTACTATTACAAGCATAAATAGCAATAAGCGCAAATTTAGGTAAATTTGGAATATAAATTTCGATAATAGTAGCTTCACAGTTTTGAAGCTGGGGAGTAGGGATCCTAGCATGAGAAATAGTATTTTTGAGGTAAATAGCAGTGCCACCCCCCGGACGACCATTATTACAACTACGAGGCCTGTCATCATGGTAGAATTCGTAGTTCGCAATATTACACGTATGACCCTGGGAAAGATGAGTCTCAGAGACCAAAAACGCGTCAAAGTTATTATCGCACACAAACTGCCTAGCTTCGTGAAGCCTAGACCAAAGTCCATTAGCATTCCAGAAGCCAATATTTAGAGAATTCAAGTTGGAGACGTCGAAAACGAAGCCGAAAAAACAGGGGGGACGAGTCCCTAACAATAAAGAGAAATTAAAACACACTACGAAGAGAGTGTAACTACACTCTCATAGAGTATGAAAATCCTATCCATAGGGTGCGAGGCCGCCCTAATGGAAGGGAGAGCAGCTCTAAACGCTGCTAAAATTAATTTCTTGTCGTAACTGGCCTCCAAGGTGACCAGATACTTAAGAAAGTCGGTATCTGCCTCGCTACTGGGGACCGACGAATTTTGAGGAGGGGGAGAGGGAGCAGCCTTGTTATTAGAAGCGGCGGAGGCATAAGAAACCCCCGGTTCAGCTATCTTGCTTTTAAAACTGGCAGGTTGGGAAACACTTGCAGTTTTCTTAGTTGCCGGTCTTTTGGTTTTACCACTCTTACGCTCGGCAGGCCACTTAGGACAGTTCCTGTTGTTTGCAGGATGTGACCCACCGCAATTCGCACAAGTGCAATCCTCATTTGGCAATTTCTTGCAGTGCTCTGAACCCGAAGAGTGGCCTCCGCCACAGCGAACACATTTAGGGGCAAGATGGCATGAGATGGAGGAGTGGAAAGAACCCCTGACAGTTAAAACACTGCGTGGGGCCTTTACTGCCTCTGAATTTCTCTATGTGTACCTCGGTACCATAGAAGTCAGTGATATTATATAAGTTGAGAGCATGTTCGGATTTGGCCACTTGCACATGAAAAAGCGGCATGGGGACACGCTTGGCCTTAGGACCTTTAGCCATGGCCGTCACTTTAACGTTTTCAAACTTCTCCGCCTCGAGAAATTTCTGAATTAAGGCGGTTGAGGTACAAGCAGGCAGCCCTCTGATGACGACCTTAAAAGGCTTGTCCTCTTCTAATAGGTAAATTTTATTTTCAACCTTGTTGACTTCAAGGTACCGTACGAGTGCCCGATACTCGTCTGAGCAGCTAGTGGAAAGCTGCAAGTACTTCTCTTTCATACTAGAATACACAGAAGGAGCAATATGGCTTCTTATCTCTTGGAGTCGCAAATGCCATAGTGCACCAGGCACAATAAAAATAGGAGGCGGTTTCTTAGTTTTTTTGACCGCTTCACTTGTCGTTTCCATAGTGTGGATCAAGTCCGGATCAACATCCGTTACAGCATTAAGATCCAAATTGGTAAGGATAACTACGGGAGCGGCGACTTTAGGAGTGCGCCGACGGTAAGCATTTCGTCCGGAGACCTGCTTAAAGCCGTCCTTGTCAGTGCGAGCGAGCTTATCGCTCGCCGCAACACGTTCGGGAGCGCTCCGCTTTCCCCCCGAGCGGGGTGAACAGCGGCGCTTGGAACAGCCTGCTCCGAAGAACCGGAGGGAGAATTTACAGCAACAGCGGAAGTCGCGTTTTGCGCTGATTGAATGGCCGAGTATAAGTTTGAAAACTTACCCAAGGCGATAACAAAAGTAGACTGGGCTTCAGGCGAGACATCAGACTTGAAGGCCTTAATACTGAGTTCAGCAATAACATCCAGAAGTTGTTGCGCCATCAGCGCAAGATCATCTTTACTGTACTGCGGGATAGCAGCGGGGGTGATTCCCTCGATTCTCCGAAGAAATCCCATGGTAGCGGCGGAAATAGCGGCCCATATGTCCGGCATCGCTGGAGGTGCAGCAGGAGCGTCCTCCATCATCAACAGTCAGAAGGAATCTCGACGGATCAGATGGCATATCATTAATATAAATATTGAACAGTTTCGGACCAAGTAAACTGCCTTGAGGAACCCCAGAAAGAATAGGTCGAGGTGTCGAGAGAGTGTTGTTAACTCTGACAACGAACTCACGATTTTGAAGATAACAATTAAAAATTTTAATGAGCTGGGCAGGAAAATTTAGAATAATGAGCTTGTAAATAAGCCCTTCCAACCAGATCTTGTCAAATGCTTTCGCAATTTCCACGAACACAGCCGCAGTAACTTGGTTTTTTGCATTGGCGGCATGGATATGCTCTACAACCCTCCACAACTGATGTTGGGTGGATTGTTTCGCTCTGAAACCAAATTGTTCAGGGCGAATGATGTTATTATCTTCGCAGAATACATCCATGCGACGAGCAAGAATGTATTCGTAGACCTTGGAAAGCACAGACAAGAGACTAATTGGGCGAAAATTTGAGGGGACGGTGTGGTCGAGTCCCGGCTTCGGCAGGGGTACCACAACCGCTTTCTTCCAGACTCTAGGAAAGTAGTTTAAGTTGAGTAAACAGTTAATGATGAAGGTAAGAGATATAATAAAATTGGCTGGAAGATTAATAAGCATATTAGCTTTAATATTATCGACACCAGGAGCTTTATTCTTTTTGAGCTTCTTCAGGTAAACAATTACTTCAGAGGGGTAAGTAGGTGTAATATTGTTTTCCGTGGAAGAGTTAAGAAACTGTTCGACACTCGGAATGACACGAGCGAAAGTATCATTATCAATGATATCAGTATTAGGTGTAAACTGACTTCTAAGACTGTCAGCCAAAAGTTCAGCCTTATCAGTGTTTAAAAACGCCATCGAATTAGGTCCTTTAAGGGACGGAATGTGAGTGCGTGTCCTACGTAAGACGTGAGGCAGCCCTCCAAATACTGTTGTCAGAAGTCGTTAAAGACTCAACATAGGTGTTCCAACGTTCCCTGCTGCAGATCCTAATCTCCTTCCGGACCTGGGCCTGTAAACGATTTAGAGTAACTTTGAGATTAGGATCACGCGAAATCTGCCAGTCCCTCCTAACATTATTTCTATCATTAATCAACCCTCTGATGTGCCGGGGAAGACGATAGTAAGATAGGCACGTGAGGCTTAGTAGCTTCGGCGTACGCAGCGAGCAGAAAGTCACTGTAGCGGCAGACGGCATCCTCGGCGAGTCGATGTTAGCGAAGGGGAATCCCTTCGTGCCGAGGATGTGCGTGTAATTCTCCCAGTTGGTTCTGAGAGAGTACGGCGAGCGGACATCGATACCAGAGATGTTAAAAACCAGCACAACAGGAAGGTGATCAGAGGATAGATCATTAACAGCAGTAATTTCGTGGGGATAGGGGAAATTGCGGGTTAAAGCAAAATCAATTATTGAAGTATTACAGCCGAAATAAGTAGAAGAATTTGGGGCGATAATAGAAGCCAAATTATTATCTGCCCAACGTCGTAATTTTGCACCTCGATGGTCGAAATTGCGACACCCCCAAGAATAGTGGTGCGCATTAAAATCACCCGCAATAATAAAATTTGGAAAATTTTTGGTTAAAATTTCAATATCAGGGACCAGCAGCGATCTTCTACTATTATGAGCATAAATAGCTATGAGCGCAAATTTTGGTAAATTTGGAATATAAATTTCGAGAATAGTTGCTTCACAATTTTGAAGCGGGGGGGGGTAGGGATCCTAGCATGAGAAATAGTATTTTTGAGGTAAATAGCAGTGCCACCCCCAAGACGTAAATTATTGCAACTACGAGGCCTGACATCATGAAAGAAGTCGTAGTTCGCAATATTACAAGTTTGACCCTGGGAAAGATGTGTCTCAGAGACTAAAAACGCGTCGAAGTTATTATCACATACGAACTGCCTTGCTTCTGAAATACGAGACCGGAGTCCGTTGGCATTCCAGAAGCCAATGTTAAGAGCATTCAAGTTGGAAGCGTCGAATGAAAAGCCGAAAAAAGCAGGGGGGACAAGTCCCTAAACAGCATGAAAAATGCAAAAAGCTCTACGAAGCGAGTGTAACAACACTCTCGTAGAGCGCAAACACCCTGTCCATAGGGTGCGAGGCAGCCCTTATGGCAGGAAGTGCAGCTTTAAACGCTGCTAGTATGAGTTTTCTATCATAACTGGCCTCGAGAGAAACCAGATATTTTAGAAAGTCGGTATCGGCCTCGCCATTGGAACTGGGGACCGACGGTTTTTGAGGAGCCGGGGAAGGAGCATCCTTGGAACTAGCGGTGGCCGCAGAAGCATAAGATAGGCCAGGTTCGGCTATCTTGCTCTTGAATGATGGTACAGTTTTGGGTAATACCCCAGGCTTTCTCGAAGAGCTCTTAATATTTTTGCCTGACTTGGCCTCAACTGGCCACTTGGGACATTTCCTGTAGTTGGCAGGGTGCGGGCCGCCACAGTTGGCACAAGTGCAGTCTGCCTCTGGATCTTTTTTGCACTGCTCAGATCCCGATTGATGCCCCTCACCGCATCGAACGCATCGAGGTGCGAGGTGGCATGCAATCGATGAGTGAAAAAAGCCTTGGCAGTTAAAGCACTGCGTTGGCCCTTTGCTGCCACGAAATTTTTCGACGTGGATTTCTGTCCCGTAGAAATCCGTCAGATTATATAGATCGGTAACACGCTCAGTTTTAGAAACTGAGACGTGAAATAACGGCATTGGTACGCGTTTAGACTTAGGGCCCTTAGCCATTGCCGTGACTTTAACATTATTGTAACCTTCCGCCTCCAGAAAAGTTCGGATAAGTGCGGGACTCGTACAAGCTGGTAGTCCCCGTACGACTACCTTGAACGGCTTGTCTTCATCTAAAAGGTACGTTTTATGCTGGATTTTATTAGCATCCAGATAATTGATTAAGGCCCTGTATTCATCAGAGCAACTTGTAGCAAGCCTGAGGTACTTGCCCTTCATTATGGAATAAACAGACGGCGCTACATGCCGGCGAATTTCCTGCAATTTAAGATGCCACATCCCGCATGGGATAATAAAAATTGGTGGCGGCTTTTTTGTTTTCTTTACCTCCTGAGAGGTTTCAACAACATGCATTACATCGGGATCGACATCGATAACCGCGTTAGGGTTATGGTTTGTCGGAATCCCCTGCGAAGCAGCGGCAGGCGTACGCCGACGGCCGGCATTTCTGCTTGATACGGGCTTAAAACCCGCGTCATCGGTGCGCGCCGATTTCTCGGCGGCGGAGAGCTTTTCCGGCGCGCTGCGTTTCCCCCCCGAGCGAGCGGAAGTCGAAGAGCTATTTTTAGCGCTCGCCGTAGAGTGGGAAGGGACGGGAGTCGCGGGAGCGGTAGCTGCAGCATACGCTGCTTTAACGGCTGAGTGAAGTTTATAAAACTTACGTGCCGTGATGTCTACAGCAGCAATCACCTCCGGGGAGTAGATATCGGCCTGGATGGTCTTGTAGCAGAGCTGGCCACAGATCGTGTCAAGAACTTTGGACATCGCGAAGAGGTTGTCCGTCGAATATTGTGGAAGTTGATCCACGCAAACATCATTGAGTCGTTGAACAAATTTCAACGACTCGGCAGGCAAACCGACCCATACGTCCGGCATCGCGGGAGCGGCGTCAGATACGTCCTCCATCTTCAGCGTACATCCACTGAATGTCATAAACTACGTGTCTTCGCCTGGGTGCTGGTTGTAGTTGATAAACAGGCGGATCCAGGCGCCGGCCTATCAGATTTAAGGGGAGGAAATTCAGCCAATGGAATTTCTCCTTGGTTAGCAGATTGCTCCGAAGTACTGGGCTTACTAGAATTCGGTACAGGGGCGGGAATAAATTTAGGTTTTTGTGGTTTTACATACTTTTTCGGATGGTTAGCAGGATGTTTACAACAGCCTTTATAATTCGCCGTGTGGTTTGACCCACACTTGAATTATAGATGGCGATACCATATTACTGTTTTCATTTATGTGATTATGCTCTGGCCGAGTATAAAATTGATACTTACTGTGCTTTTATGTCATTGTTCAAGGTACAGAATGATTATTTTAATCATTCAACGCGTTGTTTTTCACATATACGTTGTTATGTGAACGAATTCTTCACCTTACAGCATTTTTTCTTTCGTTTTACGAAAGTCGCTGTAAGCGTATTAACTTTTCTGTTTGGCAAACTCATTTTTCTTTCTGCACCAAATTATGTTGTGATCTTTATCTCGTTCGGAGGTTGAAGTAGTGCATTTCCACTGCTAGGTACTCCGTAAAAACCAATTACCTTGACCTTGACCTTGACACACACTTGAAATCGTCCGGGCCAACTTCGCAATTTTTAGCGCTATGTGCGTTACTGCACTTAACACATTTGGGGGAAAGATTGCAATGTACCGATGAGTGCCCAAATTCCTGGCACCTGTAGCATTGGGCTACTCCCTTGAACCTGTACGGTTCGAATTTAATGGCTAGATACGACAAGGATTTAATCTCGTGTATCTTGTCATTAGCAGCGGAGGCCCTCAGAGTAACCAGGAATAAGGGAATCGGCTGTTTCGTTCTCTTATTTTTTAAGTACACTATCCTCAACGGCTGGAGACCGTGGAATCGTAGTTCCTCAGCAATATCGTCTACAGTTATATACTCAGGGGAAGACCTCTAATAACGTATTTAACCATCTTTGGGTCTTTTAGGTCCAAAGCGCGGGGCAGGAATTTTGCTATCATCTAAGTATTTCTGAAGCCGTCTAAAGGAATCAGAGCATTCGGTCGAAATTTTTATTTGATTTCGCACGTATTTAGTGCTAATATTGGGGGCAAGGCGATGGATTTGCTTCAAAATATTTTTGCAATTATTGCCAACCTCAAAAAAAAGAGATTATACGGCTTTTTTAATTTAATATTTTCATTCGTAGCTGGGGAATTATAGGTTTCATTATTTACTGGGGGGGGGGGTTGTAGAAGCTTCCTCCATACGTTCCTCCTCTTGGTCAGCTAAAGCTAAGTATTTATTTCTCGTGGGAATATTAATTTCCTCTACATTATTTAATTCGGTGCGCTTACGCTTAGCCTTAGCAATATCCACTAATTTTATATTACCTTTTTCGTTAATGACGAACTTAACATTAAGCCTAGCAACAAGTTGATTCATCTTATCCTCGCACTTGTTAACCCTTTAAGCGGTCAATTATTTTACCAGAAATGCTTCCAAAAAAGGCATATTTTTTTATTGCATTTAATTAAGTACCATACTTAATAGAATAAGAATATTAAGATTTTTTTTTTATTTTTTTCACTTTTAATGCTTTTACAACATTTTTTATAATACAATTTTGGACACAAAAACCCCTAAATGTTTGCTTTTCTAAAGTACCTTCTGCATGCAGTAAAGAATGGTTTACAAGTTCTGCAAAAATATCTCTCATACTTACTGTGAATTTTGATGTTTACATTTTTCCAAACAGTTCAGAAGTCTTTTTGTGTATGGTACAGTTTGAAACATGGTGTAATGCAAAGTCCTACATCACAATCAGGGCAGAAATAACGTGTTTCTTTTCGGATTCTCTTTCCATTCTCATTTATTTTCGAGCAGCACACTGCGCATTGTCTTGCAGGTCTCAGTTTTTTATCTGTGGGAGCAATTATTTCCAAAAAGTGTCTCTCTGTCAATCTCAGAGGATTAGGCTCCGAACCTGGTCGTCCACGGTGGAAATTTAGTCCCGAATGATATTTTTCAATTACACGGTCAATGATAGCAAGTCTATATTCTAGTTGCGTGTTTTTTCCTCCATTTTTACGGTAGACAACATATGAGTTCCATACAGCAATGTCGAAAATATGGAAAAAAATCTTTCTGTAACATTTTTTACCCCTTTTCTTTATAATTTCAAAACTTTTTAAATTTTGGTCCATGCGGTCTACTCCTCCCATAGTATTATTATAGTCCATGACAATTTTCGGTTTTTCTTTCATTTCAGAGCGGACTTGAATTTGTTCCATTTCTGTGTTGTGTATTGTGGAAAGTAACGAAACTTTTTTCTTATCCATCCACTTCATCACAGTAACTTTTCCTCTCTGAAAAGCTATAATCTCTCCTTTTTTCAATTTTTTTTTCTGCATTTCCTTTGGGACTTCTTTTCTCTTGAGGTTTAGTGTGCCGTATGTGTCCGTTCGACATGAAACAAGTTTGTCTGCTAATTCCGGCGAAGAATAATAATTGTCAATTGTAAGACAGTATCCTTTATGAAGCAAAGGCTCCATCATTGTCAGGACAATTTGTGATGAAAAGCAGAGTTTAGAATACTCAGGTTTCAGAATAGTGTCTTTACCTGTATATATTATTATTGACCAGACATAACCAGAAATAGATTCACACAACATAAAACATTTTACTCCAAATCTAGCTCTTTTGAGTGGAATAAATTGTTTCCATCCTAGTCGTCCTTTGAAGAGCATAAGGCTCTCATCTATTGTTACATCTCGCTCTGGTGTTACCGTTTCACTAAATTTCTCATTGAGATGTTTCAGAACTGGCCAAACTTTTACTAATTTTGGGCATTCGTGATTTTGTGGGTCAAATGCTGCATTATCAGAAAAATGCAAGTAGCGTTGCAAAAGGCAGAATCGGCGATGAGACATTATTTTAGAGAAAAAAGGTGTATTAGTTGAATATCTTTTGCTCCAATAATGATCAATTCCAGGTTTCTTTACAATTCCTTGAAGTATATTGAGAGCGAAAAATACATGCAACTCTTCCACAGTAGTTTCTACCCAAAATTTACTCTTTGAGAATTGTCTTGCAACACTGGATTGGATGCACTGTTTAGCGTATTTATTTGTCTCTTCCACAATTTTACTCATGAGTGAAAAATCAATGAATGTTTCATAAAATTGTAGAACATCAGAAGTGTCGTCAAATTGTACGTGCACAGAGGGAATACCAGAAAATTTAAATCGAGGACACGGAGCAGGTGGATTTTTCACATCAACCTCGGTAAAAATTCTTGCAGAACTCAAATCTTCATCAGAGCTGAGCTCACTGCACGAGTCATCTGAGGAATAATCCAAATAATTAGAAGAAATATCTGTATCTGTATCAGAATGTAGTTCATCATCTAACAAGAAAGTATTTTCGTCGTCTATTCCATCCATAATTTCCATAAGATTCACAAGCACGGCATACAGTAGAACAAAAATTTCAAAGAAAAGTTCCCGCTTTCCCGCTACATAAAAAAACCCGGATGAAAAGCATTTCATTTACATGGACAAGCCACGCCATCTGTTGAAAAATAATAATACTAAATAATCTCTTTCAATAATGAAAAATGCGGGCAAACCAGAAAAGGAAAGGAGAAAATATCGATGCCCGTACGGCGTACGGGCAAACCAGATGAGGCCAATTTCGGGTAGCACGTACACTGTACGGGCAAACTGTTTAAAGGGTTAAAGATACAAGGGGAATAAATAAGTTTCCATAAATGGACGTATGTCCGGGGAGCTTGCAGAAAGGACACCAGATAGTGCATTTAAAAACTGTCTCACCTCAGGATCCTGGGCGGCAGGTATGGAGTTTCCAAAGAGCACCTCTGTAAAGCCAAGATAGTCGTCCACCACATTGAAGTAGTTCCAATGGATTTCAAAGTTCTGTACCAACATCTGTCGAAAGTCAGTGATTACGGCTCGAATATCGATGGGATCGGGGGGTGAGACGGTCGTCTCCATCATGCTCATCAAAGAAAAAAAACGCTCGATTGACTATGCAATGCGAAAAAGTATGCCATAGAACGGGCTGCTCACTCCGGTGCACGACGAGTCGCCTCCGGGTCAGTCGCCGAGTCGGACAGCTATCCGAAGTGCTTCCGTATGGAGTCGAGGGTCCGAATCAATGAAAATGAATCAATCTTCTGCTTTACTGTCACAGGACCACAGGATGGTGTTGACACAGAACTGCCCTCTAGTTTCTGCATTACATGGGAGTTTGGCGAAACAACATATGGAATGATTTGGCTCGAACATGGAAATTGCGAGTAGTTAATACCCTAGGAGAGGTGAGTCTCCGAGACTAAGAACGCGTCAAAGTTATTGTCAAAATAAACTGCCTGACCTCTGAAATTTTGGATGAAGCCCGTTAGCATTCCAGAAGCCAATATTAAGAGTGTTCAAGTCAGAAACGTTCGAACACAAAAGCCGGAAAAAACACAAGTCCCTAACATAAAAAGAGTGAACCGAAGTACACTAGGCCGAGAGTGTAACAACACTCTGATAAAAATTATGAAAACCCTGTCCATAGGTGCGAGGCAGCCCTAAACTGCCTGACCTCTGAAATTTTGGATGAAGCCCGTTAGCATTCCAGAAGCCAATATTAAGAGTGTTCAAGTCAGAAACGTCGAACACAAAGCCGGAAAAAACAGGGGGGACAAGTCCCTAACATAAAAAGAGTGAACCGAAGTACACTAGGCCGAGAGTGTAACAACACTCTGATAAAAATTATGAAAACCCTGTCCATAGGGTGCGAGGCAGCCCTAAGTTCAGGGAGTGCAGCTTTAAACGCTGCAAGCAGGAGTTTTTTATCGTAGTTAGCCTCAAGGGTAACTAAGTATTTTAAAAAGTCGACATCAGCCTCGCAACTGGGGGTCGACGAATTTTGAGAGGGCGCGGGGGAGCTTCCTTGGCGGGAGAGGTGGCTGCCGCATATGACAGACCTGGTTCAGCTACTTTGCTGATGAACGGCTTAGGCTGCGAGGACTCAGGCTTCCTAGCAGTAGACTTGGGATTAGGTTTGGTAGATTTCTTATCTACCGGCCATTTAGGGCATCTGCGAAAATTGGCAGGATGAGGGCCACCGCAATTCGCGCACGTGCATTCTTCATCAGGTTGTTTTTTGACATAAGTCCGAACCAGTTTGGTGACCCTCACCGCATCGGACACACTTCGGGGCTAAGTGGCAGGAAATACTAGAGTGGAAGAATCCCTGGCAATTGAAACATTGCGTGGGACCCTTACTACCCCTGAATTTCTCAATATGGATTTCAGTTCCATAGAAGTCAGTATAGTTGTACAATTCCAACACCCGTTCAGATTTTGCAACCTGAACGTGGAAAAGTGGCATTGGAATGCGTTTAGTTTTAGGCCCCTTAGCCATGGCAGTAACTTTCACGTTAGTGAAGTTTTCTGATTCAAAAAAGTTTTTGATCAGAGCCACCGGAGTACAAGCAGGTAGGCCTCTCACAACTACCTTAAAAGGCTTGTCTTCGTCCAGCATATATGTTTTATTTTGGATCTTGTTAGCTTCGAGATAATTAGCGAGTGCACGATATTCATCGGCGCTACTAGTGGAAAGCCTGAGATACTTTCCTCGCATGGCAGAGTACACTGAGGGAGCAATGTGTGCTCTGATTTCTTGAAGTTTAATATGCCATAGGGCCCCTGGGATAATAAAAATAGGCGGTGGTTTTTTCGCCTTTTTAGGAGCATCAATACATGTGTCCATAGTGTGGACGGCGTCAACATCGACATCAACGATCGCATTAGGATCTAAGTTAGTTGGGATTCCGCTGTTAGTGTTAACAGCGAACGGCGTGCGGCGTCGACCGGCATTACGCCCCGACACTAAAAGGTAGCCATCCCCATCTAAGCGGGCCGATTTATCGGCAGGAGCAGCGGCACTGACGGCCAATCTCTTAGGCGCGCTCCGAGAGGAGCGAGCATCGGTAACGCATGCGCTAGAACTCGATTTCCCAGCTGCGGAAGCATCAAGGGATGCTCGCGCAGTCTGCATCGGCGGCGAAGCTTTAGCGCCGTTCATATTCCCAGTTGAAGGGGCCCCGGGAGAAACAGTAGAGCTACGATTGATTTGAGCAACAATAGAATCGTATAAATCTGAAAACTTACCCATGGCAATTTTCAGCGCCTTAATGAAGTCGGGATCATCATCAGTTGTCTTGTACGTCTTGAAGCTTAATTGCGAGACAACATTAGCAAATTGGCGTTCCATCTCAGTGAGGGAGTCAAGCGAATATTGCGGTAGATTGGCGATGTTAACGTCATTGAGCCTATGAAGAAACTTCATAGACTCGGCGGGAAGGCCGGCCCAGATGTCCGGCTTCGCAGGAGGTGCAGCAGAGGCGTCCTCCATCATCAACGTTCCAAAGTTTTTTTCATTCTTCTAATGTCCAATACCGATGTTTCTTGGCCCATTTTTTACGCAACTGGCGATAACTTACCATCACTGAAGGTACATGCTTCGGCCTTCACTTGCATAGGCTCAAACGCAGCAATGTATGTTGTACATTGTGCTGGAATACACTATCTGGGTCGCCACTGTTTTAGCTAGTAGTAATTCCGGCTGTTGTAGCTCTTCGGTTACGGCGAAAGTTATGTAGCAATCACCTTTTATTTCAGGAATCAGTGCTCCGTAGACGACATATTGCTGGCCGAGGACTCATCGTTTCACCATCCATACACCACTTTAAATATATGCTGATAACTGTATGTAAACACTTTACTAAACTCCCCAGTTCTGATATTAGTATTCCCAGTCCTCCAGGCATAACGATTTGACTTTTATCGAAGACCGATAAATATGATGCTTTTCCCATTATGTCGCTAAACGCGCTATGTTTGGAAAGATAATGCATAGCTGCTTTGTATACTCAAACATCAGCCGTGCACGATATATATATATATATATATATATATATATACACACATGTATACATTTATATAGTAGTATGCTGTGCAAATAATCTCATTTAATGCAGGGCCTGGATCACGGCCAACGGATTCAACCAGTAACACCGGTAACATATAACAGACTCGCCCACTTCTATCATTCCCAGACTTAGCCTTTTATCGATATCAGCCTTCAATAGTTCATTTTGTCCGTGTAAAGGCTTTTACTTTTACGGTCGTAATCGAATCATCTTGTCGGTAGTGAGCTCTATGTCATGAAGTAAGTACCTTATCTGTCCAGCCTGGATTGCTTGAGAAAATCTTGGCATGCCTACATAACAATTTACGCAATTCATTCTGTTGATTAATATTGAACCGCGTGTCTAGCTCACTTTCGCTTACAATTTCGTTGTAGTCGAAATCCTTAGGGTCAGCATTGATAGTGTGAATTTCAAATTCTTCTACTTGTTCCCTTCCTATCTTCTCGCATACCCAGTTTATTGACTTCGGTTTCAACATGTTAACATGGTACATTACTTTCCCTCTTGGACCGGGGATTCGCACACGGTAATTAGTCTCGGATATCCGAGCCTCAATAGTTCCTGGCATCATCCACTTGGGTACTAAATTATTTGGCAGAAGATCAGGACGAAGTTCCCTACTACGAAATTACGCCTCACAGCATTACGATCGTAGGTTTCATTCCTTTTAACTTGCACCTTCCCTATTTTTTTAACCACTAATTCAATTGCTCTCTTTAGTTAGTCCATTAGCGTCAGGACATGTTCTGTTCAAAATCCTGTAACAGGATCAAGAAAATCCTACCCACTTCACCTGCCCACTTCTTATACAATAGAAAGTTGGGCATTCTCAGATTTTTACCATACTAAAGTTCGCCCAGAGAAAAACCTGTACTTGTAAGTGTAACGGTTCGCAAAGCGAGTAAATTGGTGTGCAAATACTGCTCCCAACTCTCTCCAGTGTCTAGACAAAGAACCCTTAAAAGTCTCTTTAAAGTGCGGTGGAACCTTTCCACGGAATTGTTTGGGAGATGGTCTACGGGGCTTTGCGTAACCTTAAAAGAATCTCGAAGAATTCAGTGGTTAGGTTACTCATAAACGAGGTCCCATTATCACACTGTATCTCTAGGAATCTCTATCCGACTGAACACTTGCAGTACTGCGTCAGTTACAGTTAATGAGCTAATATTTCTTACCGGCACAGCGTCTGGATATTTTAAAGCTAAACAAATAGTTGTAATCATATACCGATTTCTGGTTTCCGACTCCGGTAAAGTGACTGCATGCATCAATATTGATCTTAACAGACGGTTTGCTTATGATGGAAGTCAAATGCATGGGAACTTATTTGACAGAGCTTGACAGCTTGAACAACTATAATAATATATAATGCACAGTGGAGTCTAGTAATATGAGTGGCCAGAAAGATTTCAGAAAAACGTAAACAGTACTTTTAACATTTAATAAAAATAAAATGAAACATTTACAAGTAAAACATAACATTGCTTATCGACTGCACTCCTTCATACTTATAAGCACAAAAAAAAAATAGTCTTAAGAGAGAAGGGGGGGAAATAAAGGTACCAGCTCCCGTGCGAGACGTCTTCAAATTACAGCTGCAGACAAATTTTACTTATTCCTGAAAACGGCAATGGCAGATCTCCTATCTAAACATCACGGCCGTTTCTGATTCAGCTAAGAGTACTTCTGAAAACTAAACTTACAAGTATATTTAAACGAGATATTGAGAAAACAAAAAATATGGCTAACAACTTTCCCTCCCCCTTTCTCAATGACCCGAGGCAACATTATAATTTATTACAAACTTTTACGTTACAAAAAACTTTAAACATATTTACAAAACATCAACAATTGTCTTCTGATAAGAGCTTTAGTAAAACAGTAAGCCAAATTTGACTTGCCTTGTACATATTTTTAATCATCCCATTCATCAGAATAATCTCAATACTTTCCTCACACGGCTTTATGATGCTAGACCTTCTTGTGTTCTGCCTTTTCAGGGAAGGATAAAAGGAATTTTAATAGATCATAACTTTGACAATATTAATACTATTCCCACAGATATCAGAATTCCTCCATGGTACACTCCTAATTTCACTATAATTAACCCTTTTAAATCATTTGAAAAAAGTTCAACTGATAATAACATTTACCAACAAATATTTCAAAATCACAAACAATACTTTACAACTTACACTCCTGTTTTTACTGATGGCTCCAAATCCACAAACTTTGTTAGCTGTGCATACAGTATTGAAAAAAACATCAATAGCTATAGACTACATTCTAAACTCTCCATATTTTCCGCTGAAGCCTTTGCTATCTTGAAGGCTTTAGAGGAAATGACGCACCACAATAGTAAAAAATTCATTATCTATATTGACTCTGAAAGTGTTTTAAATTCATTAATCTCTCCTAATTGTAATAACTCTATTATTTTCAAAATTCTCACTTTAATAACCAATCTTAATTCCATGGGAATCTCGTTAATTTTTAGCTGGGTTCCCTCTCATGTCGGCATCAAAGGAAATGAACTTGTGGATTTAGCTGCCACGTCTGCCGAAAACTATTTAATAACTAGCCTTCCTTATCCTGACCTGAAAATATACATCAAAGATTTAGTTCACTCTAAATGGCAGAATTCTTGGGTAAACACACAGGCAAATAAATTGCGAGATGTAAAAGACAAAATTTCTAAATGGCCTCAACTTCCTTCTAGAAGACAAGACGTGATAATCACTCGTCTACGAGTGGGTCACTGCCGACTCACACATGCACATCTCTTGCTTGGTGAGGCACCTCCACAGTGTGCGTATTGTAAGACTACTTTCACAGTCGCACATATCTTAACTTCTTGTATGTATTTCAAATCTCTGTACATAAAATTCTTTGGAAATTCGTCACCTAATCTTAATTCAATCATTGGAAAAATCCCACATCCAGGCTTATTCCCATTTCTTCGCTGTACTGGCTTGTACTTTGAAATCTGATTTATATTTTTCTAACTTTTAATGTTCACTTATGTGATATTTAATTCTTAATTTTTTTCAATTTTAAATTAATTTTCAGTCTTTGTAAATTAATAAATTTCATTGTTGTATTGTACCTTTTTCAATTTCTCATAATCTGTTTTACATTTTTTAAAAAATTAATTTTTAATCAAACTTTGGTGATTATCGTATTGTTCTGTTTGTGTTATTCTAAATTTTCTACTAATTTGTTTGTTTTTAAATGTTTTTCTTTGGTTTTGGGCATCTTTCATTTTTACGGTTTATGATAAATTTTTCAAAATTGTGTTGTTCTTTTTGATTTTTCGTCTTGTTTGGCGCAGTTTGTCCCTTGAGGAATTAGCACCACTAAATGTCAAACAACCAACCAACCAACCTTGTACATATTTTAAGTTGAAAACTTTATCAAAAACTAAGTTTATCAAAAAATTATATTTAATATGAATGAGTTTAGTGCTACTGTTCTCAAAAGGAGAGTTTGAAAAGAAAATTGCTGCTTGATTTATCACAATACAGCAAGCAAAACTCTAAATTCAAATGTAAACTAATATCCTTAATAACATTTTTTAACCAAGTCAATTCTTTGGCTACTTCTGTTAAACTTCGACAGATTTACGGATTGCTGCTTCAACGTCCTCCATGATATTGGAGCTTTGTCTAAAAATGCAATGTATCCACTTATAGAGATACTCTGTCATCTCTATTAGCAGCAAAGTCAGAGTCAGTAACAAGTTAAACCAAGACGTTCGATTTTTGATAAATTAAGTTTATGATTTCTATTATTTTTCAAATAACCGAACAATTTTAAAAGTGCATTAAAGTGCTTGAAACTAGGGTTTGACTAAAATTGGGATAGTAAATTTATAGCAAACATATCTTCTTTTGTACGACCAGCTATAAAAAATAAACATCCTATTCAATTTCTATAAGGGATTGCCTGCATTTCATCCGGCTCTTTTTTATTACTAATTTCGAAAATACTTCGCCTTTGGATAATGGCACAGAGCTTAGAGGGAATTTAAATTACTTGAAAACAGAGCAGTTCAGTGATTAAACATTTATTAATATAGTTGCAAAGAGAAAATTAAGTTAACAACTTGACATGAACATACACTACGTTACTTTACATTGAACTGAGTACAACCACCACATGTAAGAACAAGTTAAGTTAAAGTAGTAGTACATATCTCAGTTAAAAGTAAAATGCAGGTACTTAATTTACATCAACAAAATTCTTTAAACGTCTCACAAACTTCATCAATATAAGTCTTTTGCGGAAGAAAAGATTCACTTTCTGCTTTTTCAAACTCAATACCTAGAAGCTTTTTAGTTCTATCCAACATTTTAAAATCAAAATGTTGTTTTAGTAGTCCGATTCCAGTGTGAACAACATCTGTTCTTCCGAAAATTGTAACATTGTCAATATACAAAATAATAACGATGTTACTTTCGTATCACAGTTGCACCAATTAAGTTTTTAAAGTTTAAGTTCAATAAAACGGAATCAATCTCATGAAACCATTATCTACTACTTTGATGAAGGCCATAAAGTGCTTTATTTAATTTACAAACTTTACTACTATCTAAACAGTCTTCTGGTTGCTTCATGATAATTGGCTCATTTAAACTAGCATATAAATATGGATTTTTACATCTACTTGAACATTAAACCACTTTAAGAAACAAGCAAAAATTTCGAAAAATTAACTACAAGACTGAAAACTTCCTCATATGTTTTCCCCCCTGCACTGATGAAAACCCCTAGCGACCAATTTTGCCTTATACATAACTATTTCTTTTTTATCATTCTTTTTAACAGTAAAAACCCACCGGTTATCTAATATCTTCTCACTTTCTGGTGGACCAACAAACTCCCAAACTTATATCGAACAAATCCACTAACATTGGCTGCATCTTCCATGTTGTAAATCAGAAAATCTTTCTTTTAAATCAGCTGACATAATTTTCAGATGATTAAAAACCGAGCGCAGTGCATTCGGTGTGTTTTCAACCACCATTTTTTAACCTTTTAATGGAGTGAGTAGATCAAGGTTTATAGACTCGTTGATAATGTCCTTTTTTGCCGCATCCTCTACATATAATTTCTTTAGCAGGACAAAAAATTCTTGGGTATCGTTCATTACTACAGAAAAATCACTTTTCTGAGTGTACCAAGACAGCTGAAGTCGATGGGGTCTCTTCCAAATCACTATTTCTATGTTCAATAGTGGAAATTGGAATAGAATTCGTGGTATTTGAATATGATGCGGAGTGTAACTTGGCTAGCTCAAGTGATCTAACCTGGTCAAAAGCCTTCTCTAATGTAATGGTAGCATTTTTCAAAAGTCTTTCATGGATGAGCTTTTAAGACCCGCATCTCTTGTGTTTTCATCTTTGTATATGTCTGCTGTTACAGCTTTGAATTTGCAGTCTTTACTCATTTGTTTCAACATTAGGAGGTATTTTTTCATGGATTCTCCCGTTTGTTGGGCTCTGGACGCTAGGTAGTATCTTCAATAATTTCGTTTCGCTTTGTGAATCTAGTACTTTGACAGCATTGGAGTAGTTATTAGAGTCACATATGTAACAAAAACATTAGCACATATATAATTACACAATAATTGTAGCTTACCATCTTTTGTAATTCCGGTAACTTGGCCAAGAAAATTATTGAAAGTATCTTTCCACTGGTTCCATTTCGATTCAGCACCTGTGCCAGTGGAATCATTATCAAATCTTTTTAGTTTCAAAAGTTGTTCCATTTTGCAGAATCCAGGAATGTGGGGATGCATGGAATTCTAATTGATTAAATTGTCCCAACTCCCCAATGCCTCCAGAAATCCATAACCAAAGTGTTAGTGAATGATATGGAACTAAATGTATTAATTGATACAGGTAGTTCTCTCAGCTTTCTGAATGAAAATTTCGTAAAAAGATGTAGAATAAATGTAAAACCATACTTCGGGAAAATAATCATGGCCAACTCATCCTTGAGTTCAGATGTTATGGAATGTAGTTCACTAATTCTAAAGATGCAGACTCATATTTCACAATATAGAGGTATTATAATCATGAAGAATCTCTGTGCAGTTTTTCTGATAGGACACGACCTTCTAAATAGCCACTCTTCAGTAGAAATCAAATTCTGTGGTAACAGATTGCCTCTTAAAATCTGTTCATTGGCCACTGCCAGAGTTCCAGCTGCATCTTTATTTGGCAATCTCACCAGATTGCAAACCAGTCACAAAATCCAGAGAGCAGACTGAAGTAGAGAAATTGCTGAAGGAAGGGATGATAGAATCTAGCAACTCACCAAAGCAGGCACAGGTTTTTGTAGTCAAAGGAGAAAATCACAAGCCTGGAATGGCAGTTGATTACTCCCAAACTATTAATAATGCTGCATGCCTACCCACTCACAATGGTTAAAAAGATGATTCATAAAATATCCCAATTCAAAGTGTTAGTGCCATTGATCTCAAGAGGGCCTACCACCGAGTTAGAGTCAGACAAGCAATATACAGCCTTTGAAGCTCCAGGAAAGCTGCTCTTTCAATTCCCATGAATCCCCTTTGGAGTTACTAACAGTGTCCCAGCTTTTCAAAAAAATATTGTGGAAGATTTATTCCCACGGTGGAAAAGATGCACAAAAGTGCTACTAAAATGAACTTATTTAAATAACTATTTACACATTATATACAAAATTGGTGTCTAGGAAGAATTAAAACTGGACATCAGCACCCGTCTTGGCGGTCAGCGAAAACTGCCGTCTGCACACGTTCCTATCTATATCTGCGTTCCAAAGGGAAGAGTTGTTGCTAAACTGCAAAAGGTAAACTTCGCTTGCTAGGAGTAAATTCACCTCGCTGAGCATTGCCAAGTATACTATGCCTACATTTCAGCCGTCTTAGGGATTCGACGTCCTCAGCAAATTATATGAATCTATAAAAAAACTTAAACACCAAAAGATTAATGTGAAATAAAATGTGTCTTTAGTTCCATAGAAATAGTATGTACAAATATCAGCACCAGATCTTCATGAATTCAGTGCAAGTGTTTCTCTTTGATGGTCCTTTGCACTCACCAGGTTTGACTACGTCATACGTGTCATTAATCTTCACTTTCACAACCCTGTATGGACCATATTGAGTTCTTTTTATGGCGATTAAATCATTAATTTTATACTTTGTAGGTTTACATTGTCGCTTGTTATACGATCTGTTGTTTTTCCCTTGAACTTTTAAAATTTGCTGCTTGGCAGACATCCTTAAGTCGTTTCGATCTTCTTGAAACTGAGTTTACAATTCTTCCTCAAGTAACTCAGGATTTTGCATTTGTACTACAAAAAGTAGTTTAAAGAGCGTTGTACTAATACTTCTTTGCTGTGTAGAGTTCAACACTGTTTGTAGTTTATCCACGTGCTGGTACCATTTTTTTTAATCATCCAATGATAATTTAGTTAAAATCAGAATAATAGTTCTATTCAACCGCTCAAATTGTACGTTCACCCTAGGTAAAACTGTTTGTGATTTTAACATGTTGGATTCCTTCATTCTGGCAGTATGACTGAAATTCATCTGAATTAAAGGCCAATCCTTTATCTGATATAATGCGATGGGGATTCCCCCCCCCCAATTTTTTTTTTTTTGTTGAGCCAACTTTGAAATAAATGTCTTCTTTTGAAGTTGTAGACTTAATGGGATATAACCATGCAAATTTAGTGAAACCATCTATTACGGAAAAGATGTATTTATAATTTTTAATTGTTGATTCTAGGGGACCGAGATGATCAACATGATATGTTACAAGTGGCGAGTCATCTTTAGCCAGGGGATGTAAAAATTAACTATTTCTTGTGTCTTGGCTAAGGTGAAATGTCCCTGATTATGTGCATTTTTAATTAATTCCAATTGCATAACCTCTGGAACGACTAATATTTCTCTAACTGCATCATCTCGTCCCATGTGGGAATTAAAGGAAATGATGATGCTGACAAAGCAGCAAAAGCTGCTACTCAATTCTGTGATATGCCTTTGCCTTTTTGTGATATAAAAAAATATATAAAAAATCTGCTGTATAAGAAGTGGCAGAATACTTGGACTGGAACGACCGATAACAAGTTACGTGCCATTAAACCAAAAATTGAGAATTGGTGTACCTTATCATCTAGAAGACATGACGTTATCCTTACTCCCCTCCGGATTGGACACACGCGTTATACCCATCGTCATCTCTTACTCGGAGAATTAGCTCCAGTGTGTGGTCACTGTAAAGCTGTCATCTCCGTAAAACATGTCCTCATCAATTGCCCTCGTTTTATAAAACATCGTATTCATTATTTTAATTCATCATCTATTGATATGAAAGATATTTTAAACAATCCACCTCATCCTAATTTATTTCTGTTTTTAAAACACATTGGTTTTTATCCTCGCATATGAATTTTATACCTCATCGCCTGTTTTTACTTTTTGTCTTATTTATCTCCTCTACACTGTTTTTGCATTTTTAGCTTGTTAATTTTATCTTCTGTCATCCTATTATAGCTGTTTGTTTTGGTCATTGTTGAATGATTTTTAACTATTTGTTTGGCACAATATGTCCCAGGAGGACTCAGTGCCATTAAACTCCACCCAACCAACCACATCATCTTTAAATAATATACCATTCATCAATAAATATCGTCTTATCCCGTTTCTATAAGATTCTTAATTGTTTGGATGTATTCATCTTGTTGCGTTACACGAATCTTTAGTGTTTCACAAATCAAAGTGTTTCTATGTTTGTCACAAAATTATAAATGTTCTAAATAGTTGATAAATATAATTTTAAAATGCTAAGTCATTTTTCATTATTATTTAAGAGTTTGAAAACTGGAAAGCTACTGAAGAAAGTACTGCAGATGAATCGTTTGTAAAAGCAAGGACATACAATACCAAAGATTGGAAAAAGATGTTATTTTGCTGTCATTGTTCTGGAATTTATAAAAGTAAGGCTAAAGGACTTTGTGCTAAATCTCAAGGGACTTGTAAAATGGGTTCAAAATGTCAAACTGAAATTCATCTGTTAGAAAAGGAAGGCATCAAAGTATATTACATATTTACACATGTTAGCCATCCAAATGACTTGCAGCATTTACATACCTCAAAAAATCTAATGAATGAGATAGCAGGTAATTTTTTAATTCAATTAATTTTTATTATACATAGCTTTTAAATTATAAAATGGATGTTTAAATTTTCTAGTTGCTGAGTTATATACTTAAGATAGTCATTTATATTTATCTAATTTTAACTGAAAGTATATATATATATATATGTGAAGGAGAGAGATTCAGGACACAAACTCTTATTATAAAAATTAGTTTAATTAACATTTAAGGGAATTATATATACAAGGGGTCTAGGGATAAACTTAAGCATGGCTCAATAAATCATCTTATTCCTCTCTCCCACACATGTCACTCAGAACTCGGAATTGTATATGCATTCATTTTCAAAACAACCGTTGTCAACTCCGGAAGTCGAACGATGACTTGGCACTCGACTCTGCTGCTCTGGAGCCGTAGAACTTCGTTCATCAGTGGGAAAAAGGAAGATGTTCACATATATATGTATATATATATTTCTATTAATGCTTGCATATGTGTAGATACATATGATTTATTTAGAAATTAGTGTAAAGTATATTTTGTATGTAATATATAATTATAATTTTATAATCATATTTTAATAAATGTTAATTAGTAAGCAATGCATATATTTGTGATATCAGTTTATCTTAAAGTGTTACTGATTGAAAGATGACTTTGATGTTTTCAAGTTTAGGTAAATTGATAGAGGGCGTTGAATCCAAAAATAAATAGTAACTTTTGTTCGGGATAATATGTCAGAATTTTCTAGAGATATCTTGGTAACACAACAGGATGTTAAGAATATTCGGGTGTCGTGGGATCTTTATCAACCATTCCATGTAAATGATGCAGTGAGCATAGATACCTGGGTCGATCTTATGACAACCAAAGATTCTAACCCAGTGCTATTTTATAAGATGCAGGGACAACATAATCAGAATTTGCCAACTGAAGACTTTTGCCTTGTTATTATGACAGCTGCCCAACATCAAATACTGAAAAAATATGGGTCACATATTTTATGCATATTCATGGTACTAATATTTATGATATTCAGTTGACAACAGTACTATGCATTGATGAATATAATACAAGTTTTCCTGTGGCTTTTTGCTTAAGGAGCCATGTTAATGTATTGCAGTGACATGTAGCCACCCCAAGACTCCTTGGTCGAGTGACGTACTGAGGCGACATGTAACTGTACCGGTACAACACTTACCGGCACGGGATATGAACAGCGGTGCATCAGTCTCTTGCCCCGCTAGCTTCTGTATTTTTTCCTCGTGGAATTATTTGTGTGAGGTTGAAATAAATGTTAAGTTTTGGTTAACTGCTCAATCTCTTTTTTTGTTCAACATTCATTTGCGATACGAGTTGGAATGCAGCTTTGGATCCGCTCGTATCCGCAGTAACAACTATGGAAGTGTTTTTTTCAAGTATAAAGACAGCTGCTGGCCAAATTAATTTAAATATTTTAATGATGTCACAAAGATTTATATTAATGCTTGGGAAAATACAATGGGCCTGCCCCAAAATCATTTCTTATGTACATGGTATATTCTGCGCAGCTGGAAAAATAACTTATCAAAAATTGCAGCTGATAATGCCATAAAAAATGAGTTTTTCAAATTTTGTAAAATGGTCATGGAAGAACTTAATGAAAACAGTCTTAAGTTACTTCTTGATGACTTAATAAAAAGACAACTTAATGATGATTGCTCAAAAAACTTTGATATGTATTTTGCATTAACTTATGGCAACCGATCAAATTTGTGGGCATATTGTTATAGGAAAAATGCCAAAGGAATTACGAAAAATAACCACTTAGAGGCTTTGCACATGATCATTAAATATGTTTACTTTAATGGAAGAAAAAATAAAAGATTAGATAAATGTATTTCCTCTCTAATTGAGCTTGTGCGGGATAAGTGCTTTGATAGATTTGTTAAAGGGATTAAAGGTATGAAAAATTCAAAAATAAACACGAGTCATTAGACTTCATTCAAGTAAAAATATCCCTTTAACGGATATTAAGTGTGTTAAAAATGATTTAGAGTAACAAGTGAAATCAAGCAGTGTTCATATATTTGACACTATTAACAGGAATCCTAAGACTTGCATGAATTGTAGCATAGATTTGATTTGATTTTATTGGGGTTTATGGCACTGGATCCTGAAAGGACATAAAATTGTAGCATAGTTTGCAATTGGTGTAAAGTTTGTATACATGAATATTCATATGATTGCTTTGATGCAATTGTAAAAGAGAATATGTGCAAGCATATTCATGCAACTTTCTCATTGTTCCCTTTTAAATCTTCATTGCCATCAATATCATCATTTTCAGTGGAAAATAACTTGAATAAGTATAAAGAATTAAATGCACTAACTTGCCAAGTGAAAGTATTAAGGTAAAGCTTTAAAAATTGCCAGTGATACCTCATTTAGTTTTTAACCAAAAATAGAAAATCATATTAATAAAATACTCCTTTTAATGAATGGAGGAGAAATTAGTAAGCTTAAAGCAGTTGAACCATCCAATAAAAAAAATAGTGACTCAACGAAAGTTGTATAGCTTAAAAAGAAAGCAGGTGAAATCCAGAGTAGGATCATTTTACTCGTCTTCAGCATATTAAAAAAAATTAAAATTGAGGAAGTTGGCAAACATTCTATTTTAAATATTAATTCTTTCTTTGACCATAAATATTAATAGGAATGTATGCAAAATGCATCATTTGTTAAAATTAGTAGATATGGTTATTTGCTTTAGTGCATTCTGTTATTTTTTTATGTAATTCAGTAAAATTTATATGAAATTAAATTTTCTTCATAATATCTATAATAGATAAATCACGAAAACTTGATGTCAATTTTGTTAATGAAGTATCATGCCATTTCATGTTGCAAATATATTAATTTTATATATAAGTAAACTGTATACTTTCCCCCCTTACAATTTAAAATTTATTCCTATAGTTTATGGTCAATATATATATATATATATATATATATATAGCTTTTAAGTTAGCAATAACTAAAGCTAAATGAGTACTTGTTCAGTGCTGCTTCAAATATAGAAGAACAGTGTCTGAAATAAGTATTTTTTTGGCTCGATTTCTTTATGGAATTGAAGCAAGATATTAATGTGATTTATTTACTTACAAAATTTTGTATTTTCTCTTTTTAAAAAATGTTTTAAACACATGTTAACATATGAAATACAAGATGCAAAAGTTATTTCACCATTAAACTACTTATTGCAATTTATACAATTTGAAAATGTATAAATATAAAATATTGAATATGTAATATTAAATATCATTGAATGTGTACAAATATGAAATTAACTAAAATTAAATTATTAAATATATTGGCTAAAATTTTGTATGCTTGGAAATTAATTTATCTTTGTAACTGCAAATTTTATAAAACAAAAGTATTACAGTGATGTAATTGACACAAAAATGTCAAATTTATTGATTGTGCTTATTAAGAACACTGTATTTTGAAAATAAGTTATGACACAAAATGTAAAACAATTTAGTGTGTTTAAAATAAGGAAATTTAATCAGTATATGTCAATTTAATTGTCAAAAGTTAATTTTGAGATAGTATAGCATTGTTATGCAAGTGGGAAAAAAATGAGTATTACAAAATAATCTTTTGCATTCTTTTCTGCATTAAAAATATCGCTTACTCAAGGAAAGAGTCTGAGTATTTTGAAGAGAATAAGTGTCTCAATATTATACAGTTATTAAATTTAAGTGTGTAAGAGAATAATGCCTCGGAATGCAAAGTATTTTTCAATGCTCCATTGTTTTGCATAATGTTCGATATGCACAGTACATTGGTGATGGTGACTGCAAAACGTTTATTGACATTCAACAGTCTCAGCCTTATGATAAATATTTTGTCATTAAATGTCATCAAATTTTTATCAATATATTCGCACAGTAGTGTGATAATGATATATATTAAATGCATTTTTTTTCATTAAAAGTAAAATTTAATTATAGTTGAAATTGGGTTGGTATCTGAACTTTGATGTTTTAAAATTATTCTCCTTTCTTTAAAATACTTTTTTTCATATACATTTAAACACAGTTTATAATTTTAGATAAATTATTTTCATCTATTTTTCACGATGGTAAATAAATGCAGTGTTCCTGGATGTCGTGGAAACTACCATAAAGAAAGTAAAGTACATGTATTTTCATCTCCTTGGTATTCAGAAATGAAAAATACATGGATTAGAGCAATTCATAGGAAGGATTTTATATACACGAAGAATGCAAGGGTAAGCAAGAAATTCTTCATACTATGATTATAAAAATTAATGTCTTAAGTGCATTTAGGTTGGTTGGTTGGTTGAATGAAGTTTTATGGCACTGAGACCTCGTAAGTACATTTAAAAAATATTTTAATATTATCCAAAATTTAAATGATGTGATGCTATCTTGTTCTTTACAAGCACGTACAGCATCATAAAATAAAGCACAAAGCAGATTCATTAATATTAAGATATTTTAATCAGTAGAAGCATGGCGTTGGCGTCATCGTGCACATGGCTCGCAATCTGCCATCGTTGCCAATCTTGAGACGATTACGATTATATACAACATAGATTACACAGATGATACAATATAGATTACACAGATGATACAATACAGAAAACATAAATAATACAATACTGAATATAAATCATGTTACATCCCCCCTTTTACTTTAATTGTAGTAATCCTTTAAATAAGAAGGTCGCTTAACAGTACGACCCGATCTAGTACTATAATTTGTGTTTGAATGACTTACATTACTATTATGAACAGTTGGTTGAACATTATTAGTATTATTATTACATTGAATAGCAGCTGGTTGAGCATTACTTGTAACACTGTTATTTTCATCATTAACATTAAAATCTAACTCTAAATTAGACCTTGTACAAAACTGCCAATTGCCTTTTGATGGATATAAATGCTTTCTGTTTCTAGTATAAATCCTATTTGTTGATGTTTTAATCTTATAGGATCTTGAGTTACCTTTAGCTATTATTTTTGCAGGTTCCCAAGTTTTGTTTCTGAAATTTTGAACATATACATTTTCACCAACTTTTAAAGGTTTAAGGGCCTTTGCAGTTTTGTCATAATAAAACTTCTGTTTTATTTGTCGCTGTTTTAAGTTACTAACAATATTTTTGAAAATTTCTGGATTTAACAACTTACTGCTTATAGGTAGTTTTGTTCTTAACCTGCGATTAAAAAGCATTTGTGCAGGGGATAATCCTATGCCTGATATAGGAGTATTTCTGTATTCTAGAAGAGCAACAAATGGTCTTTTACCTTCCTCATAAGCTTTTTTGAACAACACCTTAACTATCCCAATCCCTTTTTCTACCATGTCGTTGCTTTGTGAATGGTAAGGACAGATAAATGAGAGTGTAATATCCCACTCTTTAGAAAATTTCTTAAATTCCCAACAGTTAAATGGGCTATTGTCACAAACCACTATTTCAGGTACACCAAATCTGGATATTATCATTTCAAATACATTTATGATTTCCCCAACTGATTTGTTCTTAACTTTTTCAATCTCTATCCATTTAGAAAAATAGTCAATTATGACTAGATGATTTTCATTGTTAAAATACATTAAATCTATTCCTAGTTTTTGGAATGCTCTATCAGGAATTTCATGTGGCTTCAATGGTTCATTTGGTTGTGCTTTACGAAACTTAGCACAAATCTCACACTTTTCAATGACCCTTTCAATATCTTTAGACAATCCTGGCCAGTACATAATTTCTCTGGCTCGGTTTTTGCATTTTTCAATACCCAAGTGGGCTTCATGAATTAATGCTAACATTTCAAACCTTAATGATTCAGGAACAATTATTTTATTATTTAGGAACAATAAATCATCAAGCAAATATAAATCATTTTGCAATTTAAAATACTTTTTTAAGTTTACAGGAATTTTCTTTTTGTCTGTCCACCCCTCCTTACAATAATGTATAACTAATTTTAATTCATCATCACTCTGTAATGCATTTTTGAACTGCTTTTTTCTACGCTCACTCATTGGCAAGTGTTTAGAAATAGAATGTACTGTCTGCAACATATCAGGATCATCAAGCACTTTATCCTTGATAAATGCCCGAGACAGTGCATCAGCAAGAAGCATGTCTTTACCTGGCAAATACTTAATTGTTAAATCATACTTAAGCAGTTTTAAAATCATTTTCTGCAGCCGGGTTGTAATTTTGCCTATAGGTTTCTTAATGATTGAAGTCAACGGTTTATGGTCACTGTGTATTATGACCTTATGGCCATAGATGAAGTTGTGATACTTCTCACAGGCAAAAACTATTGCTAGAAGTTCCTTCTCTATCTGAGCATAGTTCTTTTCACACTCAGTAAGGCTTCTTGAAGCAAAGGATACTGGGTGGTTTTCTTGTAATAAGCATACACCTATCCCATCTTTAGAGCTGTCACACTGAATAGTAATTTCCTTCGAACTGTTAAAAACTTTCAACACAGGGGCTGTACAAATTAATTTCTTTATGCTATTTAAAGCTTGATCCTGCTCAAATGACCATTGAAAATCCACATTATTCTTTAACAATTCTCTCAGGGGTGCAGTAATTTTGGACACATTTGGAATAAATTTAGATAGGAAATTTACCATCCCTAAAAGTCTTCTAATATCTTTTTTATTTGTTGGTTTATCTAGCTCTTTAATTGCTCTGATATGAGTTTCATCAGGTTTTATCCCTTTTTCAGATATTATTAATCCCATATATTTAGCTTCGTTAACTCTAAATTGAAACTTCTCTGGGTTAAATTTGATATTATGAGACCTAGCCCTTTCTAATACTTCTAACAATATTTTGTCATGATCTTCCTTATCATTTCCATAAATGATCAGGTCATCAATATAAATTTCGACACCTTTAATATCCCCAAACAATTTCTGATTTTGTTTTTAGAAGACTTCAGGGGCTGAGGACACCCCGAATGGAAGTCGTTTAAATTTATATCGGCCAAATGGGGAATTGAATGTGCATAAATCTGAGCTTTGGTCATCTAATGGGATTTGCCAAAAACCTTCCTTTAGATCTAGCACCGAAAAGAACTTCTTTCCTTCTAACTGGCTTTTGATTTCCTCACTCGAGGGAATTATGTGATGTTCCCTTTTTATCGCTTTGTTCAGATCCCTTGGATCCAGACAAATACGTAATTTTCCATTTGGCTTCTCAACTATTACTAAACTACTGACCCAATCTGTTGGTTTGTTTACCTGCTCTATTACCCCTTTCTCTTCTAGTTCCCTTAGAGAATCTTTTAAATTAGGTAAAATAGATTGAGGAACTCTTCTAGGAGGATTTATAACAGGGTTAACATTTGTATTCACTTCAATGTGGTATGGTTGGCCTGGAAATTTACCTAATCCCTGAAAAACATCACTATACTTGGTTAAAATTGCATCCTTATTAACTATATCAATGTGATCAATTCTTTTTAACAAATTTAACATTTGACATGCTTGCAGGCCTAAAATTGGTTGGGATTCAACATTTACAACAATAAATTTTAACAATACATTTTTACATTTGTCTGTTGAACAATATAAATTTACACAACCTTCAGGTTTTAACTTATAATTACCATATGAAATCAACATAATTTCAGTTTTACCTAAATCACATATTTCATTGAATTTCTTACTTGTGAACACAGACAAAGGCAATATGTTTGCCTCAGCACCTGTGTCAAGCTTGAAAGAAATTTCTTCATTATTTATAATCACATTTTTATGCCATGATCTTTCATCAGAACCTGTAGACACAGAGTCTATATATAGACTGGAAATACCTAAATCATTATTTGATGCATTTAATTCATGGACATATTTTGAACTAGATTTATTTTTATATGGAGGTTTTCTCTCAAACTTAGATGTGCACATTTTTGCGAAATGGTGTTTTTGCTTACACTTATTGCACAATCTGTTGAATGCAGGACATTCTCTTTTCTTGTGTTTTGTACCACACTTACGACAGTCAAATGTCTCTTGATAGTTTTTAGAAATATTAGAATGCTGTTTCTTAGTTTTCACCACATCAATGTCTAGTTTCGAAGTATTTGCATCACT
This sequence comes from Pardosa pseudoannulata, assembly GCA_032207245.1. Taxonomy (NCBI): domain Eukaryota; kingdom Metazoa; phylum Arthropoda; class Arachnida; order Araneae; family Lycosidae; genus Pardosa; species Pardosa pseudoannulata. The sequence goes on along the minus strand of CM063507.1, from coordinate 64,467,018 downwards.
AATAGTCTTCAATTGTTCTTTACTCACTTCAAAAGCTTGGATGAATTCAATAGTCTTCTTTAGGGTTAAGTTTGGTTCTCTCAGGAGCCATTCTTGAAGGGATTTATCACGGATTCCTAGCACAATTCTGTCACGGATTAAAGATTCTTCCTGCTCATCAAATTCACATGTGGCAGCTAGTGTTCTTAGCTGTGTAAGATAGGAATCTATCGATTGTCTCTCTTGCTGGAAACACAAAAAAAATTGTACCTCTTGAAGACCACGTTTTGGCGGGGAACACAGTACTCTGTAAACTTGGCAATAACATCAGCATATTTCTCTGCACTAGTTTCTGCTGTGTACTTAAATGTATTGAAGATGGAGACACCTTCATCACCCAACAAGCTCAATAAAATCGCAATTTTCGTCTTATCAGGCTTCTCGCATTTTTCCGATGCAATCATGAAATTTTCAAATTTCTGAAGCCACAGTTTCCACGCTTCAGGCACATTACCAGACGTAAAACTCATAGCTGCTGGCGGTTTAAAATGCTCCATGCTGAATATCACAACGAGAGACAACTTTTTCTTTTCTTAGAGCACAAGTTCATAAATCAGAACACACAAGCCTATTTTGAACACTAAGTTCCACTATTTTTTTTTTAATGTCGCTCAAAATTTAAATAAAATAACCTGACACCGTATCTTGTTCTTTACAAGCACGTACAGCATCATAAAATAAAGCACAAAGCAGATTCATTAATATTAAGATATTTTAATCAGTAGAAGCATGGCGTTGGCGTCATCGTGCACATGGCTCGCAATCTGCCATCGTTGCCAATCTCTCATAACAAAACAATCTTGAGACGATTACGATTATACATAACAGTAACAATATACAACATAGATTACACAGATGATACAATACAGAATATAAATCATGTTACAGATGCAAGACATCACAGTAAAATATAGATAAAACAATTTTACTATATGAAATTTAGACAGTTTTTATACATTTAAATGAATAATTTTTAACAGGTTTGCGAAAAACACTCCAAGCCTGAAAATATATATTGTGGGAGTCTTTGGCATTTGATAAGAAAAAGGGTCAGATTATTACTGCAACTTTAAAGAAGGTGTGATTGAAAAGGGCAGCTTTACCAACTATTTTTCCATGATGACCCAGCTACTTCTGTAAAGAATCCAATGAAAAAAGAAAAAATAGGATAAAACAATAAGATTTAAATATGAAACAATCCGTAGAAGCCAGTCTGAAATCAAAACAGGATTATGAAATGTCAAGAAATTAATGTCTTAATGTATTTAGATATAAATTATGAATTTGATAAAGTAATCTTAAACTATGCAGTGTCTACAGATGAGAATTTAAAATTATCTGTTTCTTTAAGAGGGGTGTGCATTAACGATGCTTTTAAAGTACCTTGCAAACTAAAAAACATGAATGAAATTTTTGAAATTCTAGATGAAATTGAAAAAGTATCTTTAAAAAAGAAAAATTTTAAAACACTTAGTTAATGTATTAAAAGTTATTTAAAAAGATTTAAAATCAAAGTCTTTATCTGATAATCCTGCTTTTAACTTTTTTTAAGAACAGATTTCTCTTTTAAACATTCCACCTGAAAATATAGATAATCCACCAATACTTTAATATTTTCTTCTATGGTAAATATAATATCAGGAATGTAAGGAATCAGATTTATTAATTTAGCCTCACTCATCCACTATAAATAAACTAAATTCAAAAATGAATTCTAATCCTCAGGCATACCTTTTTATTATATGCAAAACAAAGAATTACAGAATTAAATAATGCAAAGAAATGCATATTTGACAACGAAATTAAATTTCAAACTAAATTATCAAACTAAAAAAAGTTTTTAAAAATATTAAAGATGCAATTTATGGACAAAATTAGAATTTAACCACAAGGCTATAACTAGTTTAATAAAAATCTTTGAAAGTTAATATCTGTTTTATGCTTTATAATATTTAATTATTTTAAGAATGTATTAATTCCAAATCTGTGTAATACTTGGATTAGAACAAATTTTTTTCTTCCTAATTCTGACTTCTGTTTGTTTATTTGTGGGGAGGGATTTTTCCAAAATTTAAGTATAGAGAATGAAATACATATTTGACAATGAAACTAGATTTAAAATATTCAGTTATATAAAAAATTCAGTTTAAGAGAGACTTGTTTCAGAGTGATCATTGACTCTTATTGTACACAGAAGTAATTTGGTAGATTTAAAAATCATTTGATGAATTGTTTAAGCGATTAAAAGAAAGATTCTAGATAATAAATAGCTGAAAATGTAATAAGCATTCTTACGGGATCAATATATAAGATGTAAATTATTGACAAAACCATAAAGGTATGAATTATTTATAAAAAACTTTACAGACATCAGTTTGATATTTTATAATATTTGAATATTTTAGGTATTATTTTTAAACCTACACAGTGTTTTGATTAAAAGGAGTATTGATAAAGGAATATTTATCAGTGCCGGAGACTGAAAAAGATTGAAAAGAAATTGAAGATCAATTTTTTTTATTTATCAAATTTTCCATTGTGCATAGGGGCTTTGGATAAGAAACACATAAAGGTAAGGCCCCCTCTAGGCCCATGTTCAACATTCTTCAATTATAATGGAGTTTAGTATTGTCCTTCTAGCACTTCATGCTAATTTCAGATTTATATATGTGGATGTGGGGACAAATGGAAAAAGAATTAGTGACAGTGAAGTTTGGGGGAAAAGCGCATTAAAAAAAGCATTAGTGTCGAATACTCTAAATATTCCGAAATCAGGTGTGCTACCTAAAATCCAAACTGCTATGCAGTATACTATAATTGCTGATGATGCTTTCCCCCTTACACATTACTTAATGAAACCTTATCATGGAAAAGTGCTCACATAAGAATATTTAATTACAGAGACCACGGAGAATCATAGAAAATGCATTTGGCATACTAGCTTCGAGATTTTAAATCTTCGAAAAAACTATCAATGCTTCTCTAGTAAAGGTACGAAAAATTGTCCTTGCCACTTGTACTTTGCAGAATTTTCTAAAAAGTAGAGCAGGCAATATTTATGTACCTGGAAGCATTATAAATTATTAATTGTGATTACCATGAAAAGGATGAATTAAAGAAATAAAAAAAAAAACCCAACCAAGCCATCAAATTTTGCCAAGGACACTCAAAATATATTATGCAATTATTTTAATACAACGGGAGTTGTTCACTGCAAAAAGCAACGTGTAAGCTTCATTAATTGTTGCTTCAGGCATATTTTATTCTGAGATATTAAATGTTACCAAGCAATAAAGTATTTTATTTTTGTCGATTTTATAATTCATTTTAGTTGGCTGCATTTAAGACTACCTGAATATGACTAAAATTATATGTTGAAATGGATAAACTGAGTCGTGCTGTATTATACCATGACACCGATTCAATCATTTCTCCGAGCAATAGGTGACAGTGGATGAAGCGAGTATGCCCAATGCGAATATGTATAACAATGATGTGATACTTCCTGGAGGATATTGAAGGCCACAGTGATATTTCAGGTTTCACTGAATAAAGCTTATTGTTAATTTGTAAGTTCCAGATATATTGAAATTTTTTTCACGCTAAATTAACCACATAATTCTTTATGTCTAGATACGGTAAGTGAAAGTGGAGAAGTTGGTAGCAGATCTGGCACCTTTATCTGCTAGCTCACTTCTAGAATTACCAACATATGAGGTAACCTAAAAAACATTATGGAGTAACCCTTCAAAATCTTTTTCTTGTATATGTTTAAAAAATGTAAGATGTGTGGGTGATAATAATGGTTGAGAAAGTAGCACACTGGGTGAATATGTGTAAATTATAAAATGGTACCCTTGGTAGAACCAGGCAAATAGCTGTTATTTCAGCGGAGAAAATAGATACGGAAGTATGCAATTTGTGGCTATAGACATCACCTATTACGTAGGCACAACCAACAAAATCATTCGGCTTGAAGACGTCAGTAAATATAGTAGTACTGATAGATATTGTATTATAGATTTATAATATTATGTATTGTACTGTTATATATGATTGTATAATAGATAATTATACAATCTCTAGGTGTCTCTGTGACTTAAAAAGATTTGCTTAAAAATAATATTAGCAGTATCACAGGTTTAAGAGGGTAAAATTAGGGATTTCCCAGGGTGGGATTATATATTCAGCAGCTAAAATCTTCTGATGGAGACTTAAATCAGCCAAATAGTCTCTTGACGAGCAGATGAAAAGGAGGAATGGAAGTTGGGCGTGATCTATACAAACGAGTAAGCATTGGATTGATGAAACGATTATGAGAAGGATAATTCGCATGTGAAGCTGTCCTAAAGTAGTAATGGAGGCATAAAATCTGAAGTCAGATCTAAAGGCTCTTTGTCACAGTTGACATATAAACTTTGAATTGGGGAAGTCCTAAAAGCACCCGAAACGAAGCAGAGGGCTAAATGGTGGATCAAGCTTCTGTAAGTGTCGTACCCGTACACAACCCACTCATAATCCAATTTTGAACGAACAACAGCTCAGTAAATAGCTCTTAATAAGCTTGTAAAGTTTAATGATATGTTAGAGCATTTTAATAAAAGGTTTTTCAGTGAGAAAGAGGATTTTTCAAAATCTATTACCTTAAATGAAATTAAATATGATGGTGAGGAAGAAATTTTTGGATTCAAGCTAAAGATTGAGAGTTTAGTCAAGGATTATTTGATTAATTTAAATTCCTCAACAGGAATGAAATTATTTCAGCAGATAGGTGATTCAAAAAGGCAGGGGGTTGAAGAAAGTCAAGGGTTTGGCAATTTTACCAGTTGACTCTTCGATTTTTTTCTGGAGTGGGTCTTTCACAGTCTTTCGTTAGTTGAAACAATTTAAAATTTTTGAAAATAATTTTTTTTCTCTTTAATTTGCCTAAATTTTTTTAGTTTTTTTATTCAAAAATGTCTCGTAGATGTTTTACTATTTCTGAGGCAATCAGAATACTGAATGAGTTACCTGATGAAGATTCTGAGTTTACGGAATCAAGCAATAATACGGAAGAGTATTACTCAGAGACGAAAATTATTTTTGATGATGAAGTTGGTACTGATGAAGATTTTGATGAACGTATATCAGGATCATCTGCACAAGACATGATATGATATGATATGGACTTAAGAAACCGCTACAAAAATCTATTCCAGATTTTACATCTCCAACTGGGCCAAGTGGGAAAATGTGGGAGCTACTTACCCATACATTTTTTTTGGCAATTTTTACTGTACATTTTACGGAGTATAGTCTTTTAGACTAATTTATATGCCACTCAAAGTGAAAAGCTATATACTCACTTTACTTTACAGGAGTTTTAAGGCATAAATCTACTGATGGGTAGAAAGATGTTGGTTGGTTGGTTGATTGAAGTTTAATGGCGCTAAATCCTCTAGGGACAAACTGCGCCAAACAAGATGAAGAAAGAAACAAAAGAAATTTAGAAAAAAAAATTACAAGTTCAGAAACAGATTAAACTAACTATAAAAAATAACATTCAACAAAAAAAAACACAAAAAATTGAGTTATATACAGATTAACAAAAAATGAGAATTGAGTGATTAAAAATTGAAACACAAACAAAAATCAAATTTCAGTATAAAAACCAGATTGACGAAGAAAGGGGAACAAGTTTGGATGTGGAGTTTCCCCGACGATTAAATTAAGATTTGGCGATGGATTATCAAAAAATTTTATATACATTGATTTTAAACAAACACAAGAGGTTAAAATATGTGCGACTGTGTAAGGTGTCTTGCAATACGCACACTGTGGAGAAGCTTCACCCAGCAAGAGATGGGAATGGGTGAGTCTGCAATGACCCACTCGTAAACGAGTGAGTATTACGTCATGTCTCCTAGAAGGGAGTTGAGGCCATTTAATTATCTTGGTTTTAATTTCCCGCAGTTTATTTGAAGAAATGTTATCCCAGGACATCTGCCATTTATCGTGTAAAAGATGTTTGATGTAATTTTTCAAGTCAGGATAAGGAAGACCAGTGTTGAGAAAGTCACTTGCAGACCTGGTAGCCATGTCCACAAGTTCATTGCCTTTAATGCCAACGTGAGAGGGAACCCAGCTAAAAACTAGCGAGATTCCCATGGAAGTAAGGTTAGTTATTGAAGTAAGAATTTTGAAAATAAGAGGATTATTACAGTTATTTGATTGCAATGAATTTAGAACACTTTGGGAGTCTGTATAGATAATAAAGTTTTTACTATTGTGATCCATCAATTCCTCTAAAGCCTTCAAAATAGCAAAGGCTTCAGCAGAAAAGATGGAGAGTTTAGGATGAAGTCTGTAGCTATTGATTTGATCTTTAATAAGGTAGGCACAGATGACATTGTTAGTGGATTTTGAACCATCTGTGAAAACAGAGGTGTAATTTTTATAATATTGCTTGTGATCTTCAAAAATTTGTTGATAAATGATATTGCTAGTTGAACTTTTGTCAAATGACTTAAAGGGGTTTATTATAGTTAAATTAGGAGTGTGCCAAGAATGTATTCCAAATGTTGTAAGTATAGCATCTATATTGTCCAAGTTTAGATCTTTTAAAATTTCATTTATCCTTCCCTGAAAAGGCAGAACACAAGATGGTCTAGCATTATATAAGCGTGTAAGGTAACTATTGAGTGTATATTGATGAATGGGATGGTCCACATAAGTTGCTGTTCTAAAGTAATACTGAAGAGATAACACCTGTCGACGTAATTCAAGAGGAGCGTCACAGCAGTCAACGTAGAGACTTTCTACAGGAGAGGTTCTGAAAGCCCCTGAGCACAAGCGAACAGCAGAATGGTGAATGGTATTCAGCTTTTGAAGGACAGAAACGCGTGCTGACCCATATACAGGACATCCATAGTCCAGTTTTGAGCGGATGATGGCATGGTAGATCTTAATTAGGGAAGTGCGGTCAGCTCCCCATGAGGTCTTAGAAAGGATTTTGAGGATGTTGAGCTTCCTTTCGCAATTTTTCCGCAAGTTTGTGATATGGGGTGCAAAGGTAAGTTTTTTGTCAAAAATGACGCCGAGAAAATTCACCTCATTCACAATGTTGACATCTCAAGCAAGGAATTTTGAACTTTTCCTCCAAGTGAAAGCCAAGCAATATGTAAATGTATGATTATTCAAAGGAGCTCTATCTTGTTATATGCCGACTAAAAACATTAAACGGGGATTAACTCTGGAGGAGGTGACAGTGGTTTTGCATCTCAGTTTGAGATATACTCTGGGAAGCGAGAAGTCGTTGAAAGAAACCCGTAAAAACACTAACGGAAAACCTATGCTTCCTCCAAGTGAAAGCCAAGCAATATGTAAATGTATGATTAAGTTCAAAGGAAGGAGGTCTATCAAACGATATATGCCGAAAAAACCATAAAACGTGGATTTAAAGTCTGTATAAGGTACAGTGACAGTGGTTTTGCATCTCAGTTTGAGATATACTCTGGGAAGCGAGAAGTCGTTGAAAGAAACCCGTAAAAACACTAACGGAAAACCTATATGGAAAAAATCACAGACTTTTCATGGATAATTTTTTTACAACCTATGAACTCTTCGCTTCTTAGAAACAAAAAATAAATATTCATGTGGCACCGCCATATTAAACCGTAAAAATATGCCCCAAACACTGTTTGCTCAGGATAAAAATCTAGCAGGGGCATGTAAGAATGGGCTGTTTCTAATGATAATATTTGTATAAAATGGAAAAATAAGCGGTGTGTTTCAATTCTCTCATTACTTCCAGATGCTATAGATCAGAAAGAAATGGAGAAAGATAGAATGATAATAAAAATTCCCGAACGGCAATTTCTGAATAGAAATATGAACTTTGTTGATAAATTTGATCATCTAAAATCGTTATTCAGAAAAGTCGGAAATGGTGGCACAGAATTTTTTTCCCATTTTTGGATAGTGTTTTTTTTAAGTAACTAAAATTTTGCATGCATTGTATAACATAGCAGTTACGCCTTTAAGCATAATTTCTGATAACAACCAGGAATAAATCTCACTTTAAACGTCATCCCTTAAGGTTATGGTTATTACTAACCCCGAATCTTGACTAAAAATATCCCATTTCATTTCTTTTATGATACTGTAACATGTTTAAAAATATACGTAACAAGTGGTTAAATCATAAAAATGCAGCTTTTTATTGCCCAAATTTTGAGAACAAAAAGGATATGAAAAATGCTGATTTCAGTCATATATATTTAATAAAGAAAAGGACTCCTTGTTAAAATAGAGATATAAATTGAGTCAAAGCATTACACCCTTCCAAGTTGGAAAGTCAAAAAATTAGTCTGATATTTAGAATATTTAACTAAAAAAATATTCAGGCTTTAAAAGAAGTTGGGAGTATTGAAACTGAAGGTACTGCAATATTTTTATCTATAATTTTCAAATAGTGAACATTGTTAGAATCAAATCGAGATATAAAGATGGTAAATTCAAAAATGAGAATTTTAAAGCTATATCATCAGAAGATCAAAAGCTGTTAGTTTTTTAAAAGCACGGTGGTTTGGTTAAAGAGTTGAGAACTTTATCAAGACGGAATTTGTACAACGGCCTTTGATGCTTTCCAGATAGATCCTCTTAAGAAAATATATTTGTAGACAGCTGTCTGGTAGTAATTACTATATTTCTTTAAAGCAATTAAATGCGAAAAAATAATGATACAAAATTTACTTTCATTTAATAAAAATAGTCAGTGGACATTTCAAGCTAATGCAAATAATTTCATGCTGAAATAGATGTATGTGGAGAGTTTGAAATAGATGAATTGAAACCAATTGATAAAGAAATTATGCCTGTCGTAATTTTCATTGCATGTTATGCTCCAAACAAGACATCAAATAAAATAAATTGTAAATTTTCGATTGATGCCAAAATTAAGTGAAACAATGGAATGTGGATTTCCAGAAAATTGTAACATTAAAAAACAAACTGTATTAACCTATTTATGCATTCATATGTTTACAAATGTCTTATCAGCAATTTTATACCAAATGATAATCAACTATATAAATAGCAATTAGTGAACCAATGCAATAGTTTATTTTCTAAATTATGTTTGCATGATTGTTTACCTCATTTGACAAATATAATTTTAACTATTTATAAAATACTTCTGAATAACTACTCTAAAAACGTGACTGAAATATTATGGCAGTAATATTATGGCTGGTAACATTCCCGCTTTTGATGGATCGCCTAGTCAGTTGGAGTTCTTTTTCCGAAACCTGGAAAGGCTTCAATTAAATAAAAACTTAACGGATAGTGAAATCATTTCCCATCTTGTAAATAAGCTTGAGGGTAAAGCGAAAGACTATTTTATTACCTGTCCGGAATTGCAAAGTCAAAATATAAAGTTGTGTGATATCAAAGAAAAATTTGCATTTTACTTCAGAAAACAATCACTTTTGGCATCGCAGTTTCAATATCAGAATTTAAAACTGAGAGCTGGTGAATCGGTAATTCAGCTGTCCCACAAAATTGATTGTCTAGTAGTTGACATATATCCCACAATTGCAGATAAAAATGCCTTGGATTTAATGGGCAAAATTATTAGAAGCATTACCAAATTACATAAGAATAGATTTAGAAAAAGAAAATGTCAACAAATATCACATTGCGGCAGAGCGGATGTGGTATAGCCACATTCTATTTAAAAGGGAATGCCAGGAATTGCCGGCTTCCTGACCCCTCATTTTATGGAATGGGGCTTGTCCATGTCCAAGTCACCTTGAATCTTCCCGCGCTGACCATCCGCAGGTTGCCGTTTTGCTCTCCCCATCTTTCACCATTTGTCCAGCTTGAGCGTTGCTTGGCGCCTTAAGATTCCTATGCTGTTCTTCCTACTCGTGCTACGTTTTGGCGATCGTCTTGGGTTCCCGCTGGCGGGATTTTTCCACTGATCTCGCCATGCGCGGTGTTGAGTGGGCATCATTTTGGCTCTCTAAGATAACCGCAACCCTTTTGTCACACTTTTGTCTGTGTTTGTCAAAAAACGGACGATCTTGAAAAACAAGTGAACTCGATCAAGAGTTGGCTTCTAAATAAAATTCAAAAGAAAAGGGAAGAGAGAACTAAAAAAGATATGGCAGAATTTCCACTGTTTGAGAACTGGGAGTATTGTGTAACAAAGTATAATAAATTAAAAGCAGAAGCAGGAATTGTGGATAGTAGCCTTAATACAACAATACCAACGTCCTTTACACAAGTTAAAGATGTAGTGCCATTTTTACAAAGAATTACTGAAGCCCAAAACCAGGCAGCTAAATCTGCTGTAGTAAATGATTATATTTCTTCCTCATTAAAAGACATGGCACCTAGAATTGTTGGCTTATGGCTACTGAACAGCAAAGTTTGGGACAGTGCATCCTATTTTTTTACAACACTACCTTTGCCAATGACCTTGTTAACCTACCAAGGCAATCAGCAACTGCAGAAGATACAACAGAAGCTCAGTTAGATATTTATAACAATATGTTATAAGTTCCGAACACAATGGGCTGCTGTACTGAGCAATGTCTCTCCTTTTTTCTCATATGATAAAAGAGATGTTGTGACAAACATAGCAGTGCCAGCCAACTACTTACCTGGTTTAGATCGCATTCTGACCTCAATCATAACAAAGCGCAATAGAAGATTAGGCGCTACTGCAACAGCAACAACCGGAGCAAGTGAACTCCTCACTACAAACACTTTAGAGATCTATTCAATACCGGGAACTACACTGGCCTTATTGAACAAGGTGCAAGAAGAGCCTCAGGAAGGGGGTTCCAATGGAACAGTGAAACAAGTGAATTTGGATTGATTCCTGATACTGCAGAGGGGGAAAAAGGGTGCTTATTAACCACCACAGCATCAATGTACCATAGGACTATCACAGCAAACCCAGATTGGGTGCCAGTACATAATACAAATAGTGAATTTGTAAGAACTCTTGTTTATGAATTAAATAACATTGGTGAAGGTGAATCCTCTTTGGATTTTTCTGACAAAATCAGCAAGATATAGAAAATAAATAAAATTCCTTTAAGCTAATCATTTAAGAAGACTCTTTTCTATTCGTCAATTTGCATTCACCTCTGTTCTAAAATTATGGAACATACCATATGAAAGCAGTGAATTATGTCTGCCGCCATATAGTTCCACCAAAGAACCGGTGAAAGGTTATTGCGGCTGAAAGGAGCAATGTAATAATTCTACAACAATAATTCTACAGTTATAACTAATAGGCAACTGGTACAGTCATTTATATCATTTATACATAAGTAACCCAATTTCCATCCATTGTCACACGACTTACCAACCTGTAGTCATTTTAACTTCACTAGCTATATTCATCCTGCTGTCTTTAGTAGCATTTTTAATATTTTTTTCTTCTAAAAATTACTTTACTAAGTAGGAATAAATTCAACATGCATAATAGTTGTTTTTCCTCCTATGTAACCTTGAAACCATTTATTCACACCCTTTTCAGCTGAGAAAAATCCTTTTTAAAACTTGCAAAGGTTGCACTTTAAGGTTTAACATATACAAATATCGTATCTTCTGATAGGCCTAATTCATTTTTGTAGCTGTTGAAAAACATTAATGTTCGAATATTGAAGATACCGTTTCTAAATAGTTCAGAATTGTATTCAATAAAAGATTCATTAGACAATGCCAGCTTATTATCAGCAAGTTTTGAAGAATTAGCAGTAGTGGAGTGTTACAGGCTGAATTTGAATTCAGATCAAACTGCTGAGTTTGATATTGTATTCCGATTTCCATAAAATTTTCCTTTTTTTAATGAAGGATGTTTTTTCTAGGGGAGATATGGAGATCTATGTTCGATTTTAATATCATAGAATAAAATTTTAAGTAAAAATTTCGTTGCACAATGCAAAAAATTATTTGTATGTATGAAAAAATTCTTAAGTTATTTTAAAGATAAAGTTACTCTGCATATTGTCTTAACATTTTCTAAAGAATATCTTCAGATACATTTCATTCACCTTAACAAATTCAAAATACATGAAAAAAAATCTTCACATTTCTGAAGATTTTCTTAAGAAAACCTTCAGATTATTTCTAGTACGGGTGATTCAAAATTTGAAGATATAAGTGAAACCGAAATTAAAGCGGTCAGCCTGGCCAATAATGGAATAACAGAAGTATCCGGTTTGGGAATATTCCGCTTAATAATAATATTTTTCCGCATTAATTAAAGCAGAAGTGAATTCTAAACTGCGGAATATAGAAAACTTTGATACATTATTAGGTCCAGAATTAAAAACTAATTTACTGTCTGTATCAAAAATATGTGACCGTGGATATACTGTTTTATTTAAAAACAGTTGCATTATTATCAGGAATAAGAAAAGCAATGATGTGTTGATTGCTGAGCGCAAAGGTGACTTTTATTATGTTTACGTGGTAGTAATTTTAATATAAATAATTCTAATTTTTCTATTGAATCAATTGATAGTTCAAAAGTGTTACATATTTCAAATCGACTGCAACCTATTACTTGAGCTTAGAAGTTTCCCCAAACCACGTTGCGATCGAACATTTCGCAACACGGTAATTGACTCCTCATTAATTAGGCATGCAAACTGTTTTAATGTGCGCGCGCAAGTCAGAGCGCGAGTATAAGTACGTGTCGGAAGGAGTAGTCGTATGACACTTCCAGGACACAGTTCTCTCGCTACCTCGGTAGAGTGAGGACGTCTTTTCTGCTCTGAGTTTCTCTGCGTTTTTTCGGTTCCGGCACTCA
>CM063507.1:64389368-64451868 GCA_032207245.1 Pardosa pseudoannulata | reverse complement strand
CGCTTGTAGAACTATAGCCGGACAGGTGTAAGCCCGGTTCCAGTCATCGGGAGCAATCTCGTTGATCTTTAATCGATGTCTCTGGACAAACCTCTGGAGAACAAGGGAGGAAAGTATTGCAACTTCCCTTACAATGTAGAGGATTTCCGTCGTATGAGACTCTTTCTTCGGGATGCCATTGAAATGGTTGGTTGGTTGGTTGAAGCTTAATGGCGCTAATTCCACTAGGGACAAACTGCGCCAAACAAGATGAGGAGTAAAACCAAAGACGAAATTTAGAAAAAATTTTGACAAAAGATAAAAAGACAGGATTAAAAACAGATTAAAGTAACAAGAAAAAAAAATTACATTCAACAGAAAACACGAAAACAAATTGAGTTATATACAGATTAACAAGATTTGAAAATTGAATGAATTGAAAATTCAAAGATTAAAAATTGAAAATTAGAAAATTGAAACACAAACAAAAATCATATTTCGGTATAAAAACCAGTTTGACGAAGAAAGGGGAACAAGTTTGGATGTGGAGTTTCCCCAATGATTGAATTAAGATTAGGAGATGGATTACCAAAAAATTTTATATACAATGATTTAGAACAAACACAGGACGTTAAAATATGTGCGACTGTGTAAGGAGTCTTGCAATACGCACACTGTGCAGGAGCTTCACCAAGCAAGAGATGGGCATGGGTGAGTCTGCAATGACCCACTCGTAAACGAGTGAGTATTACGTCATGTCTCCTAGAAGGGAGTTGAGGCCATTTAATTATCTTGGTTTTAATTTCCCGCAGTTTATTTGAAGAAATGTTATCCCAAGAGATCTGCCATTTATCGTGTAAAAGATCTTTGATGTAATTTTTCAAGTCAGGATAAGGAAGACCAGTGTTGAGAAATTCACTTGCAGACCTGGTAGCCATGTCCACAAGTTCATTGCCTTTAATACCGACATGAGAGGGAACCCAGCTAAAAACTAGCGAGATTCCCATGGAAGTAAGGTTAGTTATTGTTGTAAGAATTTTGAAAATAATAGGATTATTACAGTTATTGGATTGCAATGAATTAAGAACACTTTGGGAGTCTGTATAGATAATAAAGTTTTTACTATTGTAATTCATCAATTCTTCTAAAGCCTTCAAGATAGCAAAGGCTTCAGCAGAAAAGATGGAGAGTTTAGGATGAAGTCTGTAGCTATTGATTTGATCTTTAATTAGGTATGCACAGCTGACATAGTTAGTGGATTTTGAACCATCTGTGAAAACAGAGGTGTAATTTTTATAATATTGCTTGTGATGTTCAAAAATTTGTTGATAAATGATATTGCAAGTTGAACTTTTGTCAAATGAGTTAAAGGGGTTTATTATAGTAAAATTAGGAGTGTGCCAGGGATGAATTCCAATAGGTGTGGGTATTGTATCTATATTGTCTAAGTTAAGATCTCTTAAAATTTCATTTATCCTTCCCTGAAACGGCAGAATACAAGAAGGTCTAGCATTGTATAATCTCTTGAGGTAATAATTGAGTGTATGTTGATGGATGGGATGGTTGATATAAGATGACGTTCTGAAGTAGTACTGAAGAGATAACATCTGTCGACGTAATTCAAGAGGAGCGTCACAGCAGTCAACGTAGAGACTTTCTACAGGAGATGTTCTAAATGCTCCGGAACACAATCGAAGAGCGGAATGGTGAATGGTATTCAGCTTTTGAAGGACAGAAACGCGTGCTGACCCATATACAGGACATCCATAGTCCAGTTTTGAGCGGATGATGGCATGGTAGATCTTAATTAGGGAAGCACGGTCAGCTCCCCATGAGGTCTACCCCTCAGGGGGTTTACCTACTTTAGGTAAACACGGGTGTCGCAATCCCGAGGTACCCCAGCGATCTTTTGTTTTGTTCCTTTTCTTTCCTTTTTTCTCTTCTCTTCCTTTTCCCTTTTTCTCCCTCGTTGTGGTTACCTTTTCGGAGGTGAGGGCTTATCGCGATATGTTGTGTTCCTTTTCTGAACTCAACATCTCGCGATTTGTTAACTGCCCACGTGTTTGCCGTGCGTGGAGACCCGTGTCCCCGGAAAGGGGGATCCTGGTAATTGAGGGAAACCAACACATTACTTTGGCCCCTGCTTCGGGTAAACGGGTGGTGTAGAATGGTCCCGTCTACATCAATCGGCTGGTCGGACGACTTTTGTCACTGGCCTGGGCCAAGCAATCGGTTACCTGACGAACAAGTTCCCTGCGCAATTTCAAGGATGTACAGACTCATTTCCGTAAAACTTACCATCATTCTTGGAACTATTTTGAACTCATTGATGACTACTTGACTTTCCTCTCCAATTGTGAAGAGCTACAAAGTCTGCTGATCCTGATGAGGTGAGAGACTATATCATTGAATTGTTTAATATTATTGATGCCAGAACTCATGATATAGATCCAATTACTTCATCATGTTTCTTTAATAGTTATTATGAAGCTTTTACTCAGGATATTAATGACACTTTGTCAAAATATAATGTGAAATTGGTCAAAACTAATGACTCAAAATTCCGTACTGTAAATATTACTAAGAAAAAACGTGCAAACAAAGATAAGCCTAACGCCGATAAAAGTATTAGGCTTCATAACCAATTTGCCGCCATTGCTCCTATAGATATTGATGACGGTGAAATTAATATTGCAGAAGATAGAACTCCGCCTGTCTCCAACACTAATAGTACAGCTAATGCTACTCCCTTGCCGAGAAAGCAATATCAGTTATTATTTGAGATCGGCAGTAACTGCAAGCAGCAGATTGAGCATTTACATGCTCTTGGCGCTCACTTAACCATAGAATATACCAAAAACATGATTAAAATAACAACTAATTCCGCTGACGCATTCCGCGCAGCTCAAAGTTATCTTGTAAATAATAAAATTCCAGCTCGTGCACTGGATCTAAAGTCGGCTAAGCCTTTGAAATTTATAATTCGTGGACTTCCACTTTTTACTGATGTCGCGGATATTGATGCTGCTCTTAGAGAGCATAACATAATTCCAATAAAAATTGCATATTTAACAAAAAGAAAAACAAAATAGCTAATGCCATTGTTCTTGGCAACAGTACAACCATCACCTGCTGTAGAAAACATTGAATCAATTAAAACTATCAATTATTTAACCGTAAAATTCGAAACATATAAAGCCAAGGGAGTAGCACAATGCTACCGTTGTCAACAATTTGGGCACTCGTCCCTTAACTGTAATCTAACCCCAAGGTGTTTGAAATGGGGGGAAAAACCACAGGTCAAATATTTGTCAGAAAGGCCCTGATAATTTTAAATGTGCTAACTGTGGTGGTGGTCACATTGCCAATTTTAGAGGCTGTCCGGCCCATCCGGCTAACCGGAAAATGGTTAAAACCACTAAAGCTAGGGCTGCGGCACCTAAATATGTCCCTGCACCCCCTCCCAAGACCAATTTTTGGCAGCAGAGGGCCCAAAAACTGAAAAAAAAAACTGAAATCTCACTTATAATTGAGGCTCCGCCTCAAACCACACCCACACATCAAATTCGGAATACAGAAGGCGCTGAAGCCCCGCCTTCAACCTCTAATTCTGCTATAAATGCCAAAATTACGACAATTCCTAATAAAACTAATGTGAAGCAGGGTCCCAAGCAGGTTCCCAAGCCTTCCACACCCAAAAACACCTCAAAACAAGGAAATTCTAACGGCAAAAAATCGTCGTCACAAACTACCTCATTATGGAGTTACTTAAAACGATACAAGAAATTATGCACGAATTCAACATTTCAGACATCTTGGGAATGTTTAAAACAATTTCTACTATTATGAAATCCGAAAAGAATACCTTTACTAAGCTTTATGAAATTTTTGAACTAATTACTGCAACATTTAATACTGAATCTAATGATGGATAGACAACCCATTAGAAGTAATAGCTTAAATATTCTTCTTTGGAATGCAAATGGCTTATATTCAAAAATCTCTGAGCTCAGAGACTTCCTTGAAGAGTCTGAGGTAGATATTGTTCTCATACAGGAATCTAAACTTAAACCAGAGTTAAAATCCAACATCTGCAATTACATCCTTCATCGCAAAGACCGCCCTGTTGTTACTGGTGCTCGCCTCCGTGGAGGAATTCAGGGAGGTGTCGCCATCTATGTGAGAAATACTTTAAATCATTATGTCATCAATGATCTGGACACCTCTGATCTAGAATCTCTCTCGATCATGATTTTACCGAACCCTACCACTAAAACTTTAATTTCTTCTGCGTACATTCGTCATGGGAGGTCCCTCCCACTAGCACTAGAGTTCGACTCTCGACTCCGCAGAGCTCGGACGCGCTCCAAATTGTTGTAGCTATAGGCCTCTGACCCGGTGGCGATTACGTGCACCGGAGTGAGCGGCGTAAGATACGACGATACGAGCGTATCGCGCATTGTTCTCTCTCTCAGCCATGGCTTCCATGGATACTGAGCCTAGCCTTAATAATAATAATAAGACGATCACCAATACTACTCTACTTAACTGCCAGCAATTATTACAAACCAACTTCGGTCCTTTCTGGAAATTCTACGACCTTATCAATGACTACATTCATTTCTGCTCTGTTCTACTCGACGAGAAGCAAGACTCCCAGGATGAAGCCCAGGTGAGCAACTTTCTCATGTCGCTACAGTGTTTGCTCGAGAATGGTAATAGCAAGTTAGAAAATTTCCTTAAGACTGCGGTCTTTCCCCTTTTCGTAGAAAAATGCGAAGCCAAAATTAATTTCCTCCTAGAGGAACACAGTGTTAAAATTGTAATGGATAATGAACGTAATGTACGTCTCTTAAATTTGGAAAATAACGCGCTTAAGCGCAAGAAATTGGAAAAAGCTTTCCCCACTAAAAACGCATATTCATGTCTAGCCACTGACGTCACCGACGAAGCGGCCGCCATTCCCAGCACTAGCGCTGGAATTCAGGAGAAGCCAAAGGAAAGCACCCCGGCTCCCGAAAAGCTAAAAAAGCCATATAACCTTTATTTTGAGGTTAATCAAAATTGTCCCAATCTACTTAACCAAATTCATGCTCTCAGTAAGCATATAGAAACCAAATACACTAGAAACCAAATAAAAATATCTACGGATTGCGTAGACTCCTTTCGCCGTATTCAGGACTATTTAGTTAAGAATAATATTCCACTCAGGGCTTTGGATCTTAAGGATCCCAAACCAATTAAATTTGTCCTCAGGGGACTGCCAGTATTCTTTAGCATTGATGATATTGCTCGTGATCTTCAGAGCAAAGGTTTTGAGCCTTTGAAGATTGCGCGCATGAAGAACAGACGTACCAAGCAGCCTATTCCACTGCTTTTAGTTACTTTGAGACCTTCCCCTGCCATTGAAAAGATACACGAGGTGAAAGCCTTGTGCTATCTTTCTGTTAAATTTGAGCCGTACACCTACAGAGGAGTAGCCCAGTGCTACCGCTGTCAGGAGTACGGACATTCCTCTCTTGCATGCAATCTTACACAAAGGTGTCTAAAATGCAGCGAAGATCACAGAACAAATCAATGCACGGCAAAGCCAGAAAAATTTCAAGTGTGCGAATTGCGGAGGCAATCACACTGCTAACTTTAGAGGTTGCGTTAAGCATCCGCTTAACAGACCTAAAATCACTAAAAATTCCCCGCCAGTCAGGACCTTCAATCCTGCCCTTACTCCCAGCACTAACGAGTGGAAGCAACGTGAGCAAGCTCCAAGTGCAAAACCCGCTGATCCCACTACTCAGGCCAAACCAGCGGCCAACCAAATTCGTGCTGCGCCAGCGGCCAATCAAATTCGCTCAGCGCCAAGGAAGAGAATTGATTTGTCCTCCCCAGGATCCGCTGAAAGCATTAGGCAGCTGCCTAACGCTAACACGGTTACATCATCTTTTTTTGATCTAGACTCTGACGATGGAGGACGTTTCCATGCTTTCTTCCGCGATCCCGGACATATGGCCCGGCCTTCCCGCCGAAACGTTGGCTTTTGCCAAACGAATTCTCCCCGTTCCTGTGGAATCCGTTCCCAGCCTCGCACCTGATGTTCTGAAGACCCTGTTTTCTGAAGTCAATAATGTTCTAATTCAGCTTACCATGAAGAAGCTCCGTTCTACAGAATCGCCCATGATGGTTTCAACCATTGATGACACACTACGTAAGGTATGTGATTTGTACTCGGCCATTCTCGCGGCGCAAGCCGCTGTTTCCGCTACGGATGTTCCCCTCCCCTCTACCTCTGCTCAGAGCGCTAGTGTTGGCGCGGCCACTTCCTCCCGCTCAGGGGGGAAGCGTGGAGCGCGTAAAAGCCAATCGGCTGCCGGTAAATCGGCCACCAAAGAGAGCGACGGCTTTCAGCCCGTCACCGGCAAACATGCCTGCCGCCCTAGTACCCCCGTAATGATCCCGCAGGGGATTCCAAATAATCTCAACCCTAACGCCGTTACGGATGTTAATCTTGATAACGTGCAACATATGGAGACATGCCAAGTTACTGCTCCCAAAACCAAGAAGCCGCCACCAGTCTTTATTTTACCTGGTGAGAACTGGCACCTTAAATTAATAGAAATTAGGGATCATATTGCGCCATCTATATATTCAGTTATGCGAGGGAAATACCTCAGGCTGACGGTTAGTTCTTCGACGGAGTACCGTGCCTTGATAAAATACTTGGATGCGAACCATATCCAGAATAAAACGCATCTCCTAGACGAGGACAAGCCTTTAAAGGTAGTTATTCGGGGGCTACCTACTTGTACGAGTCCAACCCTCATTAGGACATTTCTCGAGGGAGAAAAATTCTGTAACGTGAAGGTTACTCCAATGGCCAAAGGGCCAAAGTCGAAAAGGGTTCCCATGCCCCTGTTCCACGTACAGGTAGCGAAAACTGGGAATCATCTAGCTATCTACAAAATCACCGATTTCTACGGCACGGCTGTGTACGTAGAGAAATTCCGAGGAAGTCAGGGCCCCTCTCAGTGCTTTAATTGCCAGGGGTTCTTTCACTCTGCAATTGCTTGCCATTTGGCACCAAGATGTGTCCGTTGTGGAGGAAATCATTCCTCCGGATCTGACCAGTGTAAGAAAGACCCCTCGGCAGAGTGCACATGTGCAAACTGTGGCGGTCCCCACCCAGCAAATTTCCGTGGATGTCCCAAGTGGCTTGCCGAAAAGAAATCGGTGAGACGCATTAAGTCTCAGAATAAAAAGCCTGAAGTAGCTCCCAAGACTCCAGTTCAGTTTAAGAGCAAGATAGCGGAACCTGGCCTTTCGTTTGCCGCCGCAGCCAGCGTTAAGGATACCACTCCTCAAGCTACCAAAAATACGTCAGTACCTAGTTCTCGCGGTGAGGATGACACCGACTTTTTAAAATATTTACTGACGCTGGAAGCGAATTATGACCGTAAAATTATTTTAGCAGCGTTTAAAGCTGCTCTTCCTTCCATAAGGGCTGCCTCACACCCTACGGACAGGGTTTTTGCGCTCTACGAGAATCTTGTTTTACTTGCTCCGTAGAACTTTTGCATTTTCATGCTGTTTTCAGGGATTGTCCCCCCGTTTTTGTACCTATTTTATCTGTTTTCTACCAGGTGGTGATAGCCCATCTGGTAGCGTGTCGGCCTCATTTGCTTGCATGCCCGAGGTTCCGAGTTCTGTCCCCGTAAGGGACTTATTTTTCCAAATTCACTTTTATTTTATTTCTATCATTATTTTTTTATTTTTCGTACTTACCTCATTTTTTGGTAACTCGATTTTTCCGCTATCTTGGCTCAAAATGTGTATTTTTGATTTTCTAGTGTTGTCATGTGTTGTCATATATAAAACCAAAAAAAAAACCGTTTTTACTTATAAAAACGCCAAAAAAATGTTAAAATTTTGTAAAATTAAATAGAAAATATCTTGTTGTTTTATTTTTCATTTATTTTCATGTTTAACCTTTCTGTGCTCTTTTAATTTTACGTGCGACCAATAGGTGGCGCCACCCTATTGTGTTTTTCAATTTGATATTTTATGTGCTCTGGCCGAGTACAATTGCATATTTTACAGTGTTTTTGATGTTTTGTCATTGTTCAAGGTACAGAATGATTATTTTTAATCATTCAGCGTGTTGTTTTTCACATATGCATTGTATGTGAACGATTTTTGCACCTTACAGCATTTTTCTTTCGTCATTACGGAAGCCGCTGTAAGCGTATTAAATTCCTGTTTGGCTTTTCTATCTGCACCAAATTTATGTTTTGATCTTTTTATCGTTCGGAGGTTGAAGCGGTGACTTTCGTCACCGCTAGGTACTCCGTAAAAACTAATTACCTTGACCTAACACGGTTACACGACACGGACAGACATCACAGATTCGTTCTGACGAGATTCAGTGATCATACGCTGAAGATGGAGGACGCTTCTGACGCCGCTCCCGCGATGCCGGACTTATGGGCCGGTTTGCCTGCCGAGTCGTTGAAATTTATTCAACGACTCAATGATGTTTGTGTTGAACAACTACCACAGTATTCGCCTGACTCCCTGTTTGAGATGGCTCGCACCTTGGAGATTGTCATGGGACAGTTGTGCCACAAGGCCTTCATATCAAATCGCACCTCGCCTGAGATAAAAGCCGCTTTAGATGTTTCGGTCGGTAAGTTTGTTAAACTTCTCTCGGCCATTCAATCGGCGCATTCCGCCGTTTCCGCTCCCGCAACAGGACTAGAGTTCTCTCGCTACCTCGGTAGAGTGAGGACGTATTTTTCTGCTTCTCGTGTTTTCCTGCGTTCTCGGTTCCGGCACTCAATGAGTGACGGCAACAAACCAACGATGACGGATACGGCCTCCCCTTCGGCGGGACAGCCAGCTACCTCCTCGACGACTCCATCCAAACGACCCGGCTCGGATCTTCAATTCACGGCACTGAACAAACCCCTTCCTGACGACGACGACTCGGACATGGACCTCAGCGATGAAGAATTACCGGACGGACCCAACGCATTTGATCTCCATTTCATACAACTGATTAATAAAGGAATGCTAACCAAAGCCGCCATTCAAGAGACTTTTGCAACTCGCCCGTACGTCGCCCAGCATTTCCAGGGTAAGCATGAACTTGATTCCGAGCGACTTTCGCCTTCCTCTTTTCCTCCTCTTGCTCAAACCCCAGCTAAGAAATCAAAAACCGATGATGGATTTAAATTCCCATCAATTAAACATACGGCCAAAAG
Organism: Pardosa pseudoannulata; assembly: GCA_032207245.1. Taxonomy (NCBI): domain Eukaryota; kingdom Metazoa; phylum Arthropoda; class Arachnida; order Araneae; family Lycosidae; genus Pardosa; species Pardosa pseudoannulata. Next base: position 64,442,635 of record CM063507.1, on the reverse strand, counting down.
GCCCATTAACATCAGCTCCAGCGAGCGTATCGCAACCAGTAACAAATTTGGAAATTTGAAGGAGAAAACATTGTCTGCTCCTAAAACTCAGGCCAATAATTCTGTAACACCCAATGCCTCTGTGCCACCAAAAAATAAGATCAAACACATTACAATAGTAAAAACAGCAAACTATCGTGCACTACTCAATGAAATAGCAGGCAATGGATCGAGAAAATTCCATGCGCGAATAGGAGGCGAATTTATTCGTCTAGACCCCCAAACAGAAGATGACCATAGGTCTATTACAAAATTCTTAAAAGAAAACAAAATTGAAGGATTCATCCTACCTATTGGCGTCGTCCAACCTATTAAAGTGGTCATACGCGGACTCCCTAGCGACATACCAGTGGAAGAAATTAAAGACGAACTAATCAAACTGGACTTCCCAGTCATAAAAGTCGCACAATTAATCAAGAGAAAAACCCAAACTCCCATGCCACTCTTCCAAATACAACTCACGCCAAGCGACATGGCAAAGAAAATCTCAGAGCTTGATGCTTTATTCCATATCAGAATAACGATCGAGCGTTACAGGTCCCCATTTAAAACACAGCAGTGTCATAACTGCCAACATTTCCACCACCACTCGGACAATTGCTTTATGCGCTCACGGTGTGTGAAATGCGGGCAATATCATCAATCGAAGGATTGCCCTAAAGGACCTGGAAAAATCGAAAACCCAACTTGTTGTAACTGTGGTGGAGCACACCCCGCCTCGTATCAAGGATGCCCGAAGTTCCCGAAGAGGAGAACCGCCGCCGCTCCGAAAGTGCTCTCCAACTCTTTCGCGCATGCGCTCTCAGGCACCGCGACCGCCGCAGCAATCGTCTCTCCCGCTACTCCTGTAACGGCTCCCCTCCCCCCCCGCTCCCACAGATACAAAGCAATGTTAACGGAAACACTAGCCAGTTAGGCGAAATTGCAGGTCTCCTGCACGAAATTAAACAAAAGCTGGGAATCCAGGACTTTAGTGAAATCATCACAAAACTTAAAAACATAAAAGCTAATATGATCAAAGCTACGTCCTCTGAGGAGCGTCTTTTGGCGTTCTTCTCGGGTCTTATTCAAGATCCCTCCACAGGTCCGTAATGGCATTAAATAGGTGTTTGTCAGTTTTCGCATGGAATTGCAACGGCATCAAAAATAGGATTCGTGATTTCAGGGAATTCGTAAACGAGCGCTCTCCCGATATTGTATTATTACAAGAAACCTATCTCCGACCGGGGGATAAACTCAACATCAAAGACTATACCACATACAGGAATGACAACCCTAGTCCAATTCAAGCCATGAGAGGTACCGCTATAATTATTAAACGCTCTATTCCCCATCATGTAATTATTCTTCCATCTCTACAAATTAACAACGGGTCTGCATTAACCATAATTTCTACTTATATTCCACCATCTCTAAATCCGCGTGAAGTCCTTGACGATCTCTATGCACTTAGCACAATTAATAATGATACAATAATTTTCGGAGATTCAAACGCTAAGCATAGAGACTGGCATTGCACTTGTAATAATTCTTATGGAAAAATGATCACCAATTTTTCTGAAAATTCTGAATTTGATATTTTTGCACCTAACGAGCCAACACATCACTCTAATAATAGCAGCAGCGTTATTGACTTTGCTCTAATTAACGGTATTCCAAATTCCATTACTATCGAAACCGTATGCGACCTCTCCTCAGATCACAATCCCGTTTTATTAAAAATATTTATTAGTGATAATCCTTATACTTTTCGGCCACAAAAATTTATTAATTGGAAGCAATTTAAAGATTATCTAAATTCTAAAAATGTTGACCTCCCTAATATTAATAATACTAACGATTTAGAAAATTTTATCACTAAAATCACTACTGATATTAATGACAGTGTTACTTTTGCTTCCACCATCATTCCTGACGCAGAGAAACGCCACCTTGACAGACACTTAAAATTACAACTTAAAACTTAAAATCGCAATTGTGCCAGGAAAGCCTGGCAGAGAAATAAAACGCCGCTTAATAAGAGAATTTTAAGTAATGCACAACAAGACCTCAAATATTATATACACGATAAAGCTAATACCCAATGGGATAATTTTCTAACTTCTAACATGAGGGTAATAAAACTTACAGGGGAATTAATTGTAACAGTGGAATTAATTGTAATGATATTATCGGTGATCTATTTGCTGATTATAATAGTGAGGGTCTTCCCGGGGATGATGTTGTGGATGCTGATATGAGTGTTCTGGCGCCGATGACGCAAACTTATAGTGATGTTCGCCGTATTGATAGCGTTGTCGATGGCGTCCCCTCGGTTCCTGAAACGCAAATTGATCATATTCCTGCTGACGCGACGAACGATAATAATAATATTAATGTAGATAATAGTTCTTGGCGCGAGAAGTGCAATAATAGAATTCTCGAATTCTTAAGGAGAATCGATCATGCCAGTGTGCCCGATGGTTTCGGTACTGGTTTTTTTTTTTTTTTCGTTTAACAACTTTTTATATAATGACGAGTTTTTCGACTTTATACAAAATTTTATTATCAATTATTTTAATGTTGATGACGTTGAGATAAATAGTGATGGTATTATTTTCCAGAAAATTAAGCCATTCAATCATGGTTTTGTGAAGTACACTGCTCCAAGTGATAACCCAAACAGGCGGGTATTAAAGGCTAGGCGTTACGCCCAGTTTCAAAAAATGTTTAGTAAAAATCGCCGTCGTGCCTGCAGTGACCTGCTTGACGGAAGCAACTCTGTTGAAAATATTAATCCTAGTACTGTGACTTCATTCTGGAGTAAGGTCTTTCGCCCCTATAGCCCCAAGGAGGATGTCTATGATATAGAAAATGAATTCAGTGAAGATGATTATAACTTTTGGCGGCCTATAGGAATTCAAGAAATCAAAAGTTGCTTGCCTGATCGCAGTGTTGCTGCTGGGCCCGATGGCATTGATGCCAATGTGGTTTTGGGTTGTCCGTTGCCTATATTATGTTATATTCTTAATGCTTTTGTATTATTGGGGAGAGTGCCGCTTCTCTTGAAAGAGAGCAAAACAATTTTTTTACCAAAATGTGCTGACGCGAATGATCCAGGCCAGTTGCGGCCGATCTCGATGGCCTCTGTCCTCTGTCGCCTTTACCATAAGGTGGTTTCAAAAGGGTTGATGGCACTGCTGCATGTGTATTTATGTTGGATGCAATTATTAAGAACTATAAGAGTGAAATTAAACCTTTATACCTGGCCTTTATGGATATCAAAAAAGCTTTCGACTCCGTGGCCCTAGATGTCATTTTTCGCGTGCTAAAGGAAAAAGGTATGCCTATTTCTTTTATCGATTATCTCAAGAAATTTTACTTTAGGGCTAGTTCCATTCTGATTTGGAAAGGAAGGAGGGTTGCCCGTGTCTTCCCCTCTAGGGGGGTGAGACAGGGTGACCCCCTTTCATCCACGATATTCAATATTGTTATGGAGTCCATTTTGAAAAAGCTGAATCCTATTGTAGGAATCAAAACTAACTCAAATAGTGAAAAATTTAATAATATTGCTTACGCTGATGACGTCGCACTTCTCGCCAATTCTGAAATTGGGTGTAAAATGTTAGTCGATCAGTTTGGCGAGTTGTGCGACAGGGTCGGTCTTCAGATAAATTTTGCGAAGTGTAGAATTATTAAACTACGCCCCATTGGTAAAGTTGGAAAAATTATACCTGATATGACTGATTTAATATGCAGAGATGGTAACAGAGCTGCCCTTGGTTACAAAGCGCCAGGATTCCCCTATATGGGGGTCGGCTTTTGCGCTAATGGCATCGTGGCTCATCGAGTCGAAAATGAAATTTCTCAATACATTAATACCATAAAAAACTGTCCTATGAAACCACAACAACGTCTATGGATTATAAAGAATATTGTGACTACACGTATTATTTCTAAGCTTGCATTCCATGTTTACTCTATAAAATGTATAAAAAACGTTGATGTCAGATTGCGCTCCTACCTGCGCGACGTTCTCAAACTCCCCCACGACGTCCCTAATTCATCGGAATCAAGGCGAGGAGACGGTGGCCTACTGGGTTGTAACCAGCAACGTTCTGAGCTGCAAACTACTTGTTATGGTAGATGAAGGCAGTGATATAGCAGAGGCTCATCCTGAAGCCTATTTTTCTTTATGGTCAACATATTTTTTGTGCACTGTGATGTTTGAAGACACCGGAAGTAGACCCTTTTTATTTGAGATGCAAGTTTTGTTTTGCTAGTTTTTCAAAGGGTAACTTCCGGCGAGATTTTTCCAGTTCATAAAAATATCTTGTTTTTAGTTGTAGTATATATGTTATAAGATTTTTCTGTATTTGTTATTTCTTAATGTTTTTGTGGTAAATTAATGGCACTAAGTTAATTATATAATCTGTATTGTAATATAAATATATAATCTGTATAATAAGTATAATCTGTATTGTTTTTTACCTCCGAATAAATTATTATTTTTAAACTGCTTCTTTTCCTGACCAACTCGAATTCCACTGTGTATAATCTCTGCCTAGCATACTTCTAACTAGGTGTTGGGGGTATCAATTAAATATCAGAAAATCATCTGCTGATTTTAATTGCGAAGTATGCGTGTTAAATAAATTGACCCGTGCGCTTTTCCCTAAATGGTCAGATTGTGTTACAAATTTATTGGATATTGTGCATTCCGCTCTTTGTGGCCCGATACGGATACCCTCAATCGGTTAGTCTCTATATTTCATTACATTTATTTATGGTTATTCCCGTTATTGTGCAGTAGATTTTTTGAAAACTAGTGTGAAACTAGTTTGAAAACTAGAGTGATAATAGTGGTGAATTTATTGGTACTGAATTTAAAAATTTCTTAAAAGAAAATGGAATTCAGCATAGATTAACGACTCCTCATTGCCCAGAACAGGCAGAAATTGCATTGCAGAACGCAAAAACAGAACTCTTGTAGAGAAGGCACATTGTCTTTTATCTCAATCAAAATTACACCTTAAATTATGGGCAGCAGCCATAAATACAGCAAATTATGTGAGGAATCGATGCCCAACAAAAGCCCTTAATGGAAAAACCCCATATGAAGTGTGGAACAATGTAGTACCTAATGTTTGTTATTTTAAGATTTTTGGCTCCACAGCGTATTATTTGAATAACCAACTGAAACAAATTTTCCGCGAGATCAAAGAAAGGAATTTTTGTTGGCTATTCCGAAAATTCTAAATCTTTTTGTATGTACCCTTCCGATGGAAATCATCAACAGAAGCCGATTATATGGCTTTGTCCGATGCTACTAAGAAGGTATTTGCGTAAATTACTTAATGAGTTAAGTTGAAAACATCGAAAAAGTAAGCATATTGACTGACAACAAGGAAGCTATAAAATTACCTGAAAACCCAATTTTTCACAAACGCGCTAAACATAGCTTTTGACACCACTTCATGGGAGATGCCTTAAAAAATGGATTAATTGATGTAAATTTTGTGCCAACGGAAAAAGTGGCATCTGATACGGTACAGATTCGATATTTACCCTCTGGCTTTCTCCCCAAATTTGGTGCCCTTTTCCTGCGTTTTTCCGGGCGATGAGTATTTTCCTCCTTGTAGCCTGTCTGTGCTTTGTTCTGGCAACCCGGGTCCGTTCTTGAATCCCTATTGCTGCACGTGACCTACAGGCGCCTTTTTGGAATTTTTCTCCTCTGGTAGGTTCTCTAGCTTGCTCCTTCAGTTGGGACGTGTTCGAGTGGTAAGTAGGTTCCCACGCTCGCGTGGTTGGTCGCTGGTCAGGTTGTACCATTTTTTTATCTTTTGTGTTTTTTGCTATGGATGTTACGATGGTTTCTTCAATTGTTAAGAAATACCAGGGGATTTTGGAGGAATTGTGTAGTTCTTCGCGGGTAGGGAAACGGGTGTGTAAGAAAAAAGGTGTTATAGGATCGCTTATGCTTTGTTATTCGTTAGAAAGGAGGGATTTATTTCACAGCTGTTTAAGAGAGGTCGGGTTGATAAAAAGTAACATGAATTGTCCTAAATGTTGTGGGGTGTGGTGCTAAAAGGGGAGACGCGTGTTAGCGAAGGCTTTGTGTGGGTTTGTAGGAATCGGGATTCGGGTAAAGTTTGTGGGACTACTAGGTCAATTAGGGTTCGTTGGTTGGTTGGTTGATAATTAATGGCACTGAATCCGCAAGGGACATATTGTGCCAAACACAGGGTAAAGAAATATAAAACACATACATTGTAAACACTATAAAGGTAAAACCATTAGTAAAATGACAAGGCAAATAAAACAACACGAGCTTAAAAACATACTTATGAAAAAATAGTGATTAGATAAAAACAAAGGTGTATAAAACGAAAAGTAGCACCCAAAAAAGACAAAGAAAAGTTTAAAGCAAAATCAAATAAGTGGATAAAAACCAATGCACTTTAAAACCCAAAAATTATTTTTATGAGGAGTAGCATTAAGCACGTTACTTAAAAGAATATTATTCGAATGAAAGTAATAAATCCTCTGATTATTATAAACAGGACATTCGACTAGAATATGATTCACAGTTACAACCACTTTACAGCAAATGCAGGTGGGCACAGTTTCCCCCATGAGCAAGTGACGGTGATTGAGGCGAGTATGTCCAATGCGCAGACGAGTTATGATTACATCATTTCTTCGATTAGGGAGTGAAGGCCACATTGTTATTAGAGGTTCTACAGCATGTAGTTTATTGCCTTTTTGTCCATTCCAAGATTGCTGCCACTTTTTATACAATAACTGAGACACGAATTTTTTTACATCTGAATAGAGCAACTCAAAGGCAAGATAGGTCAATTAGGGAAGGTTCCTGGTTTAGTTATTCGAAATTACCTCTGGAAGATATTTTTTTGTTAACTTTCCATATCGTAAGGGGCACTCGTTCAAAAAATATTTTCATGATTTTGGTTTTTTTGACGGCACGGTTGTAAATTGGATGCAGTATGTTCGGGAAAAGATGTTGGATTTTATCGAGAGTAGTTCTTAAAAAATTGGGGGAAAAGGGATAGTCGAGGTAGATGAATCCAAATTTGGCAAAAGAAATATAATAAAGGACACGAGGTTGAGGGGCAATGGGTTTTCGGAGGTGTAGAGCGCGGTAACGGTAGGATGTTTTTAGCCGCTGTTCATGATCGAACTAAAGAAACGTTAGTCGGGATCTTAAAGCAGTGGGTGGAAGTGGGAACTACCGTGTATTCGGATGGGTGGGCCTCTTATAAGGGATTAGGCAAAGTAGGGTTTGAGCACTTAGCAGTTAATCATAAACTAACTTTTGTGGATCCGGTGACAAAATGTCACACTAATACTATTGAAAGTACTTGGAGGCACGTTAAAAGTAAATTAACTCATAACCGGCAGGGGAAGTACGAATTCTTTTTAGCTCAATACCTTTTCGAAAAAACTTGCGAAATTAAAAATGAGGACATCTTAAATAAATTTATTGAAGTAGTTGCAAATACTAATTGGGCAGATTTTAAAACGGAGAAAACCCAGCCCGTAAGAAAAAGAAAAAAGGAATCTAATGAAGAGGCTTCAACTTCTAATAAAAAAAAAAAAAAAAAAATATATAAAAATTTCCCAAAAATTGAAAAGTTTTTATAATCCCAAAAAAATTTTAAAATATAAAAGGAAGAAAAAGGGGGGGGAATCAAGTGGGGAGGTCTTTGCTCAACACTAGCTATGCATTTACTGCTAACTGTTGAGCCCACGGTCCCCCTCTTTTCATTATTTCCTAATTTGAGTTTTTATTAAAATGTATGTATTTTTTTTTTTTTACATTTGAGGGGGAGGTTCCCCCCGTCAAAAATTTAAAATTTTGTTTGTGATTGTATTTTTTGTAATATCTACCAGCCCATTGCTTTTTTTTTCTATCTTTAAATATGTGCATTTTTTTTTATTTTGTGACATTACGGGGGGTTTCCACCCCTCAAAAAATTAATTTGTAATTGTATTTTTTGTAATATCTACCAGTCCATGTTTTTTTCTTGCTGAAAACGCCATTTTCTTACTCCATTTTTTACATGGTTTCTTAAAAAGCATGCGGTGGCGGCCATGTTTTTACCTAAGTGATCTTTCTGAAAACACCATTTTCTGTCGCTATTTCTATTTGGCGACTTAAAAAAAAAAAAAAAAAAAAAAAAAAAAAAAAAAAAAAAAAAAGACAAAATCATAAATAAACATGGCTGATACCCCATACTGCAGAACAGCCAATATTAAATATCAAAGTTATTCTACATTTATAAAAGACTCATTTGGTGGAAAGATTCTTGATTAAATATATATACTGTTACGAATTTGCGAAAATTGCTTGAGTTTAGCATGGGACTCTATGGGTATCTCGCCAAATGGGCGAGATATAGGCTCGTTGGCGATGGATTTGGCATACTATTTTTGTCGCCAAGTTCATCGCCAAGTGTAGAGTCACGTGGCCACTTCCGGTTCCGGCTTCTGGAGTGTTCTGCCAGTTTCTGTGAGCCTATATAAGGCAGACGGAGTCCCATGCAGAGGAGAGTGTAGAGGTGTGGCTTGGTTTGTAAACGCCTTGCCCACCGCTCACCTTCGTTGAATCGTCGTCGGGTTCGAACCCCGATGACGGTAAAATTTCCAAATCTAAATTAAAATTCTTAAAAATTGTTTTACGCCTTGCCCACCGCTCACCTTCGTTGAATCGTCGTCGGGATCGAACCCCGATGACGACAAAATTTCCAAATCTAAATTAAAAAATTCTTAAAAAAATTGTTTTTTGTGTTTAATTACTGTTATTTAGGCCCTTTTTCAAACCCCATATTGTTAATGTTAAAAATAAAATTATCGCCAGGAAAGTCGAGCTACGTTCACTACTTTTCGGCCCTCATTTGTCTATTAAAAATAAAGTATTACTGTATAAAACAGTAATACTGCCCGCTGCCATTTATGCAGCACCGGTCTGGTCGTTTGCGTTCCCTGCTAACTTAGACATCTTAAATGGTGCTCATAATAAAATTCTCCGAGGAATAGCAAGGGCTCCGCGTTATCTAAGGAATGATGTTATCAGACGAGATCTGAACATGCTAACATTTAAAGAAATATGTACTAAAACTTCCATTAATTTCTACAATAACATTAATAATATCAATAACGAGATCATTGCTGAACTTCCCGACTATGATTTCAGGGAAAGTAACAATCGTAAAAGGCCTCGTGCCGCTATGATTCCCTAAAATCATTTTATATTCCAAATTCGCTTAGAATTTCTAAGTCGTTTTCCAAATTTTTAACCTTTCTAATTTCTCGCGCCGATACAAGATGGCGCCACAATGGCGCTTGCTATTCCTCACTTCAGTTAGCTGAATATCCTTTCCTATCATTAAATTTTCCTTTTTCACTCCCTATTTTCCCCTATTATTTTTATTTTTATTTTTCTCATATTGTTTTTCCTTTTATGGAAAAAAAAAAAAAAAAAAAAAAAAAAAAAAAATTTATAAAACTTATAAAATTCCCCCAAAAAAATTATAAAATTTTATAAAATTGGATGCTTGCATCCGTCTTAAAAACTCTCTATCCTTTCTCCCCCTTTTATCTTTCCTATTTTTAAAATTTTTTCACATCTTATGATGTTAGTTGCTATCAAGGGACTTAAATTTTTTCTCTCATTTTATTGTAATGTATTTAATGCTTAGAATATACTTGGCACTTAAGGGAACCACAGGTACTGATGCACACCCTCATAGATTGTACCAACGAATGAAATTGGAGATACGGTCAAGGACCCAGGTGCTCCGGAAAATATCCAACTGCAGAGGAGAGTCGTTAAGAGAATATCTCGGTATAAGAGGAGTACGCACGGTGTGTTGTGCTTGATGCGGAAAGTCTTGCGTGAGCCGACGGCTTTGGGCTCAAAATTGTTCCGCGGAGATTTTGACGTTGTATTTCTTCCAATAAAGTATTTCTCTTCGTGCTGCAGTCTTGCTTGCTTGCTTAAAGTCCATTCAATCACTGAACCCAGCAGTTTTAGTTTTGGAAGTTCGTAACAATACATCTTGTTTATAATATAAAATGTAGTTTGGTTGGTTGGTTGATTGAAGTTTAATGGCGCTAATTCCTCTAGGGACAAACTGCGCCAAACAAGATGAAAAAAATTACAGGCTTAAAAACAGATTAAAGCAACTAAAAAAATAAATCATACAACATAAAACACGAATAAAAATTAAGTTATATACAGATTAACAAGATTTGAAAATTGAGTGAATTGAAAATTGAAAGATTAAAAATTGAAAATTAGAAAATTGAAACACAAACAAAAATCAAATTTCGGTATAAAAACCAGTTTGACGAAGGAAGGGGAACAAGTTTGGATGTGGAGTTTCCCCAATGATTAAATTAAGATTAGGAGATTGATTACCAAAAAATTTTATATACAATGATTTAGAACAAACACAGGACGTTAAAATATGTGCGACTGTGTAAGGAGTTTTGCAATACGCACACTGTGCAGGAGCTTCACCCAGCAAGAGATGGGCGTGGGTGAGCCTGCAATGACCCACTCGGAGACGAGTGAGTATTACATCATGTTTCCTAGAAGGGAGTTGAGGCCATTTAGTTATTTTTGTTTTAATTTTATGCAGCTTATTTGAAGGAATGTTATCCCAGGAGATCTGCCATTTATTATGTAAAAGATCTTTGATGTAATTTTTCAAGTCAGGATAAGGTAGACCAGTGTTGAGAAAGTCGCTTGCAGACGTGGTAGCCATGTCCACAAGTTCATTGCCTTTAATGCCGACGTGAGAGGGAACCCAGCTAAAAACTAGCGAGATTCCCATGGAAGTAAGGTTAGTTATTGTTGTAAGAATTTTGAAAATAATAGGATTATTACAGTTATTGGATTGCAATGAATTAAGAACACTTTGGGAGTCTGTATAGATAATAAAGTTTTTACTATTGTGATTCATCAATTCTTCTAAAGCCTTCAAGATAGCAAAGGCTTCAGCAGAAAAGATGGAGAGTTTAGGATGGAGTCTGTAGCTATTGATTTGATCTTTAATAAGGTAAGCACAGCTGACATAATTAGTGGATTTGGAACCATCTGTGAAAACAGAGGTGAAATTTTTATAATATTGCTTGTGATCTTCAAAAATTTGTTGATAAATGATATTGCTAGTTGAATTTTTGTCAAATGACTTAAAGGGGTTTATTATAGTAAAAGTAGGAGTGTACCAAGGATGTATTCCAATAGCTGTGGGTATTGTATCTATATTGTCTAAGTTAAGATCTCTTAAAATTTCATTTATCCTTCCCTGAAACGGCAGAACACAAGAAGGTCTAGCATTGTATAATCTCTTGAGGTAATAATTGAGTGTATGTTGATGGATGGGATGGTTGATATAAGATGACGTTCTGAAGTAGTACTGAAGAGATAACATCTGTCGACGTAATTCAAGAGGAGCGTCACAGCAGTCAACGTAGAGACTTTCTACAGGAGATGTTCTAAAAGCTCCGGAACACAATCGAAGAGCGGAATGGTGAATGACACTCAGCTTTTGAAGGACAGAAACGCGTGCTGACCCATATACAGGACATCCATAGTCCAGTTTTGAGCGGATGATGGCATGATAGATCTTAATTAGGGAAGCGCGATCAGCTCCCCATGAGGTCTTAGAAAGGATTTTTAGGATGTTGAGCTTCCTTTCGGAATTTTTCCGCAAGTTTGTGATATGGGGTTCAAAGGTTAGTTTTTTGTCAAAAATGACACCGAGAAAATTCACCTCATTCACAATGTTGATGTTATTTCCAAGCAACTGGATCTCTGGGTCAGGGTGCAGACCTCTTTTTTTGCAAAAATGCACACAACACGTTTTTGAACTTGAAAAGCCGAAACCATTCTCGCTCGCCCACTTACTGATCTTGTTAACTGCAGTCTGGAGTTGTCTGTTAATAAATCTCATATCCGCTCCTTCACATGAGATATGGAGATCGTCGACATACAAGTTTCCATTAACAGAGGGAGGTATCTCGTTCAGAATCCCATTAATTGCAATAATGAATAAGGTCACACTCAGTACGCTTCCCTGAGGAACTCCTTGTATAAAAGTGCGTGATAATGTATTTCCTACTCTAACACGGAAATTTCTTAAGGCCAAAAAGTTTTGAATGAAAATAGGCATATTACCACGCAACTCTAAATTGAATAGCTGCTGTAGAATCCCATGACGCCAAGTGCGGTCATATGCCTTTTCTATATCGAAAAACACCGACACCAAATGCTTCCGTTTAACGAATGCGTTCCGGATTCTGGTTTCCAAATCAATTATGTTATCTAACGTGCTCCTTCCACGACGAAAACCACTCTGAAAATTTGATAGGTAATTATTTTCCTCCAGGTAGTATATCAGACGAACGTTTATCATTTTTTCAAGTAATTTGCATAAACAGTTCGTCAGAGCAATTGGACGGTAGCTGAGAGGATTCATAGGGTCTTTATCAGGTTTTAGAATGGGGATTACAATAGCCTCTCTCCACGAGGAAGGAAAGCTATGTTCTCTCCAAATTCTATTGTAAAGATTTAGAAGGTTGAGCATTGAAACTGAAGAGACGTCTTTTATCATTTCGTACGAAATATTATCCGGACCAGCAGAAGATTTATGGACTTTATAAAATGTAGTTTGGTTATATACAAAACATAGCACGAAATGCTCACTTTAATAAGGAGGATTTTTTATATACAGGCCATTTAATGAAAGACTTTTCATTAAGTGTCCTTTTAAAATGGATTTTAAAGGAGACATTAAATACAGTTTGAACTGAGTTTGTTTCATATTTTTCCTCGTCAGTCTTATGCCGTTTTCTAATTTCTATTACTTTTTTGTAAGTTTACCTCTTGAGAAGGATGTTGATCTGTTCATTAATTTCATCCGTAAGGATGAATGGATAGATGGATTGTTGGTTGGTTGGTTGATTGAAGTTTAATGGCACTAAATCCTCTTGGGACAAACTGCGCCAAACAAGATGTGGCAATAAACAAAAGACGAAATTTAGATTAAAAAAATTGACAAAATATAAAATGAAAGGTTCTAAAACGGATTAAAGTAACAATAAAAATATAACATTCAACACAAAACACACACAAAAAAGATTGAGTTATATACAAATCAACAAGAATTGGAAATTGAGTGAAGAATTAAGATTTTAAGTTACAAATAATTAAAAAATTTTGAAAGATTAAAAATTGATTATTAGAAAATTGAATAACAATCAAAAATCATATTTCGGTATAAAAGCCAGTTCGACGTAGAAAGGGGAACAAATTTGGATGTGGAGTTTCCTCAATGATTAAATTAAGATTAGTAGATGGATTACCAAAAAATTCTATATACATTGATTTACAACAAACACAGGATGCTAAAACATGTGCGACTGTGTAAGGAGTCTTACAATACGCACACTGTGCAGGAGCTTCACCTAACAAGAGATGGGCATGGGTGAGCCTGCAATGACCCACTCGTAAACGAGTATTACGTCATGTCTCCTAGAAGGGAGTTGAGGCCATTTAATTATCTTGGTTTTAATTTCCCGCAGTTTATTTGAAGGAATGTTATCCCAGGAGGGGATAGATGGATGATTTGAGTTTATTGGCACTCAATCCCAAATGGAATATATCATGCCAAACCGAAGAGTACCGTAGAAAGACAATGTATAAAAATGTAGAAATATAAAATATATACAGGATACAATAGTAAAAGATAGAACACACAATAACATTATAAAAATGCAAGATTAAAAAAAAAGATGAACGAGAGTTAAAACCAGTGAAAATGACAAAAGTGAATAAAAAAAACAGATATGAAGGTAAAATCCAATATCTCTCAAAAAGGATAAAACATTAGGATGAGGAGCAATACCAAGTAAATCTTTTAGATTATTGTCATTACTATGAAAATGGTGATGTCTGTAAACTTTAAAATTTGGACACTCAACTAAGATGTTGCACGGACATAGTGATACTGCAGATGTTAAATATGGGCACAGGTGCCCAAGGGTAAAACGAGTATGTCCAATTCGAAGTCGAGTCAAGATTACATCCTTCTTCCTGGATGGAAAGGTAGGCCAGCATTTGATGAAGGTTTTATAGCCTGGAGCTTATTCAGAGTATGTCCGCCCCACAAGTTTTGCCATTTTGAATGAATGAAATTCATAACATATTTTCCTGCATCTCTATAGCGGATAGGAGAATCGAGAATATCGGAAGCACATTTAGCTGTTCTATCTGCTGTTTCATTGCCCTTTATTCCAACATGTGCAAGTATCTAACAGAAGATAATTTTAAAACCACTGGATGGTAGGTTCCTTATCTTGTGAATTGCCCTTAAGGTCAGGAGATGAAAGAGTTTAGGACGCTAAGAGAATCTGAATAGAAAATGTAATTTCCTGCATCATTAGAAATTTGCTTCAGGGCCTTCAGAATGGCCATTATTTCAGCCAAGAAAATGAAAAAAGCAGGATGCAGTGAGTGGCTGTACGTACTGTCCCCAATTACATTCATCCTTAAGGATTTTATAAGACTGTGAATTGCCTTTTAAAACACTATTATATTTTAAACAGATACAGGTGGCTTAAAGAAAAGCTCTATTAAAATAATTGCAAAATTAGTAGATTCACAATCTGATGACCAATTTTCTAAATTATTTTTTAACATTAATTCAAATACTTGTTGACCTATTTCATTTGCTATTAAATTTAATCCATCTAGTATAATGTGTCTTATTATTACATTCTGTATAGATAAATTTTTTTACATCCTCTTATGTCATGCCAGGCGCAAAGTAGATGGAATTTTGTATCTGAAAATACTTGACCAAGCATTATAAAAGGCTGGATAATCGTCGGACATAAAAGTGTGACTACTCAAGCTACCAATTCTCTTTTTAATTGCTACGAAAATATCTTCTGTCGGATGGTTAGACCACAGACAAGCCACTGAAAATCCTGCTCAATTGTCATCTTTAACTACAATGCTAGTTAACTGAATATTGTATTTATTTGTAAGATGGGTAGAGTCAAATATAATTTCTGATCCATAAATTTTGAAAAATTCCTCGTGTGTCTCATTCTTAAATACCAACACAAAATCATTAGGGCTTAAATTTTGGAAATTTATATTATTACCAAGGCACTTATACATTAAAATAGGGTTGTTTTGTCTGGTCATCATTTCTCTGACCCATGAATCTACAGATATGACATCTCTACTACAGATAGTTTTACCATGAATTCCATAGCTTGATGATATATTTCTAATATCTTATGCAGTTGTAAAAGGTAAACAATTTGAAGGGCTTTCCCTTTGAGAAATACTACATGAAGTATTTGCAGGGAATACACCTTTATAAAGTTACCCTGCAATTTCTAATTTTTCAGATTTGGTAAGCCATAATCAGTTAACCTCGAATTGGTGACCTATATTTGCTTTAAAAAATTCTACAGGAATACACATTTCTTGGCTTATTATAATTTTCTTTTATAATATAAGCAGGGCAAATGAAACATTTAATGGATCCTATTAACATAACTTGTCATTCCCCTGGGGACATAATGTCCAATTCAATGACAAATTTGTCAATATGGCTAGTTGCATTTTTAAGGCTATTAATATTTTTATAATATGCTACAGACTCTTTTTCAGCATTTTCTTTCCAGATGTTGAATTCAATGCTAGATTTAAAATTTAATTTTTTTAGTTTCAATTGGAATGTCAGAACGACAAACATAATACGGCATAATCAATTTATGATTAGGAAATTCAGCAATGCACATTGCACTTTTAAAATTATGAATGACATTGTGATCATACAATTTCATATTTCTATTTGTAATTCCAAACATTTGAAAAAGATTTTTGACATAATGTACAGGTCTTGGACTTACTACCCAAATATATTTTGCTTTCACTACTCTTATCTTTTTTATGAAAATATATTGGATGCACTGGCGTTGGTGCCTCAAACTTTTGATGGTCAATCAAAGGACTTGCCACAGATATCACAAGAATGAGTATTTTTGCTAGAAGTAGTTCTACGTTCTACATTCAACAGTAACATTAAACATAAAATATGATCATGACTAAAGCATAAAAGCGACTAGTTAAGAGTTGATTATACTGATACATTAATGCAATAATAAATATAACCATTAAATGTTATGGTATTAGTTAAAATTCACAAAAAAATTTATATTGTAGCAAATGCATAGTATCTGTTGGTGTAAATTAAATACCTGCATTTAACTTTTAACTGTAGTTTTAACTGAGGTATGTACTACTACTTTAACTTAACTGCTTCTTACATGTGTGGTAGTACTAAGTTCAATGTAATGTAATATAATGTAGTGTATGTTCATGTCAAGTTGTTAACTTAATTTTCTCTTTGCAACTATATTAATAAATGTTTAATCACTGAACTGCTCTGTTTTCAAGTGTATCAAACTCAATGAATTGTCTTAAAAGATGTCAACCAACAAGACATAATCAATGATCAAATAGCACACTTTTGAAATACTTTAGTATAAGGATTATTAAAATTTAATAATTATCAGAACTAATATACGTTAAATAAATCAATTTCAAAGAAACATGACATTTTCCTTGATCTTAGAGTATCTCCAAATATATATCCTCTTCACTGCCAGCTATATAAAAATTCAAAGTTTTCAAGGAAATATGCATTTTAGATGGCGACATAATAGGGAGCTAAAAATTTTAGGTACTCATATGTGTACCTCGATTCAATACATTTACATTCCTCATTTTATATGATTATTGATATTATCTTATTATATAGTGTATGAGTATTAGTAGTTCTTATTACCTATTGTGTTGCAAAGTGTTATGCATATTATAAATATTCATGCAAATTAGTGAGTAAACATTGTTATATACATCTTTATTTTTAACTTTAAAAAATAATATTGGTATCTATGAATATATTGTTATTTGAGATGAAATTGTCAGGTAAGAAAATTATCAGAGTTTCTAATGGTAGGCGTAGTTAAATAAAATAAAATATAAAAACTGTGGTTCGCTAAGATATTTAGTGCGCGTAAGTGTTAGCATATCATTTTGTGGTGAACATGGATTCCCCGAATCAAGTTATCCAAACTAACTCAATCGTAGTAACCGAACAGAATAGGATGCAAAATGAAAGAGCTGATAACTCTATACAGCAGACATCCCGATTACAAAATTTAACATTAATGCTTAATTATTTTGATAGGCTGAATCCCTAAGAATGTCAAAATTTTATGGTACAATTTGAGGCTATTGCACAGACGGGTAATTGGACCGACGCGGAGCAAGGAATTATTCTAAAATCAAGATTGCGCGGACAAGCATTAACGTTCATAACAAATGACCCAAGTCTCAGAAATGAAACATCATTTAAAATAATTAAATTGAAACTGATGGATTGTTTTGCGGAGCAGCCATCCTTGGCTACCAACCATATGCGATTCAGTACAATAAAGCAACAGCAAGGTAAATCTATTAAGAACTTAGTTTTTAGAATTGATAACGCTGCGATGCATTATTTATCGGATGGTGACATAGCAACTTCAGGTTCAAACCCTATAATCAATACAATTAAATTGTCGAAATTTTTGGAGGTACTAAACCATGATTTGAGGTTAGATGTTTTAAAAATGAATCCAAAGAATTATTCGGATGCTATATGTTATGTACCATGTATTAAGTTTTTGTACCTGTAATTGTGATGATCTTGACCATGTGCTTTAGTCTATGGTTCAGAGTGTCTCTCAGTAGTCATGCCGCTTAGCCTTAATAAAGTTGTTTAAGTTTTCATCTAGCGTTGTAACTCTCGTCTAAGTCACTTATATCCATCTAAGAAACTTATCACTATAGAAAATGCGCAACAATTAGTAACTGCCGATCTTTTAAAGGCTAGCGTAAATAACTTTATAGGTAATGTTTGCTCACGACACATTATCATTTATTTGACCCACAAGTATGTCTTAAGACACTACAGCTCGTGACCACCATGGGAGTTCAAAGGATTAGATAGGGTTAATCTTGTAAATCCTGTATGACTATCCTGCTTAAACTGTGCATGTGCAAAATGAATGCTTCCCCTGGAAAGTTCCCTGATCGCGTGATGGTTGATAACCACCCACAAGATCCCTGTTATCGATTTATCACGAGGTTGGGTTCTTCTAGAACTCCTTCCTCGGTCTAACAAAGAGGAATATATATATATATATATATATCACAGAGAGAAAGAAAAAAGGGGAGGCATTCTTTGGAAGTCACAAAAAAAAAATGGGAGCATTGGAAGGTAAGAATATGTCCCTATTTGTTAATTTGAGCATTCATATTTGTTTGTAATGGCCCTAAGGCATTAGTATTATTATTCTTGTGTACTTAACCCTATTGTTTAATAAATCTTGCTATTCACTTTGCCATGAACTACTAAAGAGTCTGTTTAATTTAAAATAGGGCAGCGTGATAGAAGTTAATTTTGCCAGCCGTTGAAGAGGTTTTAAAAACTGTTTTACACAAACCTGCATCTGATATCATTAAAAGAATTCCCTTAAGCAACAATAGTGTTGAAAGACGTATTGGTGAAATGAGTTCTAATATTGAAAGCTTCTAGTGTAATTATTTGAAAACAACCCATTTCTCTATACAACTGGACAAGTCAACTTTACCTGATAAAGAAGCATTATTATTGGCATATGTTCGTTTTATTATGAATCAAATAGTCTACGAAGAACTGCTCTTCGTTAGAACTTTGACAACCGATACTAAAGGTGAATCAATATTACATGTTTTGAAGTTTTAATTCCAGGCAAACTTTAACAAGGTGTTGGTGAAATGAAAGATTATTAAGAATGATATTAGAAAAAATTATGAACAATCAAAATAACTGACAAAGATATACAAAATATAAAAAGAGAGTCATACAAGAGATCAATAATGGACAATGATGGATTTAGCGTACTTTCTTGTGGACAGATGTCAAAAGAAGAAATAAACCCAATGCTATTTTATAAGCGTCAAGATGAAGAAAATGCTGACATTGATAAACAAGATTTTATATTAGTTTTGATGAACAATTTTCAATAGAAAATGTTGCTTCAATTTGGTGCTGACAGAGTTTGTGTGGTTTCAACCCATGACATATTTGGCTATCAGTTTGAATTGGTTACTGTTTTAGTAATTGATGAGCATGAAGAAGACATACCTGTTTCATTTTGCATTACATCAACTGTTAAAGCTAAAACCTTTGCATATTTCTTTAAATACATAAAATTAGTAATATCGTGCACTATAAGTCTTCAGATTTTTATAAGTGTCGATGCTGCTATGTTTAAAAATGCATGGGTCAATAATTTTGGTTCATGCTCCAAGAATCTGCTATGTGCTTGGCACATGGATCAGGTATGGCAAAATAATCTGAATTCTTTAAATTAAGATATACGTGAAGATGTGTCCAAGACACTGAAAAGCTTAATGTATGAATTATTTGAAACCAAATTCAAAACCATGCTTCACAACTTATGTGAAATGTTAGAGGAAGATGCCAAGAACAATAAATTTCATGCTTATTTTATGAAATATTGTGCTCAAAAGGTATGAAATGAGGGCATATTGCTTCAGAAAAGGCTCTAAAATCAATACCAACATGCATATAGAGAATTTTCATAGGTCATTAAAACACGTATATTTAGAAAGGAAGAAAACAAAAAGAGTAGACAAGGTTATAAATGAATTAATTAAATTAGTAAATGATAAAAATTATGACCAGTTTATTAAATTCATAAAAGGCAAAATATTTCAACTCCAATTTACGGAAGTATTGAGACTGGGAGGCAATTAGAGCATTACTGTGTATATTAATCTGTGTATGTTTTATAATTCAATGTATTTACTATGTGTATAATGTATGCCAGTAAACGAGTCAAGTGGTGAATAGTCTATAGTGGAAAATTGCGTAAACTCTTGTTTTTGAAAAAGTTAATATGGCGTCAGTACAGCATTATAATATAGATAAATTAGATTATAGTAATGACGCTACATGGTATAGCGATATGCTATTTATTCTTTTAGAAAAGAATGCATGGGGAATTACTATAGGCACTGAAACTGAGCCAATATACGACAAGTCGAAGCCATTACCAGAGGAAGTTGTGGATTTCAGGTCTAGAACTGTTAAAGCATGGACCCATATTTACTTGCATTTAACGAATGATTTTAAGAAGATGGTAGAAAAATGCAAAACTCATTTCGATGCTTGGGAGAAACTACGGTTGCATTTCCCACCAGATAACAGGTCACAACAAATGATTTTATTTATGCAGATATGCTCAGCTCGTATCACGCCGAATAAATCTATCAATATGTTTGCCGCAAGGCTTCGTAGAATCAAAGACCAATTCGATATTATTGATGATAAGATACCGGAAATGTTTATTTCATTTCAGCTACTTAGATATTTACCCCCACATTTCGATTCAATCTCTCAAAGTATTGTGTGTTGGGAAAAATATTATGCTAAAAAGGTATGAAATGAGGGTATATTGCTTCAGAAAAGGCTCTAAAATCAATACCAACATGCATATAGAGAATTTTCATAGGTCATTAAAACACGTATATTTTGAAGAGAAGAAAACAAAAAGAGTAGACAAGGTTATAAATGAATTAATTAAATTTGTAAATGATAAAAATTATGACCAGTTTATTAAATCCATAAAAGGCAACACAAAACTTTAAAAAAGGGAGGATAAAAATTGGATAGTTCAGATAACAGAAATGCAGAAATGCACACATACAATTGGGAAGTTTTTTCCAATAAAAATAGATACACAGTTAATAAAATACACACTTGCAGTTCTTGCACTATTGCCTGCAGAAGTTGTTTTGTATGTTCAATTGCCAATACATGCATTGTCATAATTAAATTTCAAATTTTGAATGCACAGTCATTATGTGATTATATCATTGAATAAAGAACTGAATTTCATAGGCCTGATGAATTATTCTAATGGTACAGATGATAGAAAAGACTTTAGTTAAAAAACCATAAATAAATTGCCACGGAATGAATAAAATAAAAATAAACTTATTAAACTCAAAATTAAACATTATCTCAAGCATAGATAATAATGTCTCTCTTCAAGTTAGAAGTCACTTAAATCCCATTGAGCATTTAATGCAAGCAAAGTTGAAAATTCTCTCCCATCTGTAAATAAAAACAGAGCCTTCTAGTAAAAAAATTTTAAAACAAAAGCGATTTCATTCCGTTAAGAAATTTCGTCCTTCATAAAATTTCTAAACCTACAGGTGAAGAAGTAGTCATAAAAAAATCCAAATTGTTAAGAAAAGATGTCATATCGAATAATAGTAACTTAGATCACGTATATTAATACTTAACCCCTTAACAGTTTCATTTGATCCAAAAATGTCACACTTTTAATTGCATATTTTACTTTTTTACAGGAAATAAAATGTTTTTCCTGGAAGTTGTCTTTTCTCTCTCATGTGTACCGGACAGGGAAGGTACATTTATAGTTGTGCATTTAAAAAATACAAATATTTTCAAATGCAAATACTGCAAATACATTTAGTTAACCTTTTTTTTATTTATTTATTTATTTTTTGATAGATCAGATTTAGTGTGATAAATCTTGAAATATCTACACTCCAGAATGCCCCCCTTCCCATCTAAAACAAAATCAGCCAAAAACATCAACCCCTGTTTCAAATTATTTTGGTTATTGGGTTGGTCTTATAAACTAGAAGGAGATGGTTGATTAGTTGTTCTCATTTACTGTAAAGTTACATTCCACTTCGCACCTAGCGAAGTACTGTTTGTACTATGTCATTTTCAATAAATAGTACAGTGCTAAAATGTATTAATAAAGATAATTATACGAAAAATTAAATACAAGATTATAAACAAATGAGCTTACTTTGATATTTTTTGTCTAAAAACAAAGTCACTGTAAATTTAATTTAAATATTATTAACAGAAAAATATCATTTCAGTTATTTTACTATCAGTTAAACTGTCAGTTTACCAATTTGTTAAGATTAAGTATCTTCCTTATGTTGTTAAAAAAAAATATAAGTAAACCATCATGTGCGTGTGTGTCAAGGTGCAGCAAAAGCAGAACAACTCCATGGACTAGACCTTTTACAATGGATGCTTACACAAGATTCTATATTTTCAAACCAGCCATTCTACTTATCAAAACCTCTTGGAGAACACGGAAAGTCTCCATCTAAGCGTAGAGAGCATTTGTTAATAACGGATGAACAAAATTTCTAAAATTGGTGTGAAGCATATATAATTAACACACTTGAAGAAAAAAAACTTACTGCATCAACAAAGCTGTCTGATCCATACATGTTTAAACTAATGGATAATTCCATCTATATTTATAAAATAGAATATTTGGAGTGTTCCAAAATAACCGGAAATAAGTTTGGAAATTTTAAAAGATTTGACTGTTAAATTATATTTCAGAAGATAACAACTGGATTCTCAAAGTGTCTTTGGCTTTATTCTGGGAAAAGAATTAAAGTTAGACAGATGGACAAAATTTGACAGTGTACTTAGTTTCTTAAACAGTTTTACATTAAAAGAAATGACCCAGAGTCAGAAAATCAACAGCGTATTGTTGATTTTAAACGAAATTATTGACTGTGGAGTAGTTGAATCTATAAAGATAAAGTTTATAGCAGAGCAGATGTCTTTGATGCAGTATCATATAGCTCTGACATGATTCTATGGGCTACTCATTTATATTTTAGTTATCCTGCTGCTTACATGATAAGAAAAAGTGGAACGATGACATTACCTCACCAATCTTACATCAGTTTTAAATTTTAGTGGGGAAAATGACTTTGTAAATAACCACTGTAAGTATTTAAAGCTAAAACCCAGTTCCCTAAAAACACATGAGAAAATTGTTAATCTTTTAGATGAAATTTACATCAATTCATCATGAAAATAATAATTCATAAAGGAGGAAATGTTGTGGGGTGGCTGACAATTCTAATGAATCTCTTGCAGCAAGTATTGTACAGGCATTTTTAACTACCTCTCTTTTCTAAAAAAATAAAGAGGTTGTAGCATTAGTGCCTGTAAAAAAATTGACAAGTAATGAATTACTCAAATATGCATCTTGAATAATGCATCTGTTGCATAGTTGTGATTAGACTGTACTGTCTTTAATATCAGACAATAACAAAATTAGTCACAACATGTTTGCTACTATGTGTAATGGTTATTTAGTCACACATATACAAAGCCCATATGATGCTAGCAAAAAAAAAAAAAAAAAACTTTTCCTTGTTTGACTCACCACATCTAATTAAGTATATTCGTAATAGTTGGCTGAATAAGAGCTTAACAAATCAAACCTTTTTTTACGCAGATCCTACTAATTTTTCCAAAATTAATATTGCTAGCCTTCTACGACTCTGAGAAACATCTCACAGTCAAAGGTGCACCCAAATTAACAAGAAAAGTTTTGTTTTCATCTTCAATAGAGAGACATGTAAACCATGCTTTATGTCTGTTTCATGATACAAGTATAGTCTCTTTAGAACAGAACAGCTCTATATTTGGTGCTGATTTCTTAAAAACTAAAGTATTTCTTCAACAGGTACAAAGATGGTGAAAAATTGTTAACTGTAAGCATCCCTACAAAGGAAAACAAACAAGAGATCCATTCTGTGATGCTATTACTAGCATCGATCGTGAAAGCATCCACTTTCTAGATATTTTATGGATGGATCACTAAGTGGAAGGAACTTGCAGATTTGTCTGCAGTAGAAAAATCCAAACTATTGGTTCCTGAAAAGGGTGTTATGCTCTCAAAAGAAACAGAATTTGCCTTGAAGCATACTACATAGGCTTTAATAGATATTTGTCAGTATGTTCTGCAGAATCTTGAGTCTAAATATGTTCTTCTGGGGAAATTCCAGACTGATAGTTTGGAAGCATGCTTTGGCCATCATCAAATAAGTGGTGGTAATTATAATATTTCATTCCAGATAATTCTTAAATAAAAAAATTAAAAATTTTAAGTTTAATAAAATTGCATTCCACACATGCTCAAGAATTTACTTTTAAAACTCCTTGATTCTTCAGAAATTGATAAAGAAAGTATACCCTCCAAAACGTATGAAGAATTTAAGGATGTAATTAAGCTTTCAGATTCAGTAAACATTACAAATTCAACAAAATCTCTACTATTGCAGGCTATGTTGCATTTAAAGTAAAAAATAAAATAGGCTGCAAAGAATGTGCATCTTTTCTATTTTGTAATGAAATGCTTGAGTATGAGTTTGAGTCAGAAGTAGAAAAATATATGCTGCTCATTGATCGAGAGGCCTTAAATGTCCAAAGCAATTTACACTGAATGTTGTGTTGACTGCTTTCACTGTATTCCAAGTACTGATATAAGAAACTTATAAGGGTATGTTTTTTAAAGCAAATTGGCTTGATGGTTGGTTGGTTTGGTAGGGCTTAATGGCACTACATCCACCTGGTACAAATTGTGCCAAACACAAGGATGCATTAACTCCCTTTTTCCAATTTAAAAATGAATTTCAAAGTATTAAAAGAATAAATAATCGAAGATGGGACAAAACAAACGATGAAAAGCATATGTAATTAAAAAAGAGAATGAGGTAAAACAACGCTAAATATGAGAATAAAACCCAATAGATTTTAAAAAGCTAAAAATTTAAGGATGTGGCGAGGCATTTAAAAGATATTTGATATCAGGTGTAGAGCAGTTAAAAAAATAAAGACTATGATGAGTGAAGGGACAGTCTACGAGGGCGTGTTTAACTGACATGTCAACTTTGCAAATTTTGCATTTAGGTGGCTGCTCACCAAGTAAAAGATGGCGATGTATGTACCGAGCGTGTCCGATACGGAGACGAGTGAGAATGACATCCTGTTTTCGAGAAGAAAGATTGCGCCATTTCTCGATATTCGGCTTGATAGCATGCAGTTTATTATGCAAATTGGAAGACATCATGATGAAACAAACTATGAAAAAAAATAATTATCATCAATTGTATTCTTGTCAGTATGTAGGCAGTATTGTCAGGTCGAAATTAAAGGGAAACCCAGCAGAGTTTCAATAGACTTTCTCAAGCCTGCGTTTATGGAAGCACATGAGAAACCAAGCAGAATCTGTCCTGAGGAGCCTGACAGCAACGTTACAACGAGGTCTGGCCGTATTGCTCGCCCTGTAATCAGTTTTCAAGTATGACTACAGGTCTCTGGAGGGAGTGTATGGCGATATTCGCATTCTGTGAGTCGCAATATGCAAATTTTCCCTTTGCCTCCTCCTGAGAAGCAAGCGCGCATGTGCAAGATCGACCGAGGGAAATTCAACCTGGACAGTGCAGCGCGTGGCTTCGCTGGAGTTCCCGTACATCGTAGAAGGAAGGCTTTCGCCCAGCCACGGCAGCAGATGTCTGCATGATTTCAACCAGCTGAGCTCAACTAAAACTTCTATACACAAGTTGTAGAAGGTTGTTCTTTTTATTTTATTGTAATAAACGAAGTTCGTTTCTTTTACATATTGGCAATTTCTTTATCCACAGTGTTAAACAGGAGTGAAGATTCCCCACAAATGCAAATCTATGTGGAACAAGGGTGTAGAATTTTCATTTCTGATGGTTGGAATTTAGTGGCACTAATTCCTGAAAGGACAAATTGCGCCAAACAAGAAGAAAAAAAATAAATAAAAAACAAAGTATCACATAAAAAAGAGAAATAAACACAGGAGAAAGGAATTTTGAGGATGAAATAGACGAAACAATAAATTAAACGTTAAAGGCACATAAAAATCAAACAAACGGAGATAGTAAAATAGCAAATATATACAAGATAGATTATTACATTATAAGAAAATTAAAAAACAAAATTGAAAATTGTTAAATTGAAATAAAGATTACCATACAAAAAAATCACAGAATTCAGATTTCATAATAAAAACCCGTACAGCGAAGAAAGGGAAACAAGCCTGGATGTGGCGTTTCACCGATGATTGTGTCAAGATTCGGCGATAAATTTTTAAAGAATTTTATATACATTGATTTGAGACAACAACACGATGACAAAATGTGTGCGACTGTGTAAGGTGTTTTACAATACGCACACTGTGGAGGATCTTCACCCAGCAAGAGATGGGCATGGGTGAGTCTGCAATGACCCACTCGTAGACGAGTGAGTATTACGTCTTGTCTCCTAGAAGGGAGTTGGGGCCACTTGGTAATTTTCAATTTTACTTCTCGCAATTTATTTGACGACACGTTATTCCAACAGTTCTGCCATTTAGCATGTATTAATTCTTTGATGTAATTTTTTAAGTCGGAATAAGGAATACCAGAATTAATGTAATTAGCAGATTTTGCAGCTTTATCTACAAGTTCGTTGCCTTTGATGCCGAAGTGAGCGGGAATCCAGCTAACAATTAATGAGATTCCCATGGATGTAAGGTTAATTATTGCAGAAATTATTTTCAAAATGAGAGGGTTCTGAGTATCAGGAAAGAGCAAAGAGTGTAAAACGCTTTGAGAATCAGTGTAAATAATGAAATTTTTACTATTGTGGTGCATCATTTCCTCTAAAGCCTTCAATATGGCAAAGGCTTCAGCAGAAAAGATGAAGAATTTGGGATGTAATTTGCAGGTATAGATATTTTCCTCGATAATATAGGCACAGCTGACAGAGTTTGTGGATTTTGAACCATCAGTGTAAACAGGAGTGTAAGTTTTAAAATATTGTTTGTGATTTTCAAAAATTTGTTGATAAATAATATCAGGAGTTGAACTTTTATCAAATGACTTAAAAGGATTAATGACGGAAAAGTTAGGAGTGTACCAGGGATATATTCTATTATTTGCTTGCAGGATTTCAATATTGTCAAAATTTATGTCTTTTAGAATAACTTTTATTCTTTCCTGGAAAGGCAGAATAGAAGAAGATCTAGCATTATGGAGACGCCGAAGGTAGGGATTAAGGGTATGAGTATGAATGGGATGATTTACATAAGATAGGGTTCTGAAGTAATATTGTAAGGATAAAACGTGTCATAGTAATTCAAAAGGAGCTGCACAGCAGTTAACGTAGAGACTTTCTACGGGAGAGGTTCTGAAAGCACCTGAGCACAAGCGAAGAGCAGAATCATAAACGGTATTCAACTTTTGATGTACAGAAATGCGTGCAGACCCATAAATAGAACATCCATAATCCAGTTTTGAGCGGATAACAGCACGGTATATCTTAAGTAGGGAATCCCGATCACCGATCAGGTCTTAGAGAGAACTTTTAGGATGTTAAGTTTACGCTCGCAGTTATTTCACAAATTTCTAATATGGGGTGCAAATGTAAGTCTTTTATCAAATATTAAGCCGAGAAAATTTACCATACATTATTCTTTCTACATAAGAAATTTTTATTCTAATATTTTATTTAGTAATAGACGTTAGTAGTGAATATGTATTGAATATGTTATTGTAATACTAGTTACCATTAGTATGAATGATGTTATTGCTTTAAATATATTTTATTTTATGATGTATGTTATTTAAGAATATATAAGTGTTATTCATTTGGTGAAAGAAATTTATTCTACTATCATTTTATTTTATAATAGATGTTAGATGAGAATATATTACTATAATATTAAGTTTAGTAATTTAATTAGTAATTTACTTACACTAATTGTAAATGTACAATATTTTTAAATGTCATGTATTATCTTATTTTATAATAGATGTTATTTGAGAATATATTGGTGTTACACTGCTTCCTTCAGTTACATGAACTTTATCTCAATAATAAAAGTATAATGATTTTTTTTTTCTTACTTCATAGACTTTGATATTCCTATGGACGAACTGTATCAGATTTTGAATGCAGCTGAGTTGTCTGAAGAGTGGATTATGTCCGAACCAAGGTGGGATGGAAATCATGGGCCACAGTCGGACATGGAAGGTGCTGGACTTAGCAGATTAGATATTCCCGGACATAGCAGAACAGAGGATATTTCCAGACCGAAACCGGACCTAGCAGAACAGAGGATATTTCCAGACCTCAACTGGGAACTAGCGAAACAGAGGATATTTCCAGACCACAACCGGGACCTAGCGGAACAGAAGATATTTCCAGACCACAACCGGGACCTAGCAGAACAGAGGATATTTCCAGACCACAACCGGGACCTAGCGGAACAGAAGATATTTCCAGACCACAACCGGGACCTAGCAGAACAGAGGATATTTCCAGACCTCAACAGGGACCTAGCGAAACAGAGGATATTTCCAGACCTCAACTGGCACCTAGAGGAGCAGATGGCATCACATCACAAAACTTCAACCGGGACCTAACGAAGCAGCTACTGAGGAAATAAATTTTACTCACGTAAATGCATGTTGTTATGTAATTATCTTTGAAAGATTATTTGTTGAATCTATAGTATTTTTTCAATTCATGTTAAAAAGAATTTGATTTTAACAATTTGGTTTTTTAACGTGTGTATTTGTAAGAAAATAGAAGTTTACAATGTTGTATAACAATGTCTCTAAGTTTAAGGATAATTTTATTAAAGTGTTCTTACTTTTAAAAAGAATATAAAAATCTTTTAATGTATACAATTAATATAGTAATCATAATTTTAAATTATAGAGGAAAAATTATTTACATTTTGAAAGAAATGCGATTTTACATATTCGTTATCTTTCAATAACGTGCTATTACTTCATATGCTGTACTAATAAAGTATACTTATTTATTTTATTTACTTTTCTTTAGTAGATTTGTCCCACTTGTAAGAAAATTTTTAAAAGCAAAAAGATTTTGAATCAGCATTTGAAAATACATTCAAAGGAAAAGTATTAATTGCAATATTTACGAAAAACATTTTAGAAGGAACAGCGATTTGCAAAGATATATGCTGACTGACAGTGGAGAATGTACTCATTCTGAGAAAGTGTTTATCCGAAAGGATAATTTGCAGTCGCATTTTTTGCGGCATTTACATCCTGCATTTAAGTGTGAAAAATGTAATCAAGTATCTTTTGATAAGGTTGTAGCGGGTACAATTACTCACCTCTCCTTTTAGGATAGGTGGCGCTAAGAGAAACATCTAATTTTTTTTATCATCCTTCTACAAGGTTAATTTAATGCAACATGTAAAATTTGTATGTGCAACACGTGTTAAACCTATAAAACGCAAGGCTACTAACCCGGGGTCACAAACTAAACGCAGTAAGTGTAAGTGCACAGCATTAAAGTGGCGAATTATTTTTAAAGTTGAGCTCTTTCGCTTAAGGTCCAGGTGGGAGTGAACAAATTATCATCCCCTATTTTAGCAATAAATGCCAAACGGAATTGGTAGCAGATACACTAAGCGAACACTTGGAAGAAGCTCCGACAAAAATCTTTCGGGATTTTGAAGAATTTGTAGAATGCGGTTCAGGGGGGACGCTACAAAAAATTTTAGAGGTGCAGGTATTAACTACTACATATGCTCACCTAGGAGGTAGTAGTTTTATTCCCCTACCTATAAGAATTTTGGCTGAAAATGCTGCTTTAAATATTCAAAATTTAGATAAATGTTTTATTTGTTTTTCAATATCACATTAAAATTAGACCGTGCCCAACATCCCGAGAGCGTAGAATTATTTATCGTATGAACATACCATTCATTTAGGTAATGTAGCATATCTTGTTTCATTATCTGGATTCTCCACCTTGGAAAAATTAAATAATTTAAGAATAAATGTGTTTGGATGTGATGATAATTAAGTTTTTCCTCTTATATCTCAGAGAGAATGCATAAATTTATTATTGATTATTGATAAATAAAGGCGTCATTATTGTCTAATTCTTAACATGTCTAGGTTAATATCGAGCATTACAAAAAATGAACACGCTATGCATATTTGCTATAGATGCCTGCACCGCTTTTGTTAGAGCACCACTCCTACTGTAAGCACACTAATATTCAAAAAGTTAATATGCCACAACCTGGACAAAATATCTTGATATTTGAACATATTCGTTATCAACATAGTATTCTATTTGTAATTTATGCTGATTTCGAATAATTAATTATCCCTACTAATTCCGGTGGACCTAATAGTCGAAATTCTAACACCCAAAACGTTGCACGCCACGAAGCTTGCAGGTATGCTTACGCTTTAGTTGGAACCAATGGGAAATGTGTAAAGCCAGTTAAAGTGTATGGGGGCACTGACGCAGCTTATGATTTTGTAAAAATCTTGTTCTGGAGAAAGAAAAAAAATCGTGAAAAATTTGAAAATTCTATCTGTACAACAAGAGTTACAATTTCAGTTCACGCAGTTTTTTAGTATTTGCGATAAGCCTCTTAATTGTGTCTGTGTACGCGATCATGATTAAATAACAGGTCGCTACTGGGGGGCTCTCCATAATCTATGCAATTTGCAATATCGCATGCGAAACCCGTAGTTTTCCCATAATCTCAAAAATTACGATGCACATCATATTATCAATATATAAGGCCGTTTTAAAGACTACTAGTGTCATATAATTGCCACGAATATGAAGAAATTCACAACGTTCTCTTTAGAAAATAAACAAGATGTTAGGGTAAGTTTGCAATTTTTAGATAGCTTTCAGTTCTTACCTACTTCTTTAAAAAAGCTGGTGGTAAACCTATCACTTAACGACTCTGGCATACTAGCTGGGCAAAAACGGAACTCTAATTCCGAGGTGTGAGGCGCCAGTCAGACTTGCGGGGTTTTTTTCCTAGCACGAAAATCTATGTATTTACTCACTTCGGTGTAAATTGCCCGACAAGAAGGTTGGTATGCTAATTCGCTTATTCTTTCAATCTGAGTCGCATTAAAGTTAAAGTTTTTGAAAACCTTGATGTCCATGTGTCCAAATAATTCTTGTGTCCACTACCCTGGGAGATAGGTAAGTTACCCAATCTTTTCTAGTCATTATAATTTTGTGTTACGTTTTGTAACGATTAATTCTTTTCTTTATTCGTAAGGGGAATTTAAAGCTCCCCACTAGCATGCGAGGGACCATATGATAAGATGGATTTATTGTTAAAGGGGTGTAGCCATATGAATATATGGACTCTCATCTAAAATTTAATGATACATGTGTCCTTTCTATCACCACCTTTTACAGTAATTTACAGGTGGAATAATCACTTTAGAAAATTATGTTCATGTGCAGAGTGTATGGTCTGAATTTCAACTTCAAGATTTGGGTCAATATCATGATTCGTACGTCAAAAGTGATTTTTTGAAAATTTTAGAAAAATGTGTCATGCAAATTGTGGTCTTGATGCAGCACACCTCTTGACTGCTCCCGGCTTGGCATGGCAGGGCTCTTTACAAATGTGTTAAAAGCCTCTCAAACTACTCACAGATGTAAAGGGTTTAGCAAAATTTTGTAATAATTTTTGGGGGTATTTATTTTATATATTAATTTCTAAAAGATATGCTAATAATTTATACGGGTGGGCGATGTACCAATATTTACCCTATAGTCAATTTCAGTGGATTGAGAGAGAAATATTGGCAATCATGATGACAGTCACAAGAGAATTTTGAGGTGAATTAATTAAATTTTATTACATGTGGCCCCGAAAAAATTAAATGCTTAAAAATTATAAATTTTTAATTAAAATCAATCAAAAAAACTTCATGAGCGCGAAAAATTGGTACCAAATTTAAACAATAAGCAAAATTATATAATTTATTACAAAAAATTACAATTATATATATCTCTCGACTTAAAGTTAACTAAAAATTCATAAAGTTTTAAAATTTAAACAAAATGGTTAATTATAAATTTATTTTTACCGAAAAAGGAAAATTCAAAGTTTTTGAAAGAGATTTTTAAATAACTCATTTATGGTAATGAAATTTAATATCGATTTATTCAATTTAATGGGTTTAAGTTATAACAAAGTTTAAATGTTAAAATTTTTAATGAAACATATAGGGTGCAAAGAGTTTATTGGGATTCTTATATTCTGATATGACTTTGTTAACAACGAAATAATTATTATATAAACATTTTTACGATACTGACTTTTATTAAAATAGATGTATATGAGGGTACATACATTTTGTATATTATAAAATTTGTTTGAGATAGTCTTTTGTTTCGATCTAAATGTATAGGAGTGTACAAATTTAAAGAAGAATTTAAGTTTTAGTGTAGTATTAAAATTGTTATTAAGGTAAAAAGTGTCACGAAATTATTAAACACCTTTGTCTTTTATTAAGATATTATATATTTGTTCTACTTTAGTATTTATATATCAAAATTTTTGTCATAGACGATTTTATTTTTGTATCTTTATGATATATAGTGCAGTTTTTTTATAATTTATTTTTGAATTGTATTTTTATATTTTCATTGTTAATTTTGCATTTCTTGAATTATATGATGGTAGTACATTTATGCAATATTTTTGTTAAACGAATATCATCTATTTATTTTGGAGATAGTGATTTTTTTAAACGTTCAGTTATTTATAATGCATTTGGAGATAAGTGATATTGTGGCAAGGTGGTGCTCACGATTTAAATTCATGGCTGTTTGATTTAGGATTGGAGATATATGTTGGAAGTGAATATTATGTTGATACCTCGATTGAAAATCAACAGGGAGAATTTATTTTGATTAAATTACATTTGAAATTTGTTTGGTATGGAAGCGTAGGTTTATTAGAATTGCAATTGGCTGATTACATTGGAATACATTTTGTTGGTAGTGAATATTAAAGTTGATGGTTGGAATGTGTGTTTTAGATATTACTACATGAGATGATTTTAAGAGCTCAGGAATGAATATTCTCCTTGGAGAATATTTTAACAGGTATGTTTTTTTTACTAAATTTTTCTAAATGAGACTAAATTTTCTAAGTTTAGTCTAATTTTCTAAATAGTTACTACATAGTTCTAAATTTTACTAAACTAGAGAGATTATTGGCAATACTCATGACAGTCAGGAGAGGTACATTTTTGAGATTGATTTATAATATCCTCGTGACTTTACATGATGCCCCTAATAAATATACTGTGGCCCCCGAAAAAATTAAAATTCGTGAAGAAATGCTTTTTCCAACACATAAACGAATTATGCAAAGCCTTCACAATCAAAAACTTCATAAGTGCGAAAAATTGGTACAACATTGGTAATTCTTGTAACTACCTTACAATTGTATTATCCTATTATTGCTAATTTTTCTCATTCTGTATTGTCCAGCATTTCACTACATGTTTATCAACAGTTATTTAGCATACTGGTTTTATATTGTGTTCCTTCATTATGTCTAATTTTTCGCCATAACTCAAGCATTTTTCTGTCCTCTCACCCTTAGTTAACTTTTGTGTGTATATCATACAAACTCGTTTTCAGAGTTTTTGCATACACATTAATAGTACTCCAGTACTATTAATGGGCCCAGGGAGTACTGTTGAATATACTTCCTGTGAGTGTTTCATCGAAGTTCAGTATTGGATCTCGATCTGTGCTGACGTGTTTTTGCTGCTCTCGCTTTTTGTTTTCTTGCGCTCGTTTCCTCACCCAATAAGTGACGGAGACATCTCAGATTTGATTATAGATTTGTCCAAGATGATACCTCCTGGATCTTCCACTCAACCCACTATTATGGATTCTCCAAAAATTGTGATGAACTCTGTAAATCACCAACCGGCTTTGACTTCTGCTCCCGACCGTGGCTCTGATTCCGACATGGACGCTGATGTTCCGGACGCTTCGATTACATTCTGCACGTATAACTTTACGATGCTGAATATGATTGAACGCGGGATGGTGATGCCTGCCGCTGTCAAGGAAATATTCACTCAACGCCCGAAGTCAGCATCTCATCTCAATGGTAAGCATACTTACGATAACGAGCAAACTTCTCAATTTGAAACCCCATGTAAACGTCCTAAGAACGACGATTTTGTACTTCCACCTCTTCGACATACGACTAAAAGAGCAATTCCCACTGCAAATAAGGAGAAACTTGTTACTAAAAATAAATTTAGTAACCTTAAGGAAAAACCCTTTCTGGGCCTCCTAATTCTTCCACAACTTCTAATAACCCTAGTACTAAGCCTAAAATTAGGCAAATAACTGTTGTCAAAACTAAACACTACCACTTTTGAAAGAAATTGCTGGATCAGACAGTGCCCAAAAGTTCCATGCCCGGATTGGTAGCGAATTTATTCGCCTCGAGCCCTTCACTGACGACAACCACAGGGCTATTACAAAATTTTTAGTTGATAATAAAGGTGAAGGCTATATCCTTCCAATTGGTATTGTACGCCCTTTAAAAGTGGTACTTCGCAGTCTCAACAGCGATATTCCGGTGGAAGAGAAATTTAGAATTAACTAAGATAGAATTTCCTGTTCTTAAGGTAGCCGAACTTATTAAACAAAAAACGAACCAACCTGTGTCCTCTCTTCCAAATTCAGCTGACTAATAACGAAGCTGGCAGAAAAAATCTACGAACTTGAATCACTATTCTACATTAAAATTACTGTCGAACGCTATAGGTCTCCCATAAAAACCGAGCACTGTCACAACTGCCAGTTCTTCCATCATCATTCGGATAACTGTCTTGTGAGGCCACGATGCGTGCGTGAAATGCGCCAAGTACCACAATGCCAAGAATTTCTTTAGGATCAGGAAAAATTGGTACCACATTTAAACAGAAAGCAAAATTATATAATTTATTACAAAAGCTTACAATTATGTCTATCTCTTGGCTTAAAATTAACTAAAATTCATAAAGTTTTAAAATTTGAACAAAAGCCATGGTTAAAATCATATACTGAGTTTAATACTGAAAAACGGAAAAATTCAAATTCCAACTTTGAAAAATACTTTTTTAAACTGTTAAATAACTCAGTATATTGTAAAACCATGGAAAATTTAAACAATCATATAATCATATCGATATTCAATTAGTCACTGAATGTATAAAGATGCAATAACAGCACACTTCGATGTTGAATAGAGCTCACATGACATTACATACATGTTGCAGCAATCACCCATAATTGTCGACCACTTCGAGATGTAGTTACGAATTTTCAAATTTAGAAGCAAAGACTTTAAGTGTCACTTGGGACCCTATTAGTGGTTGTTTTTCATTTGAGTTGTCCATAACATCATGAGGTATCCATACTAAACGAACAGTTTTATCCATAATTGCAAAGTTATTTGACCCTCTGGGACTGCTTGAACCGGTGATTTGTTTGGCCAAGATATTTTTACAGAAATTGTGGCTTTTGAATCTTCATTCAGATGATCAGCTTTCCTCTGAAATTCAGGTGAGTGGGGTGAATTTTCTAAAGCTTTACAGTCCATTAGCAACATTTAAGTGAACCGAAGCATTTTTCCCTTTTCTGATGCGGAAGTTATAGAACTTTTTGGTTTCAGCGACGCATCTGAAGCAGCCTAAGGAGCAGTTGTATACTGCAAATCTCAAAACCTGCGAGAGGTGTAGTTATCAAGATAATTTCCAGTATGTCCAAGGTGGATCCACTGAAGAAGATTTCAGTGCCTAAATTGAAGCTTTGCGCTAGTGCGCAGGTACTGAATTATTCTATTGAGTCTGTTGGAAAGGCAAATTTTCATTTTGGTCGTAACTACATTTCCTTTTATCCAAATGTATTTTCACTATGAGCTGTGGTATAAATGGAGTTTCCCGGTTAGCTCTTTGGTCTTTTCTGTAACTCTGTGTTGGTACTGAAAATGTTGTCTTGGTAAGTCAATCGTAACGAAATACGACGAAGTATACCGAAAACTGCTTTAGTGTATTTTAATATTTTCTATTTTTATCGTTCGAGCTGAACGAATAAAAATTCAATCCATGAAATGAACTGAGTTTTTTAACTTTCTACATATCGCCACACCACACTGATGCGGGGTATTCTGCAAATAAGTTAAAATTTACTCCAACAGCATCGTTTCCTAGAGTTTTAGGGATGATTGATTGTACACCCATTAAGATTCAATCACCAGGTATTTATCCTTGTTTGCTACTGAAATATGAATGTAAAAATTTTAGGCATTCTTAAATCTCAGTTGTTTTTTTTTTTTTTTTTTTAATCATATATATTTGTTCTACTTCAGTTTTAGTATTAAAGGTTTATACAGGTCAAAATTTTTGTCAATTAAGATTTTACTTATGTCTTTTATCTTTACGAGGTTATGATATAGACAAGGACAGTGCAGTTTAAGTAGCAAAATAAATTTATTTTGTTGTATTGCTTATTTGGCAATATTGTTAAGTTTATTTCTATGAAGGTAATTATTAAAATGACACTGATTGAATGTTATTACATTTATGCACATTTTTTTTTATGATTAAATACGAATATCATTTATTTTTATGATAGGTGGACCTGATGCTGAACTCTTTAGGAACAGAAAAGGATATTTTATTCTTTAAAAGTTCAAGTTATTTGCTATGCAGATTTGGAGATAAGAGATATTTTGACAAGATGGTGCTCACGATTCAACTATAATCAATGGCAGTTACGTAAGGCAATGATAGAGGATAGGCTATATGGAAATGGAATATTATTGAGAGTCAGTGGATATCCTCTGTTGCCATACCTGATGACACCAATTGAAAATCCTTCAACAGGGATTGAATGAATTTATAATGAATCACACATTAGGACTCTGAATTGCATTGAAAGGTTGTTTGGAGTATGGAAGCGTAGGTTTCGTGTGTTAGCAATTGGATTGAAGTTACATTTGGAAAACATTTCTCCAGTTTTGGTTGCAACAGCCATCTTACACAATATATTAAGAAAGGGATCCACCAGATGATGTAGATATGTTGCTTCCTGTTCCAAGGGATGAGTTACTAACTGATGGGTAGATGCCAACTATACATCACAGAGCTCTCAGGATTGACCAGGGTTACGTATAAGAAATATTCTTCTTGGAGAATATTTTAACACGTATGATTTTTTTTACTAAATTTTTCTAAATTAGACTAAATGTATTAAGTTTAGTCTAATTTTCTAAATAGTCCTAAATTTTACTAAATTGGAGAGGATATTGGCAATACCTCTTGACAATCAGGAGAGGTACATTTTTGAAGTTGATTTAGACTATCCTAAAGATTTACAAGATGCCCATATTGAATATTATAATAATATATAATTAAAAAAGAATGATTTTGTACATTTTGATGTTCATAAAGATAGATTGGATAAGTTTCTTGGGCATTATATGATGAAAGAGGAATATAAAGATTTATGGGAAATAATAAAGGCTTTGCTAACATTGTCCTAAGGCCAAGCTGCAGTGGACAGAGGTTTTACCACAAACAAGCATATTGAGATTAAGAATCTTAAGACACAAGTCTTATATGTCCCAAAAAGTTATCCATGACCACATAATTTTCTGCGGAAAAATTCAGAATGTGAAAATAACAAAAGATCTGAGTGATTCTGTCTCAGCTGCAAAATGACGATATAAGTATGTTTAAAGTAATGATCCACTTTTTTGCTATATGAAGATTATCAAATAACATCTGCTGCTTTTTAAAGACGATACCAAATGGATATAAATATCCATACCAGCACTAGGTTTCAAAACCACAAACCCCTATATAAGAGCAGCATCTTATCTATTTAGCTCTTCTTTACCAATACCAAGATTTAAATAAAAAGCAAAGAAAATTATGATTGTGCATACAATCGTAATCAATTTGATATAAACAAATTATGAAAAAACTATAATAATGTTAGTTTTTATTTATTATAGAGTAGCTAGAAACAATGCAGATTTCTATGTGAAACAATGGTGTAGAATTTTAATTTCTGAAGATCCTGTCAGTATTGTATTTATGACACCACTAATGATATGACAACTTGATGTATTAGAGCCCTTTCCCATTTACCGACATGACAGCGATAAAACGTATCTGATTGTCGTTGTCCGACAGAACGGTATCGTGTTGTGTAGTAAACAGTTTTCCCACTCCACCGATATTGTTACCTGATAAGAAGAAATTTTCTACTCATTTCATTGCGAGACAACAGCGAGATCGCACGGTTTTCGTAATGGCTCCTGTACATAACAAACTACGCTTGCTATATTTGTTATACCTCCGTAAGAATAAGATGGAGATTAAACGCTGTTTTTAGGTCCATGACATTATAAAAGAGAGATATCTGCAAGGAGAGTTTTACACTCTTTTTGAAAAATTACAGGAAGATCCCGTAAAGTTCTTCAATTATTTCCGAATGAGTGAAAATACGTTTAATTACATATTAAGCAATAGTTGCAGATTATTGCAGAAGAAAGATACGCATTTCAGAGAATGCATTCTTCCTAAAGAAATGCTAGTTATTACACTGAGGTAAGTTGTATTTTTGTTAATATATTTTCTCCACTTTTTTAAAGAAAAATTCTTTGTAACACTAAAACACGAATAATGCTAATATTTTGTAAAAAAGTTGTACATTTCTTAGTAATCATTATACTCCTACATCTTAGTGTTTAAATGAAGCATTTTCTCTTTTAAATAACATATAATAAAAGTGTATTTTTTTTTTTAATTTATCAAACTTTTCATAAGAATTTTCTTTAAAAAAATTAATAGCTGATAATTTCCCTAAAATTACAATTGCGTATAAAAAAGAAATTATATATTAACAAATTTTTTTAGATAATAGTTTGATTTATATTTAATATATATATATATATTGTTTAAACTAATAAAACCTACATACTAGTGTTTAAATGAAGAATTTTCTCTTTTAAATAACATATAAAAGTGTATTTTTTTTTTAATTTATCCCACTTTTCATATTAATCTCTTTTAGCTGACAGTTTCCCTAAAATTACAATTGCTTATAAAAAAGAAATTACATAGTAGCTAATTTTTTTCTTAGATAGTAAGAGTTTGATTTATATATTGTTTAACCTAATAAATTTTTTCAACAAAATTTTATGAATTAAAAACAGAAAACCAAATTCATCCATACATACCTTTACATTAATTTATTAAGGGTAAACATTTTTTAGATTGACGTTTGTGCTTTTCGTCATATAATATGCAAGTCATATATTTCACAATGTATAATACATTTATAAAACAATGTATTTCTTAGTTTTATATAGTACAATTGTTCAAATCCCATACAAATACTTGTTTTTTGTGCTCTGCTGTTTTTCGTTTGCATTTTCAGTTCCGGCACTCAATGAGTGACGGAGACCCTCCAACGTTTAGTAACATGCCTTCCCCTTCGACGGGACATCTTGCTAGCTCTTCAGAGCACCAACTTACGATTTTGGATAACGGACCCAGACCTAACCTCGACTTCACGGCTCTAAATAAACCTCTACCTGAAGATGACGAATCAGATATGGATGCCAGCGATGAGGAAACTCAAAGCGGCCCCAACGCCTTCGACCTTCATCTTAACCAGCTGATCTCGAAAGGAATGCTGACCAAGCAGGCCATATAGGAGACATTCGCCACTCGTCCGCACGTCGCCCAGCACTTCCAAGGTGAGTGCAAAATTGATTACGAGCTCAAAAAACCTTCTTCTTCTTCCCCACGTGTGATGAACACACCATCCAAAAAAAGCTGCGTAGATGATTTCAACTTCCCACCTCTAAGACATACGGCTAAGCACCCTGTCCCTATAAATAGTAATGATAAAGTTCTCACTGCTACCAGATTTTCAAATCTAAAAGAAAAAAACTTTAACAGCTCCCAAGAACGTTCCCAGTGCTTCGGAACAAACGAAACCAAAAATGAAGCACATCACTATAGTCAAATTGCCCAACTACCGGGCTATGTTAAATGAAATCGCCGGAAATGGCACAAGAAAATTTCATGCGTGAGTTGGAGGTGAATTTATTCACCTAGATCCCCAAACTGAGAATGATCACAGGGCCATTACAAAATTCTTAAAGGAAAACAACATAGAAGGTTACATTCTTCCCATTGGCGTAGTAAGGCCCATTAAAGTTGTGATCAGAGGTCTCCCCAGAGATATCCCTGTGGAGGAAATTAAGGAAGAATTAGTTAAACAAGAATTTCCAGTACTAAAAGTGGCGCAGCTAATAAAGCGCGAAACCCAACAGCCCATGCCCTTATTCCAAATTCAACTTACAACAAGTGAAATGGCCAAAAAGATATTTGAGCTTGATGCTCTTTTCTACATTAAGATTTCCGTTGAGTTAAATCTGTTTAACCAAACCAGTTAAATATGTTTTAAGAGGTTTGCCACTTTTCTTCAAAGCCGAGGACAGCTGTAGCGTTTCTAAAACTAGGACTGGAACCCATTAAGATTGCGCATATACACAACAGACGTACTAAAGCTATAATTCCCCTCTATCTTGTAACGTTCCGTAAGTCTCCAACTCTTGAAAATATTCATAAAATTAAAGTTTTATCTCAGCATTAAATTTAAGGACTATCGTTTTAAAGGTGTAGCTCAGTGCTACAGTTGCTAGGAGTTTGGCCATTCCTCATTTAATTGTAACCTAACTCCTAACTCTTGAGGTGCAGTGAAATTCATCGTGCGAAAGATTGCACCGTTTCACCTGAGCACTTCAAATGTATAAACTGCAGCGGTAATCACACCGCCAACTACCGTGAATGCACCAGGAACCCAGCTAGTAAGAAGGCTACCAAAACTACAAAAAATTCTGAGGCTAGGATTAATTTTACTCCTGAAAAATAACTGAAAAATAAAGGGCGAGCAAGCGAAAGCTGCAGCTCAAGCAACTAAAACTGACGCTACTAAAGCTCCAAGAACCTCGATTAGTGGCACACCTTCTAGTTGTGGATGTTGATGATGGAGGACGCTCCTGTCGCCGCTCCTGCGATGCCGGACATATGGGCCGGTCTTCCTACAGAGTCTATTAAATTCCTTAATAGACTCAACGATGTTTGCCTTGCCAACCTGACACTACTCGGCCGATTCCCTCCTGGAGATGGAACGCCAGCTTACAAACGTAGTTGCCCGGCTGAGCTAGCTTACAAATCATCTGATATATCTCCAGAAATCAAGAAGGCGCTGGATATTACCCTTGGTAAGTTTTCAGCTTTACATGATTCAATTTTAGATGCTCAGTCTAAAGTTATCTCAAATGTTGCTCCCGGGGCCCCCTCAACTGGGAACGTAAAAGGCGCTAATTCTTCGCCGCCAGTTCAGACTGCGCGCGCATCTCTTGGAGTCGAAATTCGCTCCTCCGGTGCCGCCGCGGCGAGCTCTTCAAGTTCTAGCGCATAAGCTAACGATGCTCGCTCCTTTCGGATCGCTCCTAAAAGATTGGCTAGCGGTACATCCGCACCTGCTGATAAATCGGCCCGTTTAGAAGGGGGTGGGTTCAAGAAAGTGACGGGAAGAAATGCTTTCGTCGCCGTACCCCGATCGTTATGCCTAACAACGGCATTTCTACTAACTTAGACCCCAACGCAGTTGTTGATGTCGATCCGGACAAGATCCATTCAATGGAAACTTGTAATGAAGCTCAAAAAATAACATTCAGAAACTTCCTAGTAGTAACAGAACTATCCCTAATCATAGCTACGCCAGATTGCTCAGTCACCGCGACGAGTGCGCATCGGCTCCACACATCCGTGTGGAGCCGATGAGCTAAGAACCAACCAAATCAACCGTCCACTAGAAACTTCGCCCTCCCAACTCGCACCGAATCTGATGCGGTGGGTCAATTAAATGAGATTAGCGAACTCACGAATCAAACATTGTTTAGTTTTGGCGTCTAGCTCTTGACTTGGATGATGGAGGACGTTTCCTTGCTTTCATCTGCGATCCCGGACGTATGGGCCGGCCTTCCCGCCTGAGACGCTGGTTAATGCCAACGCGTGTTATTTCCGTTCCTGTGGAATCCGTTCCCAGCTTTGCCGCTGACGATCTGAAGACATTGATGCTTCAACTATCTAACGTTTTGACGCAGCTTACATTCAAGAAGCTACGTTTTCAAGAATCGCCTGAGATGATTTCAGCTATTGATGACACATTACGTAAGTTATGCGATTTGTACTCGGCCATTCTTGCGGCGCAAGCCGCTGCTTCCGCTACTGATGTCCCCCTCCCCTCTACCTCTGCTAAGAGCGCTAGTGTC
Source organism: Pardosa pseudoannulata (assembly GCA_032207245.1). Lineage (NCBI taxonomy): Eukaryota > Metazoa > Arthropoda > Arachnida > Araneae > Lycosidae > Pardosa > Pardosa pseudoannulata. The sequence continues at coordinate 64,400,380 of CM063507.1, read as the reverse complement.
GGCACGGCCACTTCCTCCCGCTCAGGGGGGAAGCGCGGTACGCGGAATAAGAAATCGGCTGCCGGTAAATCGGCACCCCAGGAGAGCGACGGCTTTCAGCCGGTCACAGGCAAGCATTCCTGCCGCCCACGTACCCCCGTTGTGATCCCGCAGGGGATCCCAACTAATTTGCAGCCCGATGCCGTTACGGATATCAATCCGGATATCGTTCATGTAATGGACACTTGTCAGGATTCTAAACCCAAGACTAAGAAGCCACCACCAGTATTCATTTTACCTGGTGAAGGATGGCATTTAAAAATTATGGAAATTAAGCAGCATATTGCGCCATCTATTTATTCAGCCATGAGAGGGAAATACCTCAGGTTTTCCGTTAGTTCTTCGACGGAGTACCGTGCATTAATAAAATATCTGGATGCGAATCATATTCAGAATAAAACGCATCTTTTAGACGAGGACAAGCCTTTCAAGGTAGTTTTTCGGGGGCTACCAGCTTGTACAAGTCCGGCCCTCATTAGGACATTTCTCGAGGGAGAAAAATTTTGTAACGTGAAGGTTACTCCAATGGCCAAAGGGCCAAAGTCGAAAAGGGTTCCCATGCCCCTGTTCCACGTACAGGTTGGGAAAACTGGGAATCACCATGATATATATAAAATCACCGATTTCTACGGCACGGAGATTCTTTCATTTTTCGACTCAGATTCGTTCTGACTGTTGATGATGGAGGACGCTCCTGCTGCACCTCCAGCGATGCCGGACATATGGGCCGGTATTCCCGCCGATTCGTTGAGCTTCGTTCGCAGGCTCGAAGGAATCACCGCTGCTGTCTTACCACAGTACAACACCGATGATCTTGCCGTAATGGCAAAACAACTAATGGATGTCATAGCCATTCTCAGCGCTAAGGCTTTCAAGCTAGATGTCACGCCTGAAACACAGTCTGCAATTGTTCACGCCCTGGGTAAGTTTGCAAATTTATTCTCGGCCATTGAATCGGCGCAAAAAGCGACTTCCGCTCCCGCGGTAATTTCTCCCTCCGGTTCTTCGGAGCAGGCTGTTCCAAGCGCCGCTGTTCACCCCCGCTCCGGGGGAAAGCGGAGCGCTTCTGAACGCGTTGCGACGAGCGATAAGCTCGCGCGCACTGATAGAGACGGCTTCAAGCAAGTCTCCGGACGCAATGCTTACCGTCGGCGCACTCCTGTCGCCGCTCCCGTAGTGATCCCTACCAACTTGGATCCCAATGCAATGACGGATGTGGATCCTGACAAGATCCACACTATGGAAACCAATACTGAAGCTGTCAAAAAAACAAAGAAACCGCCACCTATTTTCATTGTGCCTGGTGCACTGTGGCATTTACGGCTCCAGGAAATTAGGAGTCACATTGCTCCTTCAATGTATTCATGCATGAAAGGGAAGTACTTGCGGCTTTCCACTTGCAGCTCCGATGAGTATCGGGCACTCGTTCGGTACCTTGAAGCCAACAAGATAGAAAATAAAACTTATCTTCTCGATGAGGACAAGCCTTTTAAGGTCGTTATCAGAGGGCTGCCTGCTTGTACCTCAACCGCCTTAATCCAGAAATTTCTCGAGGCGGAGAAATTTGAGAACGTCAAAGTGACTGCCATGGCAAAAGGCCCTAAAGCCAAGCGTGTCCCCATGCCGCTTTTCCATGTTCAAGTTACTAAGAATGAGCACGCTCTCAACTTATACAACATCACAGACTTCTATGGTACCGAGGTGCACATAGAAAAATTTAGAGGAAGTAAAGGCCCCGAAAAGGTAACCACAACGAGGGAGAAAGGAAGAGAAGAGAGAAAAGTAGAAAAGATCGCTGGGGTATTGTGACACCCGTGTTTACTTAAAGTAGGTAAACCCCCTGAGGGGAATCAAGCATTTGAATACTCGTTACCGAGAAACTATCACACCTGAAAGAGATGTTACAATCGATGAGTTTGATGCTGTACATGGGAAGATTACACTGGAAACAGTATATACCTCTAAAGAGTTCACGATTCGGAATAAAAAATTTTATTTTATGTTAATCGAAGTCGGGTTATGTGTATCAACTTATTATATACACTGGGAAAGATACACTGTTTGATGATAATTACCAGCATTTGTGCAAGTCCTCTCAAGTAGTGGTGACACTTATGCAGCCACTATTGAATAAAGGATACTGCCTAACAACAGACAATTATTACACATCACCAGAACTTGCAGATATACTTATCAACCATCAAACAGATATATATATGGAACCCTCAAACTTACCAGAAAGTAAGTCCCAAAAGAATTACAGAAGAAAAAATTAAAATTAGGAGAAATCTGTGCGTACCAAAGAGGGAAAGTCTGTCTAATGAAATGGATGGATAAGAAAGCTGTATCTATTATCCACAGTACACAACCCTATAATGATTGAAGTGCCATCTTACAAGGATGAAGTCAGAAAGAAACCAAAGGTAGTGATGGAATACAATAATACCATGGGAGGTATTGATAGAATGGATCAGCATCTCACCAATTATCCAGTCACAAAGAGAGGAAAGAAATATTACAAAAAAATATTCTTCCACCTTTTAGATATATCGCTGTGGAATGCATTCGTTTTATACCAGAAGCATGGTGGAAAATACTCGCATTTGAATTTCAGACTTGATATAATTGATCGCCTGATTGAAAGACACGGGACTATAAATGAAAAAAAAAAGGATGACCAGGAATTTTACCCAATCCCTTACGATTGACAAATTGCTCCCAGCGACAAAAAATTGAGACCAACGAGGCAGTGCTTTGTGTGCTGCTCTAAAAGAAACGATTTCAGAAAAAGAGTGAGAAGAGAAACTAAATATTTTTGTCCCGACTGCGATGTTGGACTATGCTTGTCGCCGTGTTTTAAAATTTTTCATACAAAAGCTGAATTTTAAAAGATATTGAGATATAAAGATGATATAAAGATTTTGTAAGTATAACAATAAATTCTCTTTTCTAATATCCATTTCTGTAAAGTGTTTTCCCAGTTCGCTTATTTCACCAGAAAAAGCCAACTTTAAGTAAAAATGTAATTTTTCGTTGTAAATGAAAATTATCATAACTTCATAAATTCAACACTTATAATAGTTTTGACTCTTGATTTGAGCTTCTACAATCGATTTTAAAATAAAATTGTTTTTGAAAAATATGCTTATTTTTTGACGCATTATGTCAGAAAAAAGAGACAGTTAAGTGGTTAATGTGGAATTGTTTGTGAGGCAAAAGTCGACGATGAGTCTAAAATCAAGTTTTCCATTTCTGCATATTAGAAATTTCCGGTTTATGAATCTTGTGGCTTTGGTTCAGGAAGTGGGTCGACATATGGATTACAATATGTTTCTTGACTTGTGGTACAATGCCACAATAGTTGAACGATCGTCCATATTTGTCACTACGACACCGTTCCATTGCCCGAAAATCATCGTTAATCTTTCAAGCAATTTTCCTATACAAGAGTGGATAAGCATGTTGAAAAAAGCTGTAATGTGTTTCTATTGGGATAATTACTTAGACAACATAAAAGTAATGTATATAAATTATGGGTTACCATTTTTACCTATAGTGCCTCACCAGGAACCTTCAGAACACAGATCCCAGTCTTCATCATTGTATATTTAAACAGAAGAGCCTTAAAACAAAACCGGTATGTAATTATTCATTTCTTTATAAAAATATGTACGAGTGTGTGTGTTTGTAATTTAAAAAAGGATAAAATTTATTATTATTGATATAATAACAAACTTTTGTTTTTTTTTTAAATTGTTTATTATGGTAAAGTTTAAAAATATATGTGTGTTTATAATTTAAACATCTCTTTATTGTTGAAATGATCAAAGACTTTTTTGGCTAAGCAATCTTTTTTAAAATGTGTTTATAATGGTACGAATATTTGTGTGATTTAAAATAAAGTATATTTCTTTATTATTGATAAATTGTTTTTTTTAATTGTTTATAATGGTTAAGAATATACGAGGCATGTTTTTTAAGTAAGTACCGTTTTGCGATTTCGCCACCGCAGCGCTACGGTCGGCGTTCCGCGCATGCGCGCTGGTTACCTGCATGTCTTGTCTACGCACTAATGCCATTACAGTCTGATTCTTCATTGTATACGTTGTTTTCTGAGTGTTTAAGATGCCTCCGACAATCGTGAGTCCCGCCGATTGTGAAGTACTGGCTGTTATACGATTTCTTAGTGCTAAAGGCGTAAAACCGATCGATATTCATCGTGAGATCTGTGAAGTTTACGGACAAAACATTATGAGTGATGGAATGGTAAGGAAATGGGTGAGAGCATTTAAAGATGGCCGCACAAATGTGCATGATGAAGAACGGAGTGGGCGTCCTTCGGTCGTTAATGAAGATTTGGTGCAGAAAGTGGACGAAAAGGTGAGAGAAAACAGACGCTTTACAATTTCATCATTGTGCGACTGCTTTCCTCAATATTCTCGTAGTGTTTTGTATCGCATTGTGACGAAGAACTTGAATTACCGGAAATTGTGTTCACGTTGGGTTAAAAAAATGTTGACGGATTTGCACAAAACCCAACGTTTAGGCAGTGCATTGACTTTCCTTGAGCGGTACCACAATGAAGGTGAAGATTTTTTAGAATAAATTGTTACTGGTGACGAAACATGGGTAGCATACGTCACACCAGAATCGAAACAACAATCTATGGAATGGCGACATTCATCATCACCCATAAAAGTGAAGTTTAAGCAAACAATTTCTGCCCGGAAAATCATGTGCACAGTTTTTTTTGGGACAGAAAAGGAGTATTGCTAGTGAAGTTTCTGCCTCGTAATGAGACAATCAATGCAGCGACTTATTGTGAGACATTGAACAATCTGCGTCGTGCAATCCAGAACAAAAGACGTGGCAAGTTGAGTAAGTGTATCGTTTTACTGCATGACAATGCCCGTCCACATGTGGCTAATCGGACCAAAGATCTCATCAAATCTTTTAAATGGGAAACTCTAGATCATCCTCCATACAGCCCTGATCTGGCGCCCAGTGACTACTATTTGTTCCTGCACTTGAAGAAACACCTGGGTGGTCAGCGTCTTCAAGACGATAACGAAGTCAAAACATTTGTGATACAGTGGTTAAAAAGTCAGGCGGCAGAATTTTATAAGGAGGGTATTCAAAAACTGGTGCCACGTTATGACAAGTGCCTCAATATTCATGGAAATTATGTAGAAAAGTAGATTAAGGTACAGGCTTTCATGTAAAAATAAAATTATTGCGATATCTTTGCACTTCTTTTTTTAATTCCAAAAAGGTACTTACTTAAAAAACATGCCTCGTATTTTAAGAAGATGCTGTATGGAATTCCGGAAACAAGTTTTAGAAATATCTCGTGTGGATCCATTCTGGCAAGTACGCACTTTAACCTCTTTATTTTTATTCTTGAAACATGTTATCAAGAAACTGTCATTAAAAAATGTTTTATCCTTAGCTATGTTACCATCGCATCAGCATGTATGGCGGTATACAGATCCATTCATATTAAACCTGACACCATCGCAACGGTTCTTATTCGCGGACATGTGAACTTCACGAATTACAGCCAGAATTCCAATCGATGGTTAGATTATATATCTCAGGTTGACGGAATTCTTATTCAACATGCGTTGAATGGAACTGGAGAGAAGAAGATTGGGGAAATCTCTGTTGACGGATACTGCGATGAAACAAAAACTGTCTACCAGTATCATGTAAATATTTTATTTTCATTCTTTTAAAGTATTACACTAGTTAAGTGTTATATTTAATAAGTTTTTTTAATACGAATGTTTGTATCAAAGATGCGACTCATGTTTCGATTAAGATTTAAAAAACCCTTTATCGGGTCTGACGATGGGTGCATTGAAGGAACAAACTAAAAAAAAAAGATCAGACAGTATTCGTCCTCAAGGATATACAGTAGTTCAAAAATGGGAGCACGAATTTTGCTCTGATAAAATAAATGACGAACGTTTACAGTCATTTTTGAAGTCCCATACTTTGAAAGACAGATTAAACCCTCGAGATGCTTTCTTCGGGGTTAGAACTAATGTGATTAAATTGTATTAACGGCAAAGTATGTGGATTTCACCTCACTATATCCATGGGTAAGAACAATATTAAATATATATGTCGTAAATAATATATGTAGTTTCCTTTTTTTTAGTAATAAAAATTATATTTTTATGGGTGAATAAATACTGTAGATATCAAGTTGGACATCCAAAAATCATCGCAGAAAACTTTGATAATGTAGAAGAATATTTTGGCATAATTAAAGTTCGTGTCCTTCCACCTGATGATTTACATTTTCCAGTTTTGCCAATGAGATGAAAAGGAAAGTTGATTTTAACTCTTTCCAAAACTTGTGCTAAAATTATGCAGCAAGGCAGTTGTCATCATTCGGAAGAGGAAAAAGCCATTATAGGTACATGGGTAAGTGTAGAAGTCAAAATGTCTGTAATCAAAGAATATAAAATAACAAATGTATGTTTTATTCATCATTCATTCAATCTGTTAGTTTTTAAGTTTATTTCTAATTGAAAAGTATACTTTTATAATTACTTTTATCTTTCCTCTTTTTAGATTTATGAAGTTTATCACTTTGAGAATTCATCCGATTCTCTTTTCAAATCATACATTGATTTCTTTCTTAAAATAAAACAAGAAAGCAGTGGTTGGCCTGTCGACTGCAAAACGACAAAAGAAAGAGCCATGTGTTTAAATAATTACAAAATGAGGGAAGGAGTCACTTTGAATCGGGATTCTATCGAAATAGATCCTGGTACACAACAAATAGCGAAATTGGCACTGTACCGAGGTACTTTCTCAAGTTAATTCAGCGCCCTGCTGGAAAGAGGCAATCTTGCCATAAAAGAAGTGACACCAGTCTCTGATTATTCAGCGCCCTGTTGTAAGGAGGCAATCCTGCCTTAAAAGAAGACATCCCGTCTTAGTTTATTCAGCGACCTGCTGGAAAGAGGTAATTCTGTCGGAAAAGAGAACTGTGTTTAATTCAGCGCCCTGTGCCAGAAATTCAGCTTCCTGCTGTGTGCGAAACTTTAATAGACTTTGTGTTCATCTAAGTGATTTAAAGGAACTAAATGAAATTAAAACTGTTAAAATAAACTGTGCAAAGTTAAAAACCGGATGCCCAGAAGACAGCAAAGTAATTAAAAGGAACAGACATAATTAAAAGAAGACAGGAAGAAAGCTTAGTAGATATTTAAAGTTTGGAACGATATGGCAAAACGAATAGTGCAATTTTATTGCATCGATCAAGAAGGATTTATAGTTCATTTTAATGAACGAGAAGACACAAGAATGCGCATGGTGAAAATGATGTTCAGTAAAAGAAAAGGCGAACCAGTTACCAGTCTTCGCTTTCTGTTCGAAGGCACAAGAATTAGCGATGATGACACAATTCGCGACCTCGAAATTAATCACGGGGACTGCATTGATGTATTTAAAGAGCAGTCCTACAACCCCTGGTGAAATGTAAAATTTATTTCGGGTTGGGGGGGTTGGTTTTGTACAATAGTAAATGTTCCTAATAAATGTTCCTAAAAAAAAAAAAAAAAAAAAAAAAGATAAAAAAAAAAAAGATAAAACATGTATTGCAATGATACTATATGGTTTATTGATAATTTCTGAATATTTATCAGTTCTTGTATTTTTATGATTGATATTTAATAAGAATAAATGATGATAGGTAACATATAGAAAGTTATTAAATTGTGGTTCTCATATCAAGACCAGTCAAAAGATAGAATGCTGAGGCAAGAATAAAAAAAAATATAGTATTAGAAAATAATAATAATAATGGTAATGAAAATAAAAGAATGAGAAAATGTGTATGTGAATAGTGACGTAGGGAGACTATTTAAATAATGTTATTAATTGCATGCGAGGCCTAGGTAATTGGTTGTGAATATTGTTGAGTCATACCTCCCAGGTCATGCTTCTGGTGCAGTTTCCACCCCAGTTTATGCTGTATTAACGGTGTGCAGTTTTTTCCAATGCCCAGCCGAGATGACTATCCAACATTTGGACATCTACGTGTGCAGAGTTCCAGTTTCCAACCCAGTGTATGCTGTGTTATCGGTGTGCAGTGTTTTTCCAATGCAAAGCCGCGATGACCATCCAAGACTTTTACGTCCACGTCAGCAGAGAGTTCCAGTTTCCACCCCAGTCTATGCGGTATTATCAGTGTACAGTGTTTTCCATTGCCAAGCCGAGTTGACAATCCAAGACTTTGACGTCCACATCAGAAGAGAGTTTCAGTTTCCACCCCGCCAGTGCCGGATCATATAAATCCTGCGGTCACTGACAGACTCTTGTGGATGAATCAGATGGACCCATCATCATACTGCTAAACAAATGAACATGGACTTTACAAGATCTTTGATACAAGATGCTTGATAATTACAAGGACAATAATTTTGTTATTATTACATTTTATGGTTTATTTTCTGTTTAATTTGTATTGTGTGTACACATAATGTTTTATTGTGATGCTTATTCCTTATTAAGACTGTTATCCCAGGTTATCTTTCGGCCCTACGCAACATTCGTCGCTATGATGTCTCCGAGGTCTATTTACCTGTAGGTGTATGTAAAAAAAAAAAAAAAAATTGTGATTTTTTTTTTTCCGTGGATGGGGGAGATATGTACCGAGGTACTTTCTCACGGTGATGTGCACGTGCATGCATAGCCGTGGGAGGATTTTCCTTGACGAATTTAAGACCCCAATTATTTACGTCAAGTTTAGGGACCCCTGCAGAGAGGATACTTCACGGAATGACAGCTTAACGGTCAAGCTCGCACAGAACTGTAAGCGTGAATTATGGGAGCAGGAGTTAAAATGTAATGTCAGCCTGAACAAAAAGGGGCTACTTTAATGAGCCCACCTGCACTCTCGAAGGGCATTTGATGTGGGAAAATTTTCCCGAAGGAAGGGATTGGACAAGAAAAGGAGGGGCGTTGGGACCTAGGTGAAGTTTTTGGAGTGAGAGCTGAGAGCTGAGAGTTAGACGTGGGCAGTCGAGAGAAGTGGAACAAGGATCCACTAGCACCAGCTCGTTCCGTGCGCCCGGACTGACACCGCCCCGCTCACCATCACCAACTCGTACCGTATGCCCGTGAGGAAAGCCCCTGCCTGCTCCCCTGTGACTTGAATGGAGGTACTGTATAAAGAATATTTACAGTCATTTGACTTAGGCCTCTATTAATGATATTAATTCCTTATAAAGAGTTGTGGGATAATTAGTCTGTAAATAGAAAATATAAATGATTGATTATGTTAACCAAGTATTTTTGTAAATAAATGTATAGAATAAATGTTTGAATCTATATAAGGTATTATATTCATTCTGTGTTTCCCCCTTGTAACGAACACTGGTGTTTAGGTTGTATGTACATTACAACAGAAATATTAACTATCTTTATGAATTCTTAATCAATACAATTGAAATTAACAATATCCATAAGTCCTAATAATAAAAATGTTAAGAAAAATAAAATTCAAAACTTGGACCGAAACACAAACTATTCAAATTTCAATCTTCAGGCACTAAAGGAACTGGCATGTGGTATTTAAATTTGATCTCGATGATCATAATAAAACAAAACGAATTCAGGGTGAATTCAAATCAGAATCTCTTCTTCATTTGTCAGGATGACAAAATTAATAAAGTTCCTTGAGTGCTTGTCAAAAAGAAAAGAAATCACTTATCTGTGGTCATGTCTTCGGCTTCGTGTTTCGAGCTACGGGTTGGGCGCCAAACTTTAACACTATAAATCCAACACAAACTATCTACATTTAACAATTTACGTTTAATTATTAATATATTTACACATATTTACAAGTTTACTTAACAATTAACATTATTGAGAATGCAGAGAGCAGGAGGCCCTCGCACACACCAGCATAATACATAACGGACACTAACAGTCTGTCCTTTTCCACTAAAACAAAAAGGTGCGCGCGCAGATGGCCGTTGCGCGCTGCTACAGTTTTCTAATCAATTTAAAACACGTGACAGTTCCACCAAAAGGACAGCGAAACCATCAAAACTTGGAAAAATACCTATTTAATTTCTTCTAGGTCGAGAAAAACTTTGATAAAACTAATCGTACAGACAAATTCTGATCCACTCGAGTTATCCCGGGATAATGATTAACTGCAATATATACGAACCCGAGATAACTCGGGATAATCAGGCAAGCGGTTAAGTGGTATCTTAACTGTTTACACTAGTTCGTATACAATACTTGTTTAAAAATGATGACAGTATAATAAGAAAATGTAAAAACTTATAACTGACCAAATATAGCAAACCAAGGGAGAATTTGGACTTGGTAATTCAAACAAGGTGAGCTCCCTCACACTGAAAATGTGTGATTAGATTTTCCTTCTATAAGCTTCTATACCCAGAAATACGTTTTAAGGATATTTCGCCTATCGCACGTGCGATCGATCTAGGACCAAGGGTACCCTTATCCAAATGGAGACAACGGTATTTCCTTTGGTGCTCCAATATCTTCCAATTTGTTTTTATGGTGATGTTAGGGATAAATAATACCTTATTATCAAAGCCGTAACTAGGTCCTTTAGCACCCGTGGCATAAAACTGGTCTGCACCCCTACCACCAAATATAGTGGGAAAATATATAAACATATTTTTGTACATCATATATTCAGAATAAATTGAAAATATTTTGTTAGTTCTTAAAATGTTCCTAGTATATTAACTTTTAGCTTTTTCTTCTATTTTTACCTTTTTAACACTTAAAAATATTTTTTGACATTTTGGGGATAATATTTTTCTGATAAACTGAATAGTTTATTTGAGGGGAATATTTTTTTTATTAAAACATTAAATTTTCATAAAAATGACAAATTTCTAAATTTAAATTTAGTTTTAATAATTTTAATAAATTCAAAATTTAGAACAAATACCCAAATTTATATCAAA
>CM063507.1:64376868-64381868 GCA_032207245.1 Pardosa pseudoannulata | reverse complement strand
CTTTCTTCAAAAAGCCTTACATTTCATTATTGGTCCTCATCATAAAGGAAAATCAATATTTCCACGGATAGACTTAAAAGATCGTCGAATGAATAGGGTGCTGTTTTTCGGTACCGGAATTCGTGAATTCGAATTCCTCTGATAGCTTAAATGTTCGTTGCCATTCGGAATCAACTTTAAACAGAAGGTCTGGTCAAATTAGTCCTCGTGTAGCAAAAAATTATCCGTAGTAATCCATACCAGTTTTCTCAGACAACTACCTTGTAACATTTCCTGTACATATAAATTAAACTTAGTACTTCGGAAACATTGTTGAATTACTATCAAAGAATTGATCTCTGAATCTTTTCTAAATTACTACCAAAGAATTGATCTCGGAATCTTTTCTAAATTACTATCAAAGAATCGATCTCGTAATCTTTTCTAAATTACTATCAAAGAATTGATCTCGAAATACAATGATGTTTTTATTTTTATTTTCGTTATTTTGTATTAAATCTTTTTTTAAACTTCGTCATTTTCATGTGATGTGCACATTAGTACTTAATGATATTTTACCAGTGAAACCTCTTTTGTAAACTCTAAATAAACTAGCCTACAGCCCGTCATATGACAATACCAGTAAAATTTTTAATTTTTCAGAATTGTAAAGTACCCTATGATTAAACTAAACTCCTCGGCGCAACAGCCCCTAGGGGGCCAGGGCCTACGGTGCCATTCTTCATTTACGTAAAAAAAGGCCCTGGGGTGCGAAGCATATGTTCCGGTTAGGTGGTCAATCTTACGCGGAACCCCCAGTGTTTAGTTCCTAAGCACGCTTGGTCCTCAGTTCATCTACCCACTGAAGAGATGAAAGGCTGAGTCAACCTTGCCTAGCCCTGGGATCAAACGTCGGACATGTGTCGTGTGAGCACGAAGCGCTACTTCAACGCCACTGGGCTTCAAAGTACCCTATGAGGTAGGTAAAAAAGTAGTTTGTTTTTTGGTTGAAAATTATCTGGTACACACTCAATAATTTGTTTATCTTCATACTCCTATAAAGTATTCGGATACTGCAAATATAGTTTAGAATCGCATTGAATTCTTTTAGAAAGATAATTCAAAGTTTTCTTATCCACGTCGAAATTATCGTTAAGTTCTCCTTAAAGTTTTTGCCACAGTAGTTAAAGAAGTAAAGGAATGAAACTATCATTTCCATTACACCCTAGAGGTAGATATTATTATACAGCATTTTTTTTTTTTTTTTTTTTTTTTTTTTTTTTTTTTTTTTTTTTTTTTTTTAAGAAGAGGTCTCCTCGGTTCGGAAAAGAAATAAATCTGGAAAATCAGACTTTATTATTATAGAATTGAAAAAATAAATGTTTCAAGTCCAAATGTTAACAAAAATGTAAGCAAATTGAATAGAACTTGAAATAAAAGACAAAGAATATACCATTTCAGCAAAGTGTAAAGAAAATAATAAAATCCAAACATTTTATTTTTAAATTATAGAGTAAAAAAAATTATACAGCCAATCCATATTATCTCCTCCCCCCCCCCGATATAAAAAAAATATCTTCCTTACATACATCTTTATAGAAAAAATTTAATTTTAAAAAAGCTTCACTCCTGATTCTGCCAATGAGCATTTAACCTGAAACAGGAACATGCGATTAAATAATCATGTATTTAAAAATAACATCGTTTTTAAAATGGCTAAAATACCTAAAGTGTTTTAAAAACTATAAATGTTTACTAAAACATATATATGGGAAAAATGTGTATATTTTAACTTTAAAAAATGACAAACCAACAAAAAAGGCTGCTATAATTATAAAATCTGTACTTACAGAAGCTGAAATGAAGTATGATTTGGTTAAAACAAAAATGGAACGCATACACATAGTAATACTAAAGACAAAGTTCATTTAAAAAAATTTTGTTGATTCATGTCATTACAGTCAGTTTTAAATTTAAAGAAATTTATGGGAAAAAAACCTCACGATATACAACATTAGCTGTAAAAGAACTTGACTGCTTTTAACGTTAGATATTTATTAGTCCGTGAAATAGTCTCCTAGACTTTTAAATAAATAATTTGTTGTTTATATGAATGATGTTCAAAATTTAGCGAATCGATTGCACAATTTTGCAATTGATGTGTGGTTATGTATGAAAAAACAAACGCAAGCACAAACTTCTTAATTTTCAAACATATATGATTTAAACGCTAGATATTTATTAGTCCGTGAAATAGACTCCTAGACATTTAAATAAAGAATTTGTTGTTAATACTGGTGATAAAAAATTTTCTTTGCAATAAAAAATAATCGATGATTCAATTTAAAATTATCACATATGTACCTAATCTATTATTTAAGCCAAATATAGGGTTTGGTTTGGAGCGCTACGGTCTACTGTTTTGCACACGAGGGCTAATGAGACCGGGACCTACAGTTTAAAGCCGATTCCGAACGGCTACAAACATCCATGCCATCAGCGGGATTCGAACCCGCGAACTCCGGTTCCGAAGAGCAGCGCTCTGCCATTCGGCCATCGTTCGGCAAATATAGGGAAAGTGGATGTTTGTAAACAAATACGAGTGCTGACTACAACTCAACTTTTCGTTGGGAAAGCATTGCTTGTTTTCACTGTATCTTATGAGCTTCGATATGGATCACGTATACAACAAAATTAAATTTTATTTAAGGGAAGGGGAAGGAAACATCAAAAACTGGCCAAGGAATTCAAAATAGATTTTTAGCACCTACAAAATTATGTATGTATATATGTATATATCAGGGGTCGGCAACCTGCTTGTCCTTAAGGGCGCAATACTAAATTTGAAAATCACCGAGGGCGCATATTTTACAGATAATCAACAGGTATAAATAGGCATTAAAAAACAGATTTTTTATAACTTTATTTTGTTGGTGTCATACATAATGATACATATAATTCAGTGTGAAACTTGGGTGTCCATATTTTCAGCTAATTTCTTATAATTGGGGATATATTTAGAGTTCCCGGTCCTTAAACAATTATCTAAATGTGAGTCATTAAGCTTTGTTCGGTATTTTGATTTCAAATATTTCATATTTGAGAACAAAGACTCGCAATTGTATGTTGTTGCACAATATGAATAAATTTTTAGCGCACATTTCCTTATAATAGGACACTTATTTTCATCGACTAAGTTCCAAAACATTTTATCATTACTATGCGCTTTTAAAATAATATCACTTTGCAAGTTTATTATTTCTAATTCTAGGTCTTCGATATTATGAAGCTCGAAATACACTGAAACTCTTTCAAGGACATCATCTTCAGTAACATTGAATGGATTTATGAAAAATCTTAGAACGGGTTCTAATGCTTCAAAATCTTCAAATCTAGAAGAAAACTCTTCTATTAGCTTATCTATAATTTCTAAATATGATGTAGCAGTAAAATTTTCATTATTCAAATTTAAACTCTCAACAGTATATTTTATATTTGGGAAATGTGATAATGATTTTTTCAATAGATGGGATTTCAACAACACTAACTTGCATTTGAATGCATTTACTGCACTAATCATGTCAGCGATATGCTGGTTTTTTCCTTGTATTTTTAAATTTAATTCATTCAACTTTGCCGTTATATCTGTGAGAAATCCGAGATCGATTAGCCAATCCTTATTTTCTAATTGCTAAAAATTCGCCTCTTGATGCAATAAATTCCTTTATTTGTGGCAAAAGCATGATAAACCGCTCAAGTATTTTACCTCTGCTCAGCTACCTCATTTCAGTATGTAAAAGAAGATCTATGAACTGAACGTCCTCATCTTCTAAAAGTAATTTAAACAATCTGTGTTGCATAGCTCCCGATCTTATGGAATTAATAATTTTTGTTACTATCGTAAATACGTGTTGAAAACCGATTGTTTTTGCGCATAACATTTCCTGATGTATGAGGCAATGATAAGAAATAAATTTAGGGAATAAGGTCTACATAAGGCAATAAATCCTTTTTTCTTACCTGTCATCGTTGGCGCCCCGTCTGTTGTAATTGACGATATCTTTTGTACAGGTAATTTTACATCTGTTATATACTTTTTAAAAATAGAAAATCTTCTCCTCTGGTGCTTCCCTTTAATGGCAGAACTTTAAGGAATTCTTCTTTTGTTGTAAAATCAGAAAATACCATCTTCACGCAAATTGCTAATTGTGATATATTTGTCACGTCTGTCGATTCATCTATCTGTAGCGAAAAGAAAATACCATTTTCCATATAATTTGCTAATTCTGCCTCCAAATTCTCCGCAATTACTTCAATTATTCTAGTAACAGTTCGTGCTGATAATTGCAACGTGTTTATAGCTGAAACTATTTCTTTTTTATTTTTAAATTCTTCAAAAAGTGAATCAGCAGCTTCTAACATGGCTTCTCTCACTAATTCTCCATCTGTAAATGGTTTTTTATTCTTAGCTAGCAAATGCGATATTTTATATGACGCGATCGTTGCTGCTTTATGTTGTTGCAGTGGTTTATTAAAAATACTTTGCTGGTTAGTTATTAAAGATTTTAAAGCAATAATTTTTTTCTTTTAATTTCAGAGTTCATTGGATAGTTACTATCAAAATTGGTATGAAAGGTCTTAAAATGTCGTTCAATATTACTTTTCTTGGGAATCGCAACACTATTATTGCACAACAACAAATACACTTCCCTTTGTAATCAACGAAACAATATAGATGTTCCCATTCATCGTTTAAATAATATGTTCTTTTTCTTTTACATTTATCCATGAAGGGTTTTGAAAGAAAAGAGTTATTTCGGAATACTTGGTAGTTTTAAATGCACGGTCTACGCGTGGTCTATTCGAAATACGATCACACACTAACAAAAAATACGTGTGTGTTATTAAATACACTCAAGGTTAGCAAACTGCTAATCTATGCACAATCCTAAACTCAACTGACTACTTGATGTATATCGCCGTTTGACAAGAGTAAATAAATCGCTCTGGCTACCATACAT
>CM063507.1:64355132-64376768 GCA_032207245.1 Pardosa pseudoannulata | reverse complement strand
CTCAGACACAATACCAATGCAGTTGCTTAGGCGGCAGTACATTAAGAACTGTTAGTATGCCGGAGCCAGTGTGTCTGCGCCTTTATGATGTCTTCTACTGTCAAAAGACTCGAGTAATAATTATTAATCGAGTGATGCTGTAGTGTACATCGGGGTCCAGTTACCAGTGCTGCAAAAGAATTTAAGTTGTTTTGGTCGGTTGAATTAAAGACAACCTTTCGGCCACATCTGGAAACGGATCAGCTGATCCAGGCGGGGATTTGACAGCAAGATTGCATCCCCTGGGTCAGGAAGAATCACATGTAGGGAAGCAGGACCCCTGTAAAAGAAGATTGGCTGAGCAAAGAAGGGGGCTTTTGGCATGAGAATTGCTTTGAAGCTGTTTTGTGGAGCTCGAGAGGAGTCCACTCGTCTCTCCGATTTCCGGAGCTTGCTTTCCTTTTAGAGACCGCCAGCGTCTTTGCTTTGCTAAGAAGTCGACTTTCGATTTTGGGATCTCATTCCCATTATATTTTTTTTCTACTTCCTTCTTAGAAGTAGGTTGCTGAGAGTGACTCTTACTCTCATTTTGGATCGTCCTGCATCCTTAGTTTCTTCATCGAACTCCAGCGTGATACGCACTCTGAGCCTCAGCGTGAAAGCCGACTGTACCGATCGTCAGCCCGGAGATTATAGTGTCATCTTTTCGTACCGGCACTAATTAGCGAACTGTTCCAGTATTTGAAAAGGACTAGTAACACTGTCCGCATTATAATTGTGCAACGCATTATAATTGTGTTAACGTTTTCCCAGCACGAGATCTCAGAAGATTTAGAATCTACTGAAACCCGTACATAATTATTCACTTGAATAAAGTATTTAATCTAGAGTAAACGGTTGTCCAGATTGTATCATTGACGACCTCGCCTACCCATACTTCAGAACATCACATCGTGAAGAACAATGAAGCGAGAAAACCATGAATGTAAATATAAAGTTTCTGCTCTATAATAACTTAATAAATTTTTTTTATTCAATATCCGTAGCTAAGTTTTTATGATTAATAGTATATGATAACTGAGTTAAAGCATTGTATTAATTAAACCATTTTATTTCTGGGAATATAATTTAAGGGAATAACATAAATCTAAGAAAAGAAACTTTATGTAACCAATTATTCATCAGGACAACAGTCATCTATAATTTCAAACTAAATTTGTAGTCACACTTGTATGAAATTTCTTAAACTTTAATAGAATTTAATGAAGTGCATATGTATACGTTTTAATACTTAATTAGATATGTTGTATATGTCAAGATTAATTAGGAATATAAAGAGATAAATTTTGGAACGTTACTTTCTCAATCGACATTTAATTTTTCATATTCTTCACGAAATTTGTTTAAATTTGGCTTGTACGTTGAGCATAAATTAAATATGCTTCAGTATTTAATAATCAAATTTAAAACTATTAAAAACTTGCACTATAATTTAAAAGAAATTTTTCAAGTAAAATGAAACTATACAGTATCTGTTTCATTGTATATTTATGTATGCATGCAAACCTATGAATATACGATGTATATATGTATGTATTTTGCATGTGTGTGTATGTAATGAAATTACTTTTTATATATGAAATTGGTTGTTCACTGAACTTTAGATTAAGGCTTTTGAAACCTTCATGCAAATAAATTCTGTCAATTTCACTACTATCGTTAAAATAAGAAATCATGTTAAAGAATTTTTCTGTCAGCTAAGTTATTCAGCCAACCTCAGTTTTGCTATAGTTCATGGACGTGCCTTTTAAACTAATTAGCGTATAAATTTCCCTTTACTCTGTATGATTTAGTAGACCAGAATTAATAATTCATTTATCAGAGAATAATTAATCCTTTTGTGCCTATTGAAAAAGTAGATAACAGTTATACATATATTAAAAGCTCTGTTAGTAATACTGCATCTCTAAAAAAATTACTAAAATTCAATTTATATGCATAAAAAGTAAATAATAAAGCGTAAAGTATTTTGTGCATCTTATCTAATCAAGAACTGAGATGAAATAATTTTTATTAAATTTGTTTATACTGCAATTTAATATTGATTAAAATTTATATCTGAATTTTCTTCCTTTTTTGATTCAGTGGAAGGAATGAAGAGAACTTATGAATCTCTGTTGATATAATCAATTTTGTATATTTTTTAAATATTATTACTGAGTCAAAAATGTATTCATTTTTTGTTGTTCTTAATGAAAAAGAACACATGTGTTTTAAATTTAAATTTCTATATTATCTGATAGCAATTAAAAATGGTAGATTACTATATAATCATTTGGATGTAAAAGCAGTAAGCTTTTACAGAACAAGTCTCTTAAAATGTTTTTATTTTCTATATGTTTAAAAGCTCTTTTTCAGTTTGATATAAACAGGGTTGGCACGATTTAAATCATAATTTAAATTTTGATTTAAGATCAGTTGATTTAAAAAAAAAATCCTTGATTTAAATCATTTTTCACTTCTTTTGAAACCTATATTCCAAATACAGGAGAATTGAGAATCAGTCAGCACATTAATACCAATAAGTGAATAAGTGTAAATAGCATGTGCTTTTCAAGAATTTAGGAGTTGTCAGAAAGTATGTAGTAGGGGCAGTACAATGATTCATTATAACTGTTGGAATTCATTTTATGTTATGTGAGGTAAAGAAAGTATTACAGAACTTTAAATCTAGTTTGTTTACCAAATAACAACAGCCTTGGCTTCATCTGCTGGAATGAAAAGACCGTTCTCTTTTGGTATTATTCATTCTAACCTTCATATATGAGTGGATAAAGCATCAAATCTAGCGGTTCTATCGAAACAATTAAATCTATAACACTGTGCTTAAAAATATTGAAATGCGATTTTTTTTAAAAGAAATAGTAAGAATTAAAGGAATATTTACTTTGTTCTTTAAATTTACATCTTGATTAGTTTGCACTATCCAATTACAAAATAACGGAATGCATTTAGATTAAAATTTATATATTTAATTTTAGGTAATCGGTGTGTAGATAGATAGATAAGATAGATAAAGAAGAAGATAAGATAGATAAAGATAGATAAGATAGATAATGTACTAGATAGATAAGATGTTACTTCTTTTAACACACAATTCCATGTGTATTGCAAAAAACATAGAAACAATTTAAATTAGTATTCAGAAAAGAAATCAAAGGAATCCAATTTAAATAAAAAAAATCTGACTTATATATTTTTTATAATTATTTTTTTAACCCTGGATATAACTGAATATTTTATACCTAGTTTCGCTATCAAATCTGTATTTCATTCTCTATACATAAATTCTAGAAAAAACCCTCCCCCCTGTTGTGTAGTACATTGCTTTGTCATTTCGAAAACATTGATAACCCAAAATTGTTTCACATTGCCTTTAATTGTAGTATAATACCACTGTTCTATATTACAATGTTCAAAATTAGAAGAAACGACGAGAAAGTATGCAAAAAGAGATAAATATTAAACCATAAAAGAAGCACTCCACGTGATACGCCTAAAAAAATTGCTAATGTCCAAGAGAACGCTGCATTCCTTTCATTCCTTCTTTCGAATCAGGCAACCCTACACTTTTTCCATTATCCTGTTCGTTGTTCCATTATCCTTTTTACAATGCTTCCTTTTCCGGCTTTGCCCAGAAGGACCGGGATTCCAAGGATGGTCCTGAATCGCCTCATGGAGACCAATCACAATTCTCCAAAAGTTGGTGAATTGTAAGTGGACTTATTTTCTCTGGCCCCACCACACACTTCCTGGAGTTGCGAAAAAAAAACTTGGGCATACAACCCACAACGTGTGTGTGCGGCGAGCAAATCAGTTTCGCAAACCTAAACATAGCTGCACTCTCACCCCCCCCCCAAATAAACACAAGTCAGAATTAGGAAAAAATTTGTTTTTAATGGAAATATTACAGATTTTGAAATTAATGCATTCTTAAAATAATTAAGTATAAAGCATAAAATAGATATTTAATAAAAAAAAAAACTTTAAAAGTTAATTACAAGTCACTCTTGAGGTGAAATTCGAATTTTGTAGATAAATTGCATCTTGAAAAATTTTAAAAACTTTCTTAGTTCTGTAGTTATAATATAAATTTAATTTCGTTGTCAAATATATATGTCTCAGTTTGGTTTGGAGTGCTACGGTTTACTTTTTGCAACACGAGGGCTAATGACACCGGGACCTACTGCTTAAAGCAGATTCCGAACGGCTACGAACATCCATGCCATAGTGGAATTCGAACCCACGAACTCCGGTTCCGAAGGCCAGCACCCTAACCATTCGGCCATCGTTCGGCTAGTAGGTGTATAAATGAATTGGAATTTGAAGATTTTTTTTCTCTAATCATTTATTTTTGTTGCATTTATTTACTTAAAAAAAAACTCCAAGAATTTTATATGAAGTCAGTCAGTAAAAAGCTAGTTTAAAAAATTTTCCGTCTTGGAGCGCTACCGTCTACTTTTTTTGCTACATGAAGACCAATGAAACCGGGACTTACTGCTTAAATCAGATACCGAACGGCTACGAACATCCATTCCGAGATTCGAACCAGCGAACTCCGATACCGTAGAGCAGCACTTTACCATTCGGCAATTGTTCGGCCCCACCTTAGAAAGGTTTGGTTTGGAGTGCTACGGTCTACTTTTTGCAACACGAGGGATAATGAGACCGGGACCTACAATTTCAAGCCGATTCCGAACGGCTACTAATATCCATATCATAGCGGGATTCGAACCCACGAACTCCGGTTCCGAAGGCCAGCACCCTAACCAATCGGCTATCGTTCGGCCCACCTTAGAAAAGGATTAATACAATTGAGAATTTCTTGAAACTTACTCTGTCGGTGTTAATTCGGTCCAACTCGTGAAGTTTCAGTCTGATTAAGTCCACGAAACTATTGTAGGCTGTACCATAGCACTCATTCTTTATGTTCCGGAGTTTTGCCTGCAACAAATAAAACACATATGAGACTAAGGATGTTTTCATTAGAGACCTTAAGGTATCCATATACGTTCGGAGAACTTTTTTCCTTAAACGTAGAAACTAGTTCATGTTTTTACATTTTTAGATTTTTTATATTATCAGAGAATTGCACTTAAAAAATTTATTCAGGGAGAAGTTTATGAAATTTCTAATAAGTGAAGAAAATTTAGTAAAAAAAAAATCGGGTTTTTCAAAAAGGTCCAATTTTAATAAATTGGATTATTTCAATATTTTTGGATGCAACACATTTCTTATACACTGGACTAGTGAATCACCTAAAATCTTTGCTTAATTTACATTTGATAAAAAAATTTGGTCCTTCAAAATCATACACAATTTTTAACGAATTTTCATTACTTTTACATCTAACTATGAGTGTAACATTAAAAATTATCCGAACTTAAAGCTTTTAGGTCATTCACTAGTAAATACTAGAAAAAGCATTCATAATAATTTTCAACACAATATTTTAAGAACTTTTGGAGAAATCATATTTCAAGTTTCAGCATTTTATTAAAAATTCCGTTCTGAGAAAAACGCATTTGAAGTTTATAAAACAACTTCAACCAATAAAAAATTAAAATACATGTTTAAAATTCCCCACACTCTCTTGCTTCAAAATTTTCTAAATGTCAAGTTGCTAATTATTAAAAATACCAGAAAAATGTTTAAAAAGTTTTGTCCAAATAATGCTCTCTAAAACGACTTTAAATTCATGATGAGTTTTTACCAGAGTTTTAGCTCTGTTGAGACTCTGATGATGGAGGACGTTACTACCGCTGCTCCTGTGACGCCGGACGTATGGGCCGGCATTCCCGCCGAAACGTTGGCTTTTGCCAAACGACTCTTTGCCGTTCACGTGGAATCCGTTCCTCGCTTTTCACCGAAAGATCTGCAGGCCTTGATGGACCAGCTTAACCATGTGCTGACTCAGCTTTCGATTAAGAAGTTCAACTCTCAAGATTCGCCCGAGATGGTTTCGGCTATCGAGAAAACACTTCGTAAGTTATGTGTATTGTACTCGGCCGTTCTCGCGGCGCAAGCCGCTGTTTCCGCTAAGGATGTCCCCCTCCCCTCTACCTCTACCAAGAGCGCTAGTGTTGGCGCGGCCACTTCCTCCCGCTCCGGGGGGAAGCGCGGAGCGCGTAAGAGCCAATCGGCTGCCGATAAATCGGCCACGAAAGAGAGCGACGGCTTTCAAACCGTCACCGGCAAGCATGCCTGCCGCCCTAGTTCCCCCGTAATGATCCCGCAGGGGATCCCCAATAATCTTAACCCTAACGCCGTTACGGATGTCAATCTCGATAACGTGCAACTTATGGAGACTTGCCAAGTTACTGCTCCCAAAACTAAGAAGCCGCCACCAGTCTTCATCTTACCTGGTGAGCACTGGCACATTAAATTAACTGAAATTAGGGACCACATTGCCCCTTCTATTTATTCAGTAATGCGAGGGAAATACCTCAGGCTCGCGGTCAGTTCTTCGACGGAGTACCGTGCCTTATTAAAATACTTGGATGCGAACCATATCCAGAACAAGACGCATCTCCTAGACGAGGACAAGCCTTTAAAGGTAGTTATTCGGGGACTACCTACTTGTACGAGTCCAACCCTCATTCGGACGTTTCTCGAGGGAGAGAAATTTATCAACGTAAAGGTGACTCCAATGGCCAAAGGGCCAAAGTCGAAAAGGGTTCCCATGCCCCTGTTCCACGTGCAGGTTGGTAAAAATGGGAAACAGCACGAAATCTACAAAATCACCGATTTCTACGGCACGGCTGTGCAAGTAGAGAAATTCAGAGGAAGTCAGGGCCCCACTCAGTGCTTTAATTGCCAGGGGTTCTTTCACTCCGCAATTGCGTGCCATCTGGCACCTCGATGTGTACGTTGTGGAGGAAATCATTCCTCCGGTTCCGAACAGTGCAAGAAAGACCCCTCGGCAGAGTGCACTTGTGCAAACTGTGGCGGTCCCCACCCAGCCAACTTCCGTGGATGTCCCAAGTGGCCAGCCGAAAAGAAAGCGGTGAGACACTTTAAGTCTCAAAATAAAAAGCCTGATGTAGCTCCCAAGACTCCGGTACAGTTTAAGAGCAAGATAGCGGAGCCTGGCCTTTCGTTTGCCGCCGCTGCTACTGTTAAGGATTCCACTCCTAAAGCTTCCATTAAAACGTCGGTTCCCAGTTCTCAAGGTGAGGATGACACCGACTTTTTAAAATATTTATTGACGCTGGAAGCGACTTATGACCGGAAAATTATTTTAGCAGCGTTTAAAGCTGCTCTTCCGTCCATCAGGGCTGCCTCACACCCTATGGACAGAATTTTCGCGCTTTACGAGAGTCTTGTTTCACTTGCTCCGTAAAGCTTTTGCATTTTTATGCTGTTTTCAGGGTTTGTCCCCCCGTTTTTGTACCTTTTTTATCTGTTTTCTACCAGGTGGTGGTAGCCCATCTGGTAGCGTGTCGGCCTCATTTGCTTGCATGCCAGAGGTACCGAGTTCTGTCCCCGTAAGGGACTTATTTTTCTAAATTCACTTTTATTTTATTTGATTCATTAAATTTTTATTTTTCGTACTTACCTCTTTTTTTGGTAACGCGATTTTTCCGCTATCTTGGCTCAAAATGTTTATTTTTGATTTTTCTTGTGTTGTCATGTGTTGTCTATAAAAAATACAAAAAATCCGTTTTTTACTTTTAAAAACGACAAAAAAATGTTAAAATTTTGTAAAATTAAATAGAAAATATCTTGTTGTTTTATTACTTTTTCATTTCATGTACCTGGAGTCCTTTTTTGTTTTATTTTTCATTTATTTTTCATTTATTTTCATGTTTTACCTTTCTGTGCTTTTTAATTTTACGTGCGACCAATAGATGGCGCCACGCTATTGTGTATTTCAAATTGTTATTTTATGTGCTCTGGCCGAGTACAATTGCATATTTTACAGTGTTTTTGATGTTTTGTCATTGTTCAAGGTACAGAATGATTATTTTTAATCATTCAGCGTGTTGTTTTTCACATATACATTGTATGTGAACGATTTTTGCACCTTACAGCATTTTTCTTTCGTCATTACGGAAGCCGCTGTAAGCGTATTAAATTCCTGTTTGGCCTTACTGTTTTCTATCTGCACCAAATTTTATGTTTTGATCTTTTTATCGTTCGGAGGTTGAAGCGGTGACTTTCGTCACCGCTAGGTACTCCGTAAAAACCCATTACCTTGACCTTGACCTTGACTTTAAATTCACAAAATCATCATAAAATGAAAACATATATCATGCATCAAAAGCAATTATTTTTAAGGTTGTTGGCATTCACAAAATCACCTAATTTTTTAACACAGTTAAATAGGGTGCTGTCTGTACCTTCGGTGGTCTCCAGGTATTGTTGTAAGATGCGACTCGCGGCCTGTGCTTGCTCATGACCTTCGAGAAAGAAGGTTATCGTAGGTCACGAATGGACTGGCATTCGAACAGAATTGTGTTTTTTCACCGGAAAAATCGGTCACAAAAACTTCGACTTAAGATGTTCACTTCGAGTTATCGAGACAGTTTTTTTAACCCATCCACCGACCACCCTCCCCACCTTTTTCCGTTTCAAAACAGTCACCCTTTTCGTAAATTCTAGACGGAACTTACCGTACCATACTAGAGTTGCCGGTTTAAAAGTTGTCAGGCTACTTTTAAGTTATTTTCCCTGCAAAGTAAAGAAGTTCCGTTACTCAAAATTAGTATCTTTCATTTATTATCGCTTTGCAATATTTTTTTTTTTTTTTGTCAAAAGTGTGTTACACGAGTGCGAACGAGAAGGGGTCGACAGGTCCGTTTTCCAACAGGAATTCGCTGTCGAACCCCCGTCGATGCGTCCGTTCAGTGGGTTTTAAAGAAAAGTATAAAAAGGATTCGGGAATTGATTAAAAGTTCGAGTTAGCTGATTATTCGACTTATAGGAAGTCGAGTTATCGAAGTTCGACTGTAGTTAGAATATATAGACGAGTTTAAGAGGTCATACGACAATTTAAATCGACAATATAAGAGTTATCAGAAATATTGTTAAAAGGAATTCAGTTATGAACATTTTGAAACAATCCGCGTAAGAAATTTTCACTATTGAGAAGAGTCGTGAATAAAAACGTGTCAGCTGTTTACTGTAAGCACGATCAGGAAAGAAGACAAGTACCTGATAAATATCTTAATACACAGGGGTTTCAGGGTCAAGCCAAGCTATTGCCAAGTTAGTAAAAATTGTTCTTTAACCCACTGAACGGACGCGTCGACTGGGGTTCAACAGCGAATTCCTGTTCGAAAACTGACCTGTCGATCCCTTCTCGTTCGCACTCGTATAACACACTTTTGAGAGAAAAAAAATATTGCAAAGCGATAATAAATGAAAGAAACTAATTTTGCGTAACCGAACTCCTTTACATTCCAGGGAAAATAACTTAAAAGTAGTCTGATAACTTTTAAACCGGCAACAAGTATGGTACGGTAAGTTCCGTTTGGATTTTACGAAAAGGGTGAATGTTTTGAAAGAGAAAAAGGTGGGGTGGGTGGCCGGTGGATGGGTTAGTAAGCTATGCACCTTCTGTAATTAAGAAATATTAAATATCTCGGATTATGATTTTCGAAAACATCAAAAGCGTAATCAGACGGTCGCGTCTTTTGATCGGAGCCAGCTCTCTAGTGATTAAGTTCGGTAGATTCGTTAAGTCCGCTCATATAGGGAGCTGCAGAGTTTCGGATACCGGACGGGGGATAAATTGGGTGTGCATTGTACCCTAGAAAAGCCTCTCCAATTGTGCGAGATTATTTAATCTCTTTTCGACGGGGATCGTCATGGTAATGTTTATGCATTTGACAATCCTTTGCATTTCGACTTATGATAGGAAAGCAGAATACCCTTGTATATAACCTATTTACTCAAGAAATAAGCGATTTCCAACTTTATCGCGACTGTGATCCTTCACCCTACCTCTTCACTGGAGAACACTGAAGTCGTCACAACCCCGTTAAAACCTATACCTCCCAATAAAGAAAATATTTTGCCTTTTGATTATTTCCTTATAAAGGTGTGACATATTTACTCAAGAAATAAGTGATTTCCAACTTTATCGTGACTGTGATCCTTCACCCTACCTATTCACTGGAGAACACTGAAGTCGTCACAACTCCGTTAAAACCTATACCTCCCAATATTGAAAATATTTTGCCTTTTGATTATTTCCTTATAAAGGTGTGACATATTTACTAATCATTATTTATTTCCCAAGTGGCCATATAGATTGTAAGAAATGTTTATGAAGCAATTATTTTATGTATAGTTAACCTCAGACATTACATATAGCTTATTCGAACATCGTAGAAATTTGAAAAAAAATCTCAGAACTTTTAATGCATTGGTGAGGGGTAAATTGCGACACTTACTTGCATAGTCATTATTTTCTTATACACCAATTCCTGTAGGCATGCCACCACGCACTTAAGCTCTGTCTAGAGAAAGAGAAACTAAAGATCAAGTATTACATATAAAATAGCAGTCCACATACACTAGCACTACTCAAGCACTACACACAAAAAAAGAAAATTTTTTGCACAAGTGAATCTAAGATTGTAACAGGAAGTCTTACTGCAGTAAGACTTATATGCATTGTTTCACATAGTATATTGTTTAACATTTTGAATTTTTTTGGTTTTATCTTATTTCTCTGTGTATAATTTTTGGCCGTACTTCCTGCCGGATAATTGTAATATCCGGCTACTGACAACTAACCGGTATAGTGGCCGGATAACAGTTGCAATCCTAATGTAGACCATGTCGAAAAACACTCCAAAAGTTGTAGTGGTAGTAAGAAAATTTACACCTTTCACTGCAAGCTTTGCAACTTTTTAGATCACTACTCATACATTAACTATTTCATTCTGGAAATACGCATCCCGTTCCCAAATGAGAAGATACCAAACGTTCTCCCCTTTATATTCATTTTACGGAAGTTGACTTTAATTGTATTAAACTGATATCAAAGAAAAATATTCCTTGATCTTCGATCACAATGCATAGCATTTGAAAGGTTAGCTTGTTTATATAGCCGGTAGCTGCATGCCATGAGGTGTGTCAAAGCTACAATTCACTGCTATACAATACTCACTCGTTTTTCTGTGAATTTATTCAGACAGAGGAGCACATCCAGTGTCTTCGCCAAGATATCGAGCATCCCCTCGATCTGCAAGAAAAACATTAGATATAATCAGAACTGGAAAAACTGGTGGTAACGATTAGACTGGAATGATACTTCCTGATGTAAAAAGATGTGATTGGATAATACGATGGTTGTAACTTAAATTGTAGCAACACTGTTGTAAAAACGATACGCAACAAAACCAAAGAATGTCGCTTATACCACACGTTACATATCTACCTTACCTCTCAGCAAAAAGACTCGTCCTTCCTACGTCATGCGTAGTGACGGGAAGAACTGATCCTTGTATTATCTTGCGGTCTAAAGTGCTGTCAGGATGTTTTCAAAACAAGACCAAAGAAGTCGGATAAAAACTGAATATACCAGAGGTCGTACAAAACGACAATGTCATCTAGGACTTCAAGAGGCTTACAAAACTGTAACAAGATGGTTAAAAGCCTTCAATAAAGGACGCCAAAATGGGGCAGACATGTATTAGCCAGGTTGTCCAGAAGTCCATGGGTTTGCCGCACTCATGGACAGTGACGCCAAACGATTCTTGAGTTGGCCCAAACGGACAAGATGAGAAAAAGTGCCTTACGATGTGTCCCACATCATTTGACGGAAATGCAGAAATGGCTACGATACGAATCTGCTCGAACCCACCTGGGACGCTATAAGCGAGAAGGAGAGGATTTTATACTCTGTTTCATTTTGCTGGGTGAGACGTAGGGCAGATCTAAGCCCCTGGGAACTTTGGAAGATTTGAAGCAAATGCAACGCAGTAGTTCCTTCATCTTGGGGTTTATGTCAGATTCTTGCGTCAATACACCGGTCCATTCGAACTATCAACAGAACAAGCTCTAGTACAGGTGTTCTGCGACCTACACATATTTGGCAACGGATTATACACAATGCTGACGACTACATTGAATAACTCTTGTATTTCATGTAGATAAATAGTTGTCACTTTTAAAGTTCCAACCCTAGTACATGCAAATAGCTGACTGGCAGGTTACTTGGGACACAGCAGAGAAGGGTAAGTCTGCCTACCCTTGCTACCTGAAAGTAAACCCCACTAGTCTAATCTCCAATGCAGCCCTTACAGCTTTCTTTACCGAGCATGGCCCATTCCCGGCCTATCTTAGACGGTTCCATCTTTCGGATTCGGTCAGTACGAGATGTGTTTGCGGTGTCCCAGGTTTGCCCAACCACTACCTATTTGACTGCTCCCTCACCAGGGATTGGCATTTCAAACGCCCCACACCAGGCCTGGAGGGTGCCTGGGATGATCAGCTAATTTGTAACAAAACCTTCTCATCCAAACTAAGCAAGCTGTTCGGTTGGCTAATGGAAAATACAGAGAATCTGCAGCCCGTAACAAGGCTGATTCTGAATACATAAGTTTCACTGTACCGCGCTTTTGTATTTATTTTCATGCAATTTTCTTGCAATTATTAAGATTATTTTTCATTTTAATTTAATTTTTTTTTAAAATTTTATTATTTTTATTTCCTGTGTTATTTTGTTTTGTATGTGTTAGTTTGAGATTTTTACTGTATTTACTATACTGCATTGTATATTATGAGCTGCTGTAGATTGTCTACCTGGAGATACCCAAAACATCTTAAAAATTTGTTTTAAGGTAGATGGTCCTCTTTGGTGCAGCCAATCCTAGTACATGACATTTGTTCACCTAGTTAATTTCATTTATTACTACACTCTATTTAAACTTATTTTATTTGAAAGTTTGATACTATCTTTAATAATATCAAAGATTTATCAACAATGGTTCAATAATCTTTAATAACATCGAAGATTTATACAAGATTACTTCATTAATGAGAATATTTAAAAAAAACTTTTGCATTTGATAAAATAAATTATCGATCTAAATCGGGAATATTTAGGTTATATTAGGAATATCAGGTTTTACATTGCATGAACAGAGGGGTCCATTATCAGCATTAGAATGCATAGACACTTGTACATTAGCATTTGTAAAGGAATATTAAGATTCATGTATAGCAATGAAATTTTTGGCAAAATTAATTTCCCCGTCAGCATTTTTTGACTTTTTTGACAGCAACTTTATTGACTATTAAACTTACCAAAATAAAGTTAAGACAGGGTGCCTAGTGCAATAGACGGAAGGAAATTTGAAACTTCGTTTAACCAATGAAAAGGCCTGTTAGGCATTAATTTTTTTTCTTTCAGTTAATTCATTCTTGTTACCAATTTTTGGAGAATCGCATTCAGCTATTTTTCTAATTTGTTTTTGCTATGTTAATTTTATCCAGCTATTTTGCTATTTTGTCTTTCCCATGTTACTTTTATTCAGCTATTTTGCTATTTTATTTTTCCTATGTTACTTTTATTCAGCTATTTTGCTATTTTGTTTTTTCCATGTTACTTTTATTCAGCTATTTTGCTATTTTGTTTTTGCCATGTTACTTTTATTCAGCTATTTTGCTTTTGCTATTTGTTGATTTTATTCAGCTATATTACTGTTTTGTAGAGTAATTCTTTGTTTCTGATAGATAAATGAAGGCCTAAAAGAAGCAAACGAAAGTCTGGAATGCATCTCCGTAGGCTATTACATTTGTTTACTAAATAAAAATTTTGGTAATGCTTTTAAAATTTACCCCGTCTCAATTCCAAATCAACGTTACTCATACTGAATTCTTTGACAGCCTCTATCTTTCAACCGCTTGTAGAGGACATAAGGTAAGTACAAAAGCGTTTAAAATCAAGCATTGCATTCAAGGACGAAACTAGGTCTTTTAGCGCCCATAGTAAAAAATTATTCTGCGCCCTACCACTAAATATAGCGTGAAAAAATATAAATATGCTTTTTATATCGATTTAAAATAAACCCCCATTTTCGTAAACAATATCTGATATTTCACTACCATCCATGCATCTAGAATTCTGGCCTAGAGGACTTGGCCCAGGAAGGTCAGAAAACGAGCTCCAGTGCGATGTCCAGTGCGATGTTAAAATAAACTCAATATTTTGTAATTCTGAAAATGTTCCTAGTATATTAATTTTTAAATTTCTTCTGCTTATTTTTCTTATTAATACTTAGATATTTTTGAACATTTTGCTGATATATTGAATAGTTTATTTGAGGTGAACACTTTTTTGGACGCTGAATTTTCATATAAAATTTGTGAATTTCTAAATTTAAATTTGGTTTTAATAACTTTAAGGAATTAAAAATTTAAAACAAATATCCAGATTTATATTAAAGCATATTAGTGATGTTTTGTAAACATTTTGTAAGAATCTATAGCAAGTTTAGTTTCTAAAAACATTAAAAAAAGAGAAAATTCATTAAGAAAATAATTTTAAACATATTGGATTTCATAATTAAAATTTTCATATTTTCCTTATTTCTACTCTGGGTGAATCATCTGGGTGGACCCCATTTTCCTCACAAGGGACACCCCTAAGATTGATGAGCCCGTGTCAAATGCCACCTTTGCGAAGCTCTAGTCACGGCCCCGATTCCATTTATGATATTTTTTAACTTTAAAACTCTTAACTTGCAAAATTTATTAAATGCAATTTTTGTAAGCTTGCAATTATATTTAGTAAAAATATAATCTCATGCTGAGAACATTAACACAGAAACTTCCTGTTCTTTCCTGTTAAGGGGAACAGCTTTTAGATTTATTATAGTATTTACAGCAGAAGGGTTGAGGGATAGGATTAAGAGCTTATTTTACTGGAAAATAAAAAGTATATTTTACTCTCAACACATTTCTTGTTTATAATCGGGTAATCGAGGAATACTTCCCTCTCTCCCCCCTACCCGTAAACTGGATGCTGCAACCTGATTAACTGATTAAGTCTATAAAATTCTACATACACATTGAAATTTCTATCAAAATTTTAACTGCATCAATCCCAACTAGATACTTATTCAGGAAATTGGAAAGACCGATTACCAGGAAGGCTACATTGCGCATGCGCTACAACTCACTGGCACTTAATCAGAATATCTGAAATATTACACATCGGAGATTGGCATTGAAGCTTTAATCGACTTGGAACAGTAGTCTTCGTCCTACATTGCGATATATCACCCATTAAAACGCTTAGTAAATATCTAATATCGCACCTGTACCTCATGATGCTAACATCAAGGCTTTGTAGCCAAATTTAGCGATTTTTCGAACGTTTTGTCGTGCGATGACCGGTTAACTTTGTCTACCCTGACATTCGAGCTTTGTAGTGGCAATCCTGTTTTGTTCTTTCAGCACCATTGGTGCACGTGATTTCTGAGGTCACCACCCGGCTCTTCCAGCATTTATTATTGATATTTCACGACTTTCTGTAGATCGTCCAGTTTAAAAAAGACCTGAGAACCGCTCAAATTCAGTTTTCATTAATTCATATTATAAATTCGATCCAATTTTGCTCCAATTTTGCTGAATATCGAGAGTACGTACGTTGCAGATTCTTAAACTGAAATATTGCACTAACTGTAAGCGAGTATTTTATTAACTCGCTCCCTGTTACGGGCACAGCTTTCGGGTTTTTACTGATTTGCCCGTACGGCCTACGGGCAATCTAATTTCTATTTCGCTTGCACTGTTTCGGCCTTATTTTTTTTCCAATTTTAGTAACAAATTATTCGTATATACGGCGATAGTTGTCCAGTAAATGATATTTTGCAGTTTATTGTATTTTCTACTCTGGTTCAAAACCGTGGGTTTTTTTCGCATGCTTTGTCTGTAAATGATAGTAGCGAAAGTTTGCTGGATGACCTGGATAGCAGCGACTCTGATAGTAGTACAGATGGAATCAGTCAAGCAAGACAATTTTTTGAAATAATTGTGATAATCCTTTCGGATCCGCCTCCTAGATTTGCTTTCACTGGAATTGAAAAACTTAACTTGGATAGCGATGAGACTAAAGGTAAACTTCAGTTCTATGATGCTTTCATACTAAGAAAAAAGTTGTAATAAATGCTTAAAAATATTAGAAATGTTAATTTTAATAACGTATCTTTACTTAAAAATGTAAACAGAAAAATGTGACGTTTTTTAGACCGAATTCTGGAAAAAAAATGAAACTGTCAAAGGGTTAAAGCAATTACCTGAACTTCTACGTTGTCTTCATTAATATTATCATTGTTATTATCCTCCTCCTCCTCATCATCATCATCATCACCACCATCTAAAAGGCGAAAAACAGTTTTTTCAAAAGATTATCAAAATTTCATGTCCGATAGCTTTTAAGGTTTTAATATCCATTTTGTTAATCCTTTTAAATCATTCCATAAATCCAACAATTGCAATATAATCTTTCAACAGTTGTTTGCTGCTCACAGGGGGAGTTATCCTGCCATCTACACCGATGGCTCAAAATCGGCTGATTGTGTCGGTTGCGCCTTTGTCTGCGGCAGCCATGTTGAGAGTCGACGTTTGCATTCAGCGTGCTCAGTTTTCACTGCTGAGCTGACGGCCATCCGGGAGGCTTTCAAATACATTGGTCAAAACCAACATAGACTTTTCGTCATCTACACTGATTCGCTCAGCTCATTAGAAGCTTTGAATTCTCACGCCAATAGTCACCCCACTGTTATTGAAATAAAGCTTATCCATGACTGCCTGAAGCATAGGGGGTATAAAATTATATTATGTTGGATCCCAAGTCATGTTGGAATTTATGGGAACGAATTTGCTGATAACGCGGCAAAAAATCCTTCAAGTCCGTTGCACAACGATCTTCCCTTATGCGACGTAAAAAATCTCGTTAAGAAGAAGACACGCATTGACTGGCAGCGACGTTGGGACTTGCAAGAGCAAAATAAACTGCGTAGCATCATGGGATCCTTGAATATGTGGCCACCGCTGCCTGTGAGAGGGCGCGACGTAGTTCTCACACGTCTTCGTGGGGCACTGCCGGCTCACTCATGCACATTTGTTACTTGGGGAAGCACCTCCCCTGTGCGCATTTTGCAAATCACCCCAAATAGTTGCAGACTTTCTCTCTTCATGTTGTTGCTTCCGGCGGATGTATTTAGAATATTTTAAAACTCAGTCGCCTGTTCTTGGAACAATTATTGGGGAAGCACCGCATGCGGGTTTGTTTCACTTTCTCTGCCGCTCAGGACTGTTATATGAAATATGATCTGTTACCAGTCTCTTTGGAACAATTCAATTATGTTCATTTTGTTTTTGATTGTATTTTTGTATATTTTCTTGTAAACTTTTAGATGTACCTTGAATTTGTACTCTAACAGAACTTGTATGGCACAACATATCCCCCGAGGATTTTGTACCAAAAAACATTAAATAAATAAATAAATAAATAAATTGACAAAAAAGGCAACTCAACAGTTTTGTAGAAAAGGAAGGAAGCACCTCCCCCTTCAATAAAGCTAGGAAGTGAGGTTAGAAAGACGGTTCATTTATTTAATGTTTTTATTAACCTATGAGCGCTTTTCCACTTACAGGACAGCGTCTAAATCGACAAGTAAATAATGCAACGATAAAATGGTATCGAGCTATCAAAAAACACTTTTTCCACTCTACATATATCGTGTCGACGCGGACCAATAACACAAACAAAAAACGTAGACAATAACGTTTGTCTTTAAATTTATTTTAATAATCATAATGCCAGCAGCAACGTGCGGCCATCACTCGCAAATAGTTCTCATTCTAATTACAAAAAAGTGTTGCCACAAAAATGCAACTAAATTATACTACAAAACAAAATATAGCACACTGAGCATAAAACATAGCAGTACAAAATGAAAGACATTGAGTTCGGGGATAAACAACAAAACAAAATACAAAACATTAATAAATGATTCAAACATATCGTTACCCTATAAAATGAAACTTTTATCTCGTTTTATTTACAAATGGATGTAAGCTCGCACGAGATTTATAATGACCAAAGTACTAATTTTTAGACCCAGTTCATTAAATGCTGTTATAAAAGTAAATATTAGCTCTGAGTCATTACACAAATTTGAAAAACATTGGATGCTAATATTATGCCGCAGACATTTGAAATTAAAAAAAAAAAAAAAAAAAAATCAAGGTTTTCGAATATAGCACGGTTTTAAATAAATTACTTTTCTTCTCTATAATTACCATTTATATCTAAACTTTCTATTCAGGTTATTTATTTATTTATTTATTTTTTGCACCTACAATATGCTAATGCAGCTTTGGCTCCACCCCTTTTTTTTGCATACAAAACGCATACAAAACACTTATTCCACTTTCATCATGATGTCAGGCCTCGTAGTTGCAATAATGGTCGTCTTGGGAGGTGGCACTGCTATTTACCTCAAAAATTCCATTTCTCATGCTAGGATCCCTACTCCCGCGCTTCAAAATTGTGAAGCAACTATTCTCGAAATTTCTATTCCAAATTTACCAAAATTGCTATTTATGTACGTAATAGTAGAAGTACGCTGCTGGTCCCTGATATTGAAATTTTAACTAAAAATTTTCCTAATTTTATTATTGCGGGAGATTTTAATGCGCACCACCATTCATGGGGGTGCCGCAGTTTCGACCTTCGCGTTTCTAAATTACGACGTTGGGTAGATAATATGGCTCATATTATCGTCCCAAATACTTCTACTTATTTCGGCTGTAACACATCAATAATTGATTTTTCTTTAACCCGCAATTTCCCCTATCCCCACGAAATTACTGCTACTAATGACCTATCCTCTGATCACCTTCTTGTTGTGCTGGTTTTTAAAATCTCCGGTATCGATGTCCGCTCTCCGCACTAACTGGGAGAACTATGAGCACATCCTCAGGACGATCGGATTTCCCTTCCACAACATCGACTCGTCGGCGGCCTCTGAAGATGCTGTCTGCCGCTACAGTGACTTTTTGTTCGCTGCGTACGCCGAAGCTTCTAAGCCTCACGTGCGGACAATCGATTACTATCGTCTTCCCCGGCATATCAGAGGGTTGATTAATGTGAGGAATAATGTTACGAGGGACTGGCAGTTTTCGCGCGATCCTAATCTCAAAGTTACTCTTAATCGTTTACAGGCCCAGGTCCGGAAAGAGATTAGGATCTGCAGCAAGGATAGTTGGAACACTTATGTTGAGTCTTTAACGACTACTGACAACAGTACTTGGAGGGCTGCCTCACGTCTTCGTAGGACACGAACACACATTCCGTCCCTTAAAGGACCTAATACGATGGCCTTTTTAAACATTGATAAGGCTGAACTTTTGGCTGACAGTCTTAAAAGTCAGTTTGCACTAAATGATGATATTTTAGACTCTGATACCTACTCTCGTGTCATTCCAAGCGTCCAACAATTTCTTAACTCTTCCACCGATAATAATTTCACTCCAACTTACCCTTCTGAAGTTATTGTTTATCTGAGGAAACTCAGAAAGAATAAAGCACCTGGTGTCGATAATATTTCCGCTAATATTCTTATTGATCTTCCAGCTAATTTTATTATCTCTCTCACCTTCATCATTAATAGCTTACTCAATTTAAATTACTTTCCCAGCGTCTGGAAGAAAGCGGTTGGGTTACCCCTGCCGAAGCCGGGACTCGACCACACCGTCCCCTCTAATTTTCGCCCAATTAGTCTCTTGTCTGTGCTTTCCAAGGTCTACGAATACATTCTTGCTCGTCGCATGGATGTATTCTGCGACGATAATAACTTCATTCGCCCTGAACAATTTGGTGTCAGAGCGAAACAATCCACCCAACATCAGTTGTGGAGGGTTGTAGAGCATATCCATGCCGCCAATGCAAAAAACCAAGTTACTGCGGCTGTGTTCGTGGACATTGCGAAAGCATTTGACAAGATCTGGTTGGAAGGGCTTATTTACAAGCTCATTATTCTAAATTTTCCTGCCCAGCTCATTAAAATTTTTAATTGTTATCTTCAAAATCGTGAGTTCGTTGTCAGAGTTAACAACACTCTCTCGACACCTCGACCTATTCTTTCTGGGGTTCCCCAAGGTAGTTTACTTGGCCCGAAACTGTTCAATATTTATATTAACGACATGCCATCTGATCCGTCTATTGAGCTTTGCCTCTACGCAGATGACACTGCCATCCTGGCCCGTAACATACAAACACGTCGTGCCTTCGCTGCAATTCGAAATTATGTCAAAATTTATGAAAATTGGCTTGTTTCTTGGGGCATTAGGGTAAATCCAGCTAAATGTGCTGTCCTTATTTTCACCCATAGAAACGTATCCCATTTCACCGCTAAATATAATTTACAACTATTCAACGAAAACCTTCCCTGGGAAAATTCGTATAAGTACCTAGGTGTTACCCTAGATTCCAAATTAACTTGGAGGCTTCACGTTGACAATACTGTCAATAAAATGAAGGCTGCAATTGGTACTCTTCACCCTTATCTCAACTCTCGAAGTCGCCTGAGCACGAAAACGAAGTTATTGTTATATAAAAGTTACATCAGACCCATCATGAACTGTGGTTGTCCTGTATGGGGAACTGCTTCCTTAAAATTTCTTAAGAATCTTCAAGTTG
The DNA here is from genome assembly GCA_032207245.1 of Pardosa pseudoannulata. Lineage (NCBI taxonomy): Eukaryota > Metazoa > Arthropoda > Arachnida > Araneae > Lycosidae > Pardosa > Pardosa pseudoannulata. The sequence continues at coordinate 64,356,058 of CM063507.1, read as the reverse complement.
TGCAAAATTATGCCCTTAAATTATGTATTTCTGCTCCTTGGTACGCGCGGAATGATACGATTCATCGCGATCTTAAAATTCGGCCTGTTCTCCCGGAGTTTAAACGTTTAGCTTTTAGGTTTCATCGTAGAATTGAATTTATTCCGAATCCTGTGCTTCATAACATTCCAGCTTACTATCCGGCTCTTCCTAGCTCTGCTAAGAGGCCGCGATCTCTTATTTATCGTAATGACATGTCTTTACCCCCTTCCAAAAGGAAGAGAAGTGATTGAAGCACCGATTTCAGGGTCCTCTTTTAAATTTGCTTTTTATTTGCACTGATTTTTATTCAAATCTTACCAGGTGGTTATAACCCATCTGGTAGCTTGCCGGCCTCGTTTCGCTTTTAGCTCGAGGTCTCGCGTTCTGTACCCGATGACGGAAATTTTTTCCAATTCTAAATTTATTATTTTTCTTTTTAATTCTTAATTTATTCATGCTCCCAATAGTTTTTGGGGATCGCATCATTCTGCTATCTTGCCTCACAATTTTATTTTGATTTAATTGTGTTTTGTCCAGTGCTGTCTTGAAAAAATATAAAAAACCCAAAAAACTGTTTTTAAGTCATTAAAAACTACAAAAAAAATGTAAAAAAATTTATAAAAACAAATATAAAATATCTTTTTGTCTTTATATGTTGTATTTTTAGTACCAGGAGTATTTTTTGTTATTGTTTCATTTATTTTCACCTATTATTCACTTGTAAACCTAACTTTGCCTTTTAACTCACATCGCGACTCATAGATGGCGCTACTGAGCTTTATTCCCATTTTAACGTTTCTGTGCTCTGGCCGAGCGAAGTTTATCAAACTTACTGTGTTTTTCGTTGTTTTTGTCATTGTTCAAGGTACAGAATGATTATTTTAATCATTCAACGTGTTGTTTTT
>CM063507.1:64276939-64355032 GCA_032207245.1 Pardosa pseudoannulata | reverse complement strand
AGTGAAATTCAACCAGTCTGCCCTATTTTCATATAACGGATATGGGAGGAGATATTATGAGATTAATGTAAAGCGGAGAGAGAAAGATTGGGAAATGATCGCTATTATGAAGATCACTGGAAACTGAAAATGAATATAAAGGAAGATTGAGGGAGAGATATGGCAAGGTCTATGGCATGGAAACTCTGGTAGGCTTATGGAAGTAAGTATTATCGCATTGTTGAGGATACATAAAGAAAATCTGATATGAGTGACTCGATGTTGTCCTCTATTGTTCACCTCAGTACCTCCCCACAGAGGACTATGGGCGTTAAAATCCCGAGCAAAATGAAAGGTGGAAGTTCCTGTATTAAATCTATTAATTTATGTTGTTTATGGCTACGTTCGGAGGTAAGTAAAGGCTGCATATAGTAGTTAGACGTTTTAGGACACGGGCCGCAACGACTTGAAGGTTGCTTTTAATATTAAGGGACTGAAAAGGAACACTATTCGAAATTCAGAGCGCCACCGACAGAGGCTTTATTCCAAGTTCGTGATCTTTCCTTAAAAACAGTATGGTTTCGTATTTTAGGGACTTGCTTTGAGTTTGTAAGAATGTTTCTTGGAGAGCAATGCAAGCAGGATTATGGTCATAAATCAGGATGTGGAGATCGTCTATTTTATGCACAAAACCGTGGCAATTAAGAAAGCAGCAGGGCCATAATTAAAAGGGATTAGAAGATTGGTTGGTTGGTTGGTTGGTTGGAATTTAATGGCGCTAATTCCTGAAAGGACAAACTGCGCCAAACAAGACGAAATTAAAAAAAAAAAACAAAGTAACAGTTAAAAAAGAAAAATAAACACAGGAGAAAGGAATTTTGAGAATGAAATAGCCGAAACAATAAATTAAACATTAAAGGCACATAAAAATCAAACAAACAGAGAAAGTATAAAATAGCAAATATATACAAGATAGATTATTACATTAAAAGAAAATTAAAAAACAAAATTGAAAATTGAGAAATTGAAAATCAAAAAATTGTTAAATTAAGAATCAAAAAGTTGTTAAATTGAAAATCAAAAAATTGTAAAACTGAAATACAGATTAACAGACAAAAAAACACAGGATTCAGATTTCATAATAAAAACCTGTACAGCGAAGAAAGGGAAACAAGCCTGGATGTGGCGTTTCACCGATGATTGTGTCAAGATTGGGCGATAAATTTTTAAAGAATTTTATATACATTGATTTCAGACAACAACACGATGACAAAATGTGTGCGACTGTGTAAGGTATTTTACAATAAGCACACTGTGGAGGATCTTCACCCAGCAAGAGATGGACATGGGTGAGTCTGCAATGACCCACTCGTAGACGAGTGAGTATTACATCTTGTCTCCTAGAAGGGAGTTGGGGCCACTTGGTAATTTTTGATTTTACTTCTCGCAATTTATTTGACGACACATTATTCCAACAGTCCTGCCATTTAGCTTGTATTAATTCTTTAATGTAATTTTTTAAATCTGAATAAGGAATACCAGTATTAATGTAATTAGTAGCAGATTTTGCAGCTTTATCTACAAGTTCGTTGCCTTTGATGCCGACGTGAGCGGGAATCCAGCTAAAAATTAACGAGATTCCCATGGATGTAAGGTTAATTATTGCAGAAATTATTTTCAAAATGAGAGGGTTCTGAGGATCAGGAGAAAGCAAAGATTGTAAAACACTTTGAGAATCTGTATAAATAATAAAATTTTTACTATTGTGGTGCATCATTTCCTCTAAAGCCTTCAATATGGCAAAGGCTTCAGCAGAAAAGATGGAGAATTTGGGATGTAGTTTGTAGCTATAGATATTTTCCTCGATAATATAGGCACAGCTGACAGAGTTTGTGGATTTTGAACCATCAGTGTAAACAGGAGTGTAAGTTTTAAAATATTGTTTGTGATTTTCAAAAATTTGTTGATAAACAATATCAGGAGTTGAACTTTTATCAAATGACTTTAAAAGGGTTAATGACGGAAAAGTTAGGAGTGTACCAGGGATATATTCTATTATTTGCTTGCAGGATTTCAATATTGTCAAAATTTATGTCTTTTAGAATAACTTTTATTCTCTCCTGGAAAGGAAGAACAGAGGAAGATCTAGCATTATAGAGACGTCGAAGGTAGGGATTAAGGGTATGACTATGAACGGGATGATTCACATAAGATAGGGTTCTGAAGTAATATTGTAAGGATAAAACGTGTCGTCGCAATTCAAGAGAAGCTTCACAGCAGTCAACGTAGAGACTTTCTACGGGAGAGGTTCTGAAAGCCCCTGAGCACAAGCGAAGAGCAGAATGGTGAACGGTGTTCAATTTTTGTAGTACGGAAATGCGTGCAGACCCATAGATAGAACATCCATAATCCAGTTTTGAACGGATAACAGCACGGTATATCTTAAGTAGGGAATCCCGATCAGCCCCCCAGGAGGTTTTAGAGAGAACTTTTAATATGTTAAGTTTCCGTTCGCAGTTATTTCGCAAATTTCTAATATGGGATGCAAATGTGAGTTTTTTATCAAAAATTAGGCCGAGAAAATTTACCTCATCTACTATTTTTATCTTATTACCATATAACTGGATTTCTGGATCAGGGTGCAAACTTCTTTTTTTACAAAAATGCACACAACGGGTCTTTGAACTAGAAAAGTTGAAACCGTTTTCGCTCGCCCACTTACTGATTTTGTTAACTGCATTTTGAAGTTGCCTATTAATAAAACCTCATATCAGCTCCTTCACAAGAAATATGAAGGTCGTCCACATACAAGTTTCCTTTAACGGAGGATGGTATCTCCTTTAAAATCCCGTTTATTGCAACAATAAACAAGGTCACACTTAATACGCTTCCCTGAGGAACCCCCTCTTCTTGTATGAAACTGCGAGAAAGAGAATTTCCAATGCGAACTTTAAAATTTCCTTAAAGCTAAAAAATTTTGTATAAAAATAGGCATATTCCCACGCAACTCTATATCATAAAGGTTCTGTAAAATGCCATGCCGCCAAGTGCGGTCATATGCCTTTTCAATATCAAAGAAAACAGAAACCAGATGATTTCTTTTAACGAAAGCATTCCGGATTCTGGTTTCTAAGTCTGTCATATTGTCTAAAGTGCCCCTTCCACGACGGAAACCGCTCTGGTAATTGGATAGACAGTTGTTTTCCTCCAGGTAATAAATAAGACGAACGTTAATCATTTTTTCTAGAATCTTGCATAAACAGTTCGTCAAAGCAATTGGACGGTAGCTAAGAGGATTTGTGGGTTCTTTATCAGGTTTGAGTATGGGGATAACAATAGCCTCTCTCCATGAAGAAGGAAAGGTATGTTCTCTCCAGATCCTATTGTATAATTTTAGCAAATTAGATATGGAAGCTGTAGAAAGATTTTTTATCATTGTGTAAGATATATTATCAGGACCAGAAGCAGACTTGTGAATGTTCTGTAAGGCTCTATTTAATTCAATAATGGTAAAATCTGTATTGTAAGAAAAATTTTCTTTTGTTTTAAAATTAATGGGTTTTTTCTCGACTACGGTTTTGAGTTTTATAAAAGAAGGTGAACTATTTAAACCAGAAGAGATATTGGCTAATGATGAGGCTATTGTGTTGGCTATGTCATCAGGAGAAGAAATAGAGGTATTATTGTAATGTAAAATGGGAATCTGATGGTTTGGGTAAATGCCATAACAACGGTTAACTTTATCCCATAAGTCTTTACTAGAAAGGGTGTTAGAAATACTATTAACATAGTTAATCCACGAATCTCTCTGGCTACGTCTTAAAGTGCGGCGGAAAATACTTTTGCACTTTTTATAATTTATGAGGTTTTCAGTGGTAGGATATCGTTTAAATACTGAAAACGCTTTCCTTTTTTCCTTATAAGTATTTTTGCAGTCTTGGTTCCACCATGGCTTAGTTTGCTTGTGAGGACGACATGATGATTTTTTAATAGAAAGATCAGCGGCAAAAATTATTGTATCAGTTAGCTGTTTCACTGCTTCTTCAATGGTGTTATTTACGACCATTTCTGTAGAAATAGTAGCAAAGGTACGGAATTTATTCCAATCAGCGGATTCCAGAATATAACGAGGTACCCGCTGTTTGGTAGGTGATCTATTTTTATGAGTTAAAATAATAGGAAAGTGGTCACTATTAAAAAGGTACGACTCTACATGGAAATTAAAAAAAGGAAAAACTTCAGGGCTGCAGATTGCTAAATCTAGAGAGTGAAAAGTTCTTGTGGGTGAATGTAGGTAAGTTAGCTGGTCTTTATTGAAAATGCAGAGATCATGATCGGAAATTAGTTTTCCAATTTGACGACCCCTTTTATTAAAGTTGGGGCTACCCCACAATGGATTGTGGCCATTCAGGTCGCCGACAATAATAAAAGGAGCAGGAAGTTGTGTAATTAGGTTATTTAGAGAATTTTGATTTATGTTAACATTTGGAGGGAGATAGAGGTTACAGACAGTTATTAGAGTATGAACATGTATCTGTACAGCTATGGCTTGGAGCTCAGTGTCAATGCTTAAAGTAGTAGAAGGGTAGTCATGAGACGTGAAGAGGGCTACACCACCACAAACCCTGCCCCCTTCGACGTAATCTTTTCTGAATGTTGTATAACGTTTTAATTTTGCTGATTTATTGGTGTCCAACAGTGTCTCTTGGAGTGCAAAGCAAAAAGGTTGGTACTTATTAACTAGGTCTCTAATATCGGAGACGTGACATTTGAAACCATGGCAGTTCCAAGATAAAAGCGCCATTGTTAAAAGTGGGGAAAAAAGGAATTCAAATTAGGCAGGTAAGGTCTTAGCCCACATGCCCTCTGTGTCTGAGAGATCTGTCAACATTTCCTCTTCAGACGTAATGTAGACTTTAATTGAGTCCTCCTCAGTATTTGATGGATTTTTTAGAAAATCTTTTTTCGATTAATTTGCATTTTAAAGTGTTATTAGAAGATTCATCATGGTCGAAATCTTCCAGAAGTTGAACACTTTTATTTTTTATTTTTTCTTTCAGTCTTGCTGCTGAAATTTTTTGATGTTTAGGTATTTTTTGTTTAGGTGGGAGACTTGAAGCCTTCGATTTTAGCAGTAGTTTAGCAGATACATTAGTTTTGGGGGTTAGTTTATTTTTTGGTAAACGTTCATTTATTGGTCTTTGTACAATAATATTTTCAACTGTTAGAGATTTATTTTCAAGTTTTGATGTGGATGCACGAGAAGGTTTTGGACTATTTATAGCTAATGGCTTATTTTCAGTTTGGGTACTTATTGATTTGCTTTGCTTCACAGCTGCAGCAAAGGTGATTCCGGGTCTAGGAGTACGTTCATCAACACGTTTCTTAGCCTCTGGATATGAGATGTTCTCTTTAACTTTTACTGTTTGTATCTCTTTTTCTAGTATCCACTTAGGGCAAGAACGTGAATATGCAGGATGGTCGCCTTTGCAGTTGATGCATTTAGGTTTTGACTTGCAATCAACGCCGTCGTGGCCAACTTCTGCGCAACGAGGACAGGTAATGGATCCACGACATGATATTTTAGAATGCCCAAAACGTTGGCATTGGAAGCAACGCAATGGACTTGGGACAAAGGGACGTACAGGACATCGAAGGTATCCTGCATTAATATGTGTAGGCAGGGATGGAGAGTTAAAAGTCAGAATTAAGTGCTTAGTTGGTTGTATCTTTCCATCTCGCCGTATGGTAATGCGGCGAACTCCACAGACATGCTGTTCTTTCAGACCCTCAAGTATCTCTTCTTCGGGAACATGGTACAGTTCTCCTTCTGAGATTACACCTTTGCTGAAGTTTAAGGTGCTGTGAGCAGTAATTTTTACTGGAATATTGCCAAATTTGTTTACTTTTGTTAAATTAGTAGCTTGTTTTATATCTACCACTTCAACGAGCAAGACTCCAGATCGAAGTTTTTTAATAGATTTGACATTTCCGACCGCTGATATAATGCATTTGTGTATGAGAAAAGGAGAAACAGCCGAAAAGTTGCCCTCCTCTCTCTGCACAATAAAAAATCTCGCCTGATTGTAATCGATATTAACAAAGTGCCCCTTTTGACCCAAGGGGAGGGGTGGGGGGGTTTTGAGATTATCCATAGTAAAAGGTTTGGTGTTCAGATCCCGGCCGCACCACCCACCATGGAGCCCAACAAGGGGGTGCTAAAACGCTCCCAAAAAGGGACATAAACGACGCACCAGTGCTAACCGGGATCTATACGCGCACAGCTACCCCTAAAGCAGCCTCGACCCATTAAAGTGCCCAGCAGGTAACCGATTGCTTGGCCCAGGCCAGTGACAAATGTCGTCCGACCAGCCGATTGATGTAGACGGAACCATTCTACACCCCCCGTTTACCCGAAGCAGGGGCCAAAGTAATGTGTTGGTTTCCCTCAATTACCAGGATCCCCCTTTCCGGGGACACGGGTCTCCACGCACGGCAAACACGTGGGTGGTTAACAAATCGCGAGATGTTGTGTTCAGAAAAGGAACACAACATATCGCGATAAGCCCTCACCTCCGAAAAGGTAACCACATTGAGGGAGAAAGGAAGAAAAAAGGAAGAGAAGAGGAAATAAGGAAAGAAAAGGAAAAGAACAAAAGATCGCTGGGGTACCTCGGGATTGCGACACCCGTGTTTACCTAAAGTAGGTAAACCCCCTGAGGGGGAAGATTGAGAAGAGGTAATCCCGTCAAGGTGCTTGGAGGAATCGATTTCTTCGTCTTCCATGGACTCATCAGAGACATCAGAATCCGAAGGATTTAAGTTTAAGATTGATTCGTCAATAAAAGGTTGGGGAGGTACATTTTTTTGTTTGAAACGAGAACTTTTCCATTTGTAAGTAGAATCTTTTTGAACTGGGGGTCTATTTTCTGAGCTGTTTTTTATAGTCTTTTTTTCTTTACGATTGGTGTTCTGAGTTTCAGTTGAGATTTCAGGCATTACAGAGCGTTTAATATTCAGAGATTTAGACGTGGAAGGTGGGGCAACTAGTTTAGCAGGTTGTCTGTTACGTTGATTGGAGTTTAAAGGCTCTGAATCCTTTAGAGGCAAACTGTCTATTTTAGCCGGAAATTTAGTTTGAGTGGCTATTGATTTCATGGATTTGGTTGCGGCAGAATATGAGAGTCCAGGTGTTGGGGTACTGGAATTTACTATTTTGCGGGCTTCTACATAGGATATATTCTGTTTTATTTTTGTAGTTTGAATTTCTTTCTCTATTTTCCAGTTTGGGCACGATCGGTAGTAAGAGGGATGGTCTCCCTTGCAGTTGATACATTTAAAAGGCTCAGCGCATCCTTCACTGGTGTGTCCAGGGGCAGCACAACGTGCGCAGGTCAAGGACCCCCGACAGGATGTCTGCGAATGACCGAACCTTTGGCATTTGAAACATCGTAACGGGTTAGGAATGTACGGTCTCACTTTGCAGTTAAGGTAGCCGGCTTTAATGTTAGTTGGGAGTTTTGGCAAGTCGAAAGTTAAAATTAAATGTTTAGTATTGATTATGTTATTATCTCTACGGATGGTAATACGGCGGACAGCACTGACATTAAAGGGTTTTAGGTTTTCCAGGATTTCAGATTCGGGGATGTTTTGCAAATCGGGTTCAGATATTACGCCACGGGATTGGTTCAAACTTTTGTGGATGTTTATGTTAACAGATCTTGTACCTATGGTTTTAAGCTTGGTTATATTTATAGCTTGGGCGTTGTTGGCAACTTCCACGAGAAGATCACCAGACTAACTTTTTAACGTTCTTCACATCTCCAACAGCAGACTGTATGACTTTGTGGATAAGAAACGGGGATACATCTTTGAAGTTTCCTTCATTGCATTTAATTATAAAGAACCTTGCAGCAGTAAGTATTTTGGAATTTGTTGACTCAATTACAGGGGAGTGTTTTTTGAAAGTATCCATGATAAGAGTTATTTAGATTCAGACCCGACGGCACCACCCACCACGGAGCCCAACAAGGGGATGCAGGGTTCTGCACCAGTGCTAGCCGGGCCTATACGCGCACAGCCAATAGACCGATTGCTTGAACCGTAGCAGATGACAATGTCTAATCCACCAGCCGATTGATACGCACCGGAACTTACGTACCCCCCGTTTACTCGAAGCCGAGGCCAAAGCAATGTGTTGAAACCTCCCCGCAAAAATGGAAATGCCATTCTGATGATTCCCCTACGGGGAATCCCCTGAATTACCAGGATCCCCATTTCCGAGGACACGGGTATCCACGCACGGCAAACACGTGGGCAGTTTAGACGCCAAGAGGAGCAAGAAACAACAGAGCGGAAACAGCTACTCAAGGGGTGCCCTCACCTCAAAAGAGGAAACTGCAACGAGGGAGAAAGATAAGAATAAAGTAGAAGGAAAGAGGAGAGTAGAAAAGAAATGAGGAAAGATCGCTGGGGTACCTCGGGATTGCGAAACCCGTGTTTACCTAAAGTAGGTAAACCCCCTGAGGGGCACTAATATTATGAAGAATCTAACATGTGAGGGGGGTTCCCCCCCTCAACCCCCACCTTTGTGCTAAGAACAAAATAAAAATGTTCCAAACCAATTAACTTAGAATATCCCGATACATTTAAAATATTTCAAAACCGAAATAACTACACCCGTCTTAACTAAATCCAAGAAAATGATAAGAACAAAAACAAAATGTTCCAAACCCAAACATCTTGTATGATTTAGAATATTTTGATATTTTTTAACAATTTCAAAACCGAAACAACTTCACTTGTCATAACTAAATTAACTAAATCCCAGAAAATGATAACAAAAACAAAATGTTCCAAACCAAAACTTCTTGTTTGATTTAGAATATTTTGATATTTTAACAATTTCAAAACCGAAATAACTTCACTTGTCATAACTAAATTAACTAAATCCCACTAACCAAATACATAAAAAAACTCAAATTCGGAATTCCATCATCCCCACAAATGTGCCGTTTTGAATGAAATGCAAATCCAACCTCAGGTCTAAGAATTTCCTAATATTTCTTCACAATGCTACAAATAGTTAAAACAGAAATAAGAACATCCGCCATAACTAAATACCAAAAATAACTTACCTACCTACGAGACAACCTACTACTGGAACGAAAAAAACATAGATAGCCGGGTAATGACGTCAAAAATCACGTGCACCAATAGGAGGCAAGAACATTTAGAAGCTTCCATATTCCCCTATCAAAGTTAGGACATATACAGCAACCTAGTCATCGCCCCAAAAATCGACAAGTTTGCCGAGAAAAAAACACGGCGGCTATAATCACTTTGCTCATTTCAGCCACTGATTGCTTTCTATCAAAAGAATATAACATTTTCATTTAATTTCAGTCGTACTATTATAAAGCTATATACAAAACCCATCAAATCTTTTAAATAAATAATATTGTAATATTTTATATACTTTGTATTGTTGTCACTTTGCTCTTTGCTCATTTCTGCTGCTGATTGCTTTTTATCAAAACAATATAACATTTTCATTTATTTATTTATTTTTCATTTTGAGGGGTTTTGTATATAACTATTGTAGAATAAAGTTAACAAAGCCCCTCAGATCTTTTAAATAAACAATATTGTATTAATTTATATTTTGTATTGATGCAATATACAGGCAATTTAATAAGCAATATTGTAAATTAATGAAGGGATACAAAGTTTGGATTTGGAGTAGGCAGACAATAAAGGATTGTTAGGTTTTACTTTCATGTTTCGCAAGCGTTCTCTTTTATATGAGTAGCTAAAATTGTTTTTCTAATTTTCTCTTTTTTTTTTTTTTTTTTTTTAATTCAGGGATTATATAACATAAAAATTTGTATACTTAACTTTTGGCTGATATGGAAAACTTTTTTTTATTCAACCTTTCAGTTTGAAAAATTCAGAAGAAAAATAATTTTATTACTTTCATAGAATGTTTATGCTTTTTTACCTTATCAGTTACCATATATTCTTAAAAATTTAACAAAATATTTGCCATGCAGAAATATAGTTATGTAATTTTGAGGGTCATGATAAGGCAATAATAATTTCTCTTAGTTCCAAAGTCCAAAATTAATTTATATCAGTATAGCAGTTACATTCTTGATAGTTTAGAATAGTAATATTAGAACTTTCACAAACGTTTGGGCAGTGAAAAGACCTGTCCAGTTTATTTTTTCAGTTATTATTATTTAGTTATATAATTCAACTGACAAATGCCATCAATAATGATAATTTTTTAAAATTCAAATGAAGATGGATAGACAAACAAAAATTTGCTTTATCTTTAAGGACTACCACAGGCACCTTTCTGAGGAGTAATAGCATCATTTTAAAATTTAATTTGCTTACCACAAAGTATACATGTATGTAATTTACATACATTATAAACAAACCCTAACAAATTATACATAGTGACATATATTATTCGTTTCTAAATTAAATTAAAAGTAAACTCACAGTAGTAAATTATAAGGGACAAACTAAAATTTATGCATTTAACAATTTTTTTTAGCTTTATCAACTTTTTTTTTTTTCAGATAAAGTTTTTCTTGTAGCAACATTGGCCTTGATTAAAATACTTACATTTTTCTGACATTAGAGATTCTAGAGTTAGTCTACTAAATTTGACACATTATCACGTGCATCATTGCTGTCTAGAAAGAGTAATATATTCAGTATTATTTTTGGTTAAGACTTTGTACTTGGTTGCTGAATTGCGATCTTTTAGTTGGTCAAAATTTTTGTTATTTTCTGCAGCAATTTGAGGAGTTTTCAGAGTAATCAATTTCTACCAATTTACAAAACAACTCTAGAATAGTTGGTATGTCTGCACAGGTGAATTTTCTCCCATGCAAATACTTTACTAATATCAAACAATCAAATTACCAGAAGAACTGACTTTTCATCTATTTTGAGATGGTGTTGATAGAGATAATATCATAGCTCATATGATCACATTATCATTAATTCATAAATAATATATTTAATTTCATTTATTGTCCTTATTGAATTTATATGACAGGTTTAAGGGATTTGAGTTTAACAGAACAATATTAATCAAAAAGTATAAACATGTGCAATCTCACTATATGGACGGTTTTTTTTATAGCATTTTCAAAACTTTTAAGCCTGGACTCCACATTAACTGAAAGCAGAAAATGAAGCGGAAACAGAAATTTTTTCGACTTTCTGTTTCCGGTCAGTTTTTGCTCCAACGTGACTCCACATCAACGTATCCTCGGACAGGTTACGCTCAATGCAGAACGCCATCTGTTGTCTTTTCTGCCTGTTTGTTGCTTGGTACAGTTGGTATTTTCAAATAGTGTGAAATCAATATGGAAAACGAAAGAGATATGGCCATGCTTAGTTTGCATTTTTTAACAATGCTTTCTTCTGTCAGAATGGAAGAAAATGATAAAAGAAGGCACAGATTTTGGGTTCGTAAGATTTTCCGAGAGAGAGAAAAGTACGGAATCCATAACACCCTGGTTAAGGATCTTCGTACTATTGATCAGGAGTTCTATTTCGAGTAAGTATACAATTTAAAAAAAAAAAAATGTCTTCTCTCTATTTTTTATTTTGATTACATAGAAATTTTATAACACACTAATATTGTATTAAAGCTTTATGAGGATGATGCCAGATGTGTTCAACGAAATTTTAAAAACTGTAACCCCCCTCATCGAAAAGAAAAATACTTATTGGAGAAAAAGTATACCAGCAGATGCCAGACTTGCATTGACATTAAGGTATATTTGTGTAGTTTTATGCTATGCAATAATTTTACAACTTTTTATTTCTTAAAAACTGTGAGATTTAAATTAAGAACAAACACAATATTACATCTTTCATTATATAAAATATTTAATTTAAATATGAACCCTATTTAATTACAATGAGAGTAATAATACATTTGCTGTTTTTTAAAGTTATTTTAACTAAATCAAAAAAAGAAAGAAAGAAAATGATCATTTTGTTTTTAAAATGATAAGGAGCTCATAATGGAAACTAATATGAAATATACATTATTTTGATTCATTCTGAATGCTTAAACATGAATCAATAAAATATTTCAGAGTTTAAACCTTGAGATAAACTGCACAAATATCTATGGTATCTTTGTCAAAAATTATCTTGTTATAAGCAATACTGCATCCAACCATAAAAAAATAAATTATCTCCCCCATTTAAATTCTAGAATATTTTGTTATGAATTCTGATAGCGTTTACTTATTAATGATAAAGAGCTGATAATATAAAATAAAAACCAATGCACATTAGTTGGATTTATTCTGTATGCTTAAGTTGTGGCTTAAACATGAATCAGAATCAAATTCAAATATTTCAGTTTCAACTCTGAGATAAATTGCACAAATTATCTGTTTCTATAGTAATTCAATATGTTCATATATCTTTGTAGAAATTTTATTTTAATTAGATGTTAATATGATTTACAGATTTCTTGCAACTGGTGAAACATACAGGAGCCTCAGTTTTGCCTTCAGGATTGGAAGGCAAACAATTCAAAAAATAGTGCCAGAAACTTGCAAGGCAATATGGAACTCCTTTAAATTAAAATATATGCCCTTTCCAAAACATGCAGAGGAGTGGAAAGAAATTGCTGCAAATTTTAATGAGAAGTGGCAACTTCCACACTGTTGTGGAAGTATTGACGGCAAACATGTTATAAGAGAAAGCCCAAAAAACTCTGGAAGCCTGAATTTTAATTATAAAGGGACATTCAGCAGTGTTCTATTAGCCCTATCAGATGCTAATTATAAATTAATAATGGTTGACTATGGGCATTATGGTAGTGAATCTGATGGTGGAATTTTTAGAAAAACCTTATTTGGTAATTTAGTTATAAATAATGAGTTAAAATTTCCACCTCCAAATTTATTACCAAATTCTAGTAAATTATGCCCCTATTTTATTGTTGGGGATGAAGCATTCCCACTGAGGAATAACTTACTGAGACCCTATCCCAGACGTTCCCATTTTTTATCCGAGGAAAAGATTTATAACTACAGGTAAGGTAGAGGCAGGCGTGTTGTGGAAAATGCTTTTGGTATATTAGCAGCACGATTTAGAATTTTCAGACGACCACTGAATTATAGTGATTCTGCTGCTAAAAGCATGGTGCTTGCCTCTTGCATTCTCCACAACATGCTGATAGAAAAATCAGATGCTTACTGCCTTACTGACTTTGTAGATTATGAGGATAAATATCACCAACTACATAGGGGAACATGGAGGAATGATGGGGATAAAGTGTCTCTTAAAAAACTTAGCAGCAATATGTACCAGAAAGAAGCTAAAATGCTACGAGACAATTATAAAAATTACTTGTGCAACGAAGGTGCAGTTCCGTGGCAATATAAAGCAACTCAGCCGCAGTGCTTATAGATGAATATTTTTTTCTTTTATTTGGTATATTTTGTTGCTAAGATACCTTTCTCCTTGATTCATGTACAGTATCAACTTAATTTTCCTAAATTTTTTCACTTTTAACAATTTTTCCTAACTATTGTAGTACCATGTATTTTATTAACCAATCTTAACTTGAAAATATTTATAATTAATTAGTGTAGTACTTATTTTTAAATTACTATTATTAAGGAATAGGGCATATGAATTTACTGTCTTGCATATAATTTTTATAGACTTCATCTCCAATAACTCTACTGCAACTTCACATGTGCATAAAATTATGTGTATATATTAATGGCCATAGTCAATCAATTCATGAAATTTACTTTCATTTTTTTAATATTAAGATTTTATTAATGTTTTATTTCATATTTAATTATTCTAAGTTTTACTATTTTTTACACTGCATATTATAAACATTTAATTTTAATTGTGTAAATATTAACCCATATTGGACCGCTGTCCTATAAATAGGACAGCAAATAAAACTCCATTTAATAGTAAAGTTATAAATATTTTTTGAGTTTATTTTCTTTTAACACCTATAAAATAAACTCACTTTAGTATAGAAACTTAAAAAAAAGAAGAAACCAAATTTTATTGTATTGTAAAATTTATTTTCAGCAACCCCTTAAAAATTGTTATTTTATAATCTTTAATTTTATATTTATTATTATTATATTTTTTAAACATTGTGGAGGTTACTTGTAATTTAAATATAGCGCTAATAATATAGATCAAAATTTTTGTCCAAAAAAATATTTTGCACGTGTATTTTATAAGTATAAACAAGGTGTCCTAAAATTAGGACAACGGTCCAATCCCGATTATTTTTCCTCGAATTCGCTATTGCACTCCTTGCGCACATTCTTTTCTTATCTTTCAATAAAAACCAGTTCAAACACCTGGACTCAACAAAGGGTATATAGATGGCTATTGTATTCAGGAAAACTAGGGATTGCAAGATAAACTTGTTATTACTTTCACGCTAAGCTGATATTTTTATAGTGTTTAGTGCTACGTGCAGCTCTATATTTTTCTGCTAAGAATTTGGATACTTTACTCCGCATTTTGCTTCTGTAAAAATGCCACGGAAATTTTTAACAGCCCAAGAGGCTCTCGAATATATGAATTCTTTAAGTGATGAGGAAATTGAGGATCCGGAAATTATTATTATTCCTCCTAATCCAGATTCTGTTAGTGATGAAGAAGAGATAGATGATTCAACGACAAAATGTGAAATGCCAGTAATGTGTGATGGAATTAAAATTCAAGATACCGCTGGAACTATTGAAATTTTATCAGATGAATCTAAAGAATGTCATCTTGCACCGAAAAAACCCCAGTGGGTAAAACGGGAACCGAAATTTGAATTATCGAGTGATTCAATTTCTACACGAGATTATGAAAACATTATAAGCATGGTTACAGGAAAATCTCCAGTTGAACTCTTCCACATGATGGTTGATGATATGATATCTCATACTGTAATAGAAACGAATCGGTATGCAGCCCAAAAAAACTGCCATTCTTTTAGCATTACAGGAACAGAACTCAAGCAATTTCTAGGAGTTATGTTCTTTAGTGGGTATCATATTTTACCACGCGAAAAAATGTACTGGGAAAATGCACCAGACACTGGTACTACATTAGTGAGCAACGCTATGTCGAGAAAAAGGTATTCTGAAATCAAGCACTTTATTCATTTTAATGATAATTCTTCAATTAATCCACAAGATATCGTTATTATAAAATTCGACCACTTTATGACAAACTCAACATAGCCTTGAAGCAGTTTGGTATATTTTCAGAAAATCTCACCGTCGATGAAAGAATGGTCAGATATTTTGGAAGGCACAGTTGCAAGATGTTTATGAAAAACAAACCTGTAAAATTTGGATATAAATTATGGATGTTAACATCGTACAACGGATATCCTTTTTCTATTATCCCTTACCAAGGAGCTACAGAAAAGAGTATGGAGCCTCTTTCTCAACGTGTGGTGGAAAATTTGCTTTCTGCTGTGAAAAATCCGAAACTTCACCGAGTGTATATGGATAACTTTTTTACTTCCCATGGACTATTTGTTCGCTTGAAGGAAAAAGGTTTCTGTGCTACCGGAACTGTCCGTGATAATCGGATGGCGAAATGTCCATTGCCACCTTTGAAACAGTTTGCTAAAACAGAAAGAGGTTGTTCAAACACATGTTTTGATGCAGTCAATGCAATAGCCGCAGTTCGTTGGAACGATAACCGTGTGGTATCTTTGCTGACAAATTTTGAGGAAACGAAAGTAAAAAGCAAAGTAGAGCGCAGAGTAAAAGGTGGTAGGAAAGAAATTAATATTCCTTTTTGTGTCACGTCCTACAATAAATATAAAAATGGTGTAGATTTATTCGACGCGCATGTGGAAACATATTTTGCCTCCATACAGGGAAAAAAATGGTACTGGCAACTTTTCATAAACTCTTTTGAAACGGCTCTTATTGCGGCCTGGAAAATTTCTAAACTGTTCTGCCCTGATGAAGCACAAGGCCTCTTGGAGTTCAGAAGATCTGTCACAATTAGTTATTTAGGTGTAACAATTTCAAGGAATAATATCAGGCAACGTGGTCTTATTCAAAGTAACAGAGAGCTCCTAAGTCTGAACAATGAACATGTATTGATGAAAAAACCCAGAGGGACGACAAAGAAGATGCCAGTTCAAGAACTGCAAGAAAAAACCAACCACTGTGTGCTCTAAATGTAATGTTGGACTTTGCCTGGAATGTTTTCCTAAATTTCACCTATGAATAAGCTTAATGAAATGTAAGTCATATTTCTTAAATTTTAGTAGTGTATTGGACCGTTGTCCTATTTATAGGACAGCTAATATCTTTAACAATTAAAAATATTTTTTCAAAATTTTGGTTTAATATGCTTAGTTACTCCATATTAATGATATGGATAAAGTTTTAAAAGATTTCAGAAATATTTAGTTGGTGTGGTCCAATATGGGTTAACTTTCTTCTTAATGCAGCTGCATCTTATGTTTAATTTAAATCTAGTTTGGGTTTTCTTTTTTTCTCACCACTCCTCTGAAAGACTTGTATTGTTTTCTGATTCAGCTTTTGGACCCTGACTTTATATATATAAATTATGTTTTTATATATAAATTATTACACCTAAAATGTCTCTGTAAATTTGTCCAGCCACAAAATCTCAGATTTGAAGGAATGTTTATTTAGTAATGTTTGTTATATTTTTGTGTGATATAAATTAATAAAAGTATTTCATAACTGTATAAATGTTCTTCTTTGGTTTAATTTTTTTAAAGAAAAGATATGATTAAAAAATATTTTAATAAAAGTATTAAAACAACATATGCCTGTAAATATATTTTGATTTCATACTACTAACATAAAATAATAAATTTTCGCATAAAATCAAAATAGTATTAAGTAGTATAATGATTCATCATTTTATTATAAACAATGTTCTGTTGAAAAATATTAAATCTAGCAGTAATAAATGTATTGAAATTACAGGTATTAAGTCCTGGTGCTTTTAAGTCCTGTACATGTTTGTAGTTTGATGCTATTGCATATATAACTATTTATTTTTAAAAGGATTTTTTTTAACATATTTTGCAGTAAAACTATGTTCAGGTGAAATAAATCAATTACAAGAGTAGAAAAAAAAAATATATGAAAATTAAAATATTTCTTTACTGAAAGTTTCTTTTTTCTTTTCTTTAATAAAAAGATAAAAGTAAAAATAATGACCATATTTTAAAGTTAATGCATTAACAGAACCTCTAACATTTGTAAAGAAATAAGCATAAGAAATTATTTTATTTTGCTGCCTCCTCCTCCTCTTGGTCTAATTCAAATTTTTGAATGACATTTTCAATTGCATACATAGCTTCTCTTCTTTTTTTGGACAATTCTCGCAGCCTGCAAGAGAGAAGTTCACAGAATTTGCCTGCTGTGTCCTCTCCAGGCTTTTTTTTTAAATAGTTAGAAATTGTTTTGGTTGTTTCCAACAGCTGGGTTGAGAAAGAGCTTGAACTGGGATCTTCCATTCTCTTCCTCTTACCCAGATATTTAGTGGATCTAAAAATCAAAAACTTTATTAGTGAAGCATGTAGGAAAAAGTGTGTATATATAAATATATATATATATACTCATATAAAGTGGACACTGTGACTATTTGTGTTAGTAACATTAGTATTAGTTACTTTAATATTTATAAACACAGACTTCTTTAGTTTCAAATTAAATTTTTTTTCTAACATACCTAAAAGTTTTCTGTTTTGTTTTGTTGTTATTTTAGAGTATAATGACAAGAAGCATCAGATATTCTACTATGATCCAAGTGTTTTACACACTTTTAAGTTAAAATAGCTTTAAAATCATTAAACTGGATGATAGCATCATATACAATTTTTAAAATTTAAGAAACACAAATGTTTTTTGAAACTCACTATTGAATGACAAAGTTGTATCTGATGCACTTAAAAATCCTGTCAAATCTATCTTCATAGTTTAGAGAAAATGTTCATATATAATATAAATAAAACATGATAAAGTAAAATAAATTTTTTTACCCAGTTGCAGGCATTTCAAAGCT
This sequence comes from Pardosa pseudoannulata, assembly GCA_032207245.1. NCBI lineage: Eukaryota > Metazoa > Arthropoda > Arachnida > Araneae > Lycosidae > Pardosa > Pardosa pseudoannulata. Next base: position 64,336,960 of record CM063507.1, on the reverse strand, counting down.
TGCAAAGGCAAATGAAGGTGCATCAACTGTTCCTTCATCCTCAAAATCATTATCACTAAAAATAAACACTATGTTAGCATCACAAAAAGTGGTGGCAATAGAACATTTGAAATGCAATGTGATTTATTAAATGCGAATAACTACAACACTTCTAAATAATTTAAATAAATTTACTTCCAGAATCTGGATACTCAATCATTAATTCATACAAAAAACAATAAAAACACATGAATTTTTAAACTTAAAAATAACTTACATGACTTGAGAATCAAGAGTTGCTTGGGAATCGACAGGCTGAGATAATTCCTCCATTTGATCCTCCGAGGCTTCCCCCCTCTCTATATTGCTTACTGAACTAAACATAAATCAACAAACAATAAATATATTATTAAGTTAAATTTATAATTTGAGTTTTAACAAAATTTTAGAATACATATGTATAAAATGAGTATAGATGAGACTTATTTGAATGCATGAAAATTTGTAATGCTGATTCCTTTATTTGACTGTTTAATGTATTATAAAACCATTTAAAGAATAAACAAAAGTGATTTATATTCTAGATACTTCTTTCAATATACTTATTCATTCCCTTTTAAAATAAAGCATATATATAAGAGTAAATGCACATACGTATTATAAAAGTTTTTTAGTACAGATTTAAATAAAAACCAGAAATAAGAAATGGTGGAAAATGAGTGATATATTAATGAGTAAAAAATTTTTCGTATCACAATGGAAATTTAAAAAAAAACCCCACATAACTATGTTTAGTCAGCTTTTCAATATTTTTGATAAGATATTTCTTTGTGTTAAAATTTACAGCTTCTTTTAATGAAAGCTTACAACAACTGATACATAAAATCATCCCAGAGCTTTAAATTACTACTTTTGGAAAATTATGAAGAGTATATTATATCATAAGATTCATGCAAACAAACCTCGAATTTTCTCTGCATTTGATTAACAGGGAATTTAAAGTTTTGTACAGTGGCCACTTAGGTATATATATATCTGCACTTGCAGCTCCACTGTACGATTTTTCTTTTGTTTTTTTTTTCTCTGTTGTTTCTGTCCCTCTGGACCTTCCACTTTTTTTCAGCTTCAGAGGCTGTAAAGATTTCATTAAATGATGACATGCTTTAACAATATAGCCAGAAAAATACAATTATAAAAAAACAATAAATTTGATCTACTCACCAGTCATTTGGAACTTCTGTCCTATTACTTCCCAATATGTTTTTTTTTTAAGACCAAATTTTTATAAACTCTATGGGATTTATTAAATAGAAATGGGTAATTTCCCACTTCTAATATAAATAACTCCACGTTCATAGCTGCTGCCATTGCTCTGACTGTGTACGTAACTAGACGAATTCCTATTGGCTGTCACAGAACGGAAAACGTCGACAGAAACAGAAAAAGTTCAACATTTTCTACTCCGTATTCTGCTGGCGTTCTGTTGGGCAGAAACAGAAAAGACCGGAAGTGCGTAGGATTTCCGTTTCTGTCGCGTTTTCTGGTGAAGTGGAGTCCAGCCCTTAGACAACCTACAACTTTTTACCAATGATGTGCAAAGTGTTGGTAAAGGTAAAGTGTTGGTTTGCTTTTTCTAGTTTTTGGTAAAAACCTTTAAATCATGTGCTCCCTTATGTTGGAGAGTTCTCACCTAAAACTACAGTTGGGACTCTAGTCCTCTGAAGAAAAAAATTCTAGCTACACTTCTTTGATCAGTTATGTAATGAATTGCATGATTCAGTGCTGCAATGAATAAAAATCAAGGTAATGGTCCATAGCATTTTTTAAATATTTGGACCACCTTGAGGTACTTTATATATACAGTCCAACCTCCAAATAAAGACATCCCAAGAATGACAAATTTGTCCCTTAACTAATCTCTCATTTGAAAACTTAATTCAGGGGTTGATTTTGAAAAGTTTTAATGGTAAATTATAAGACTGACGAAGAGATTCCTTATCTTTAAGTTTCGTAAAATAAGAAGTTCCTTGATTTGTTCCTTATTGTTTTTTCGTAATAAAATTTAAATAAATACTTATGTTGTTTTATGTACTCGGCACTCAATTATATACATTAACACATATTATTACATTTATAAACCTAGTATACACTTAATTGAATATATGCTCACTCAAACATTCGCACGTCGAGTCGACGTATGGTTATCTTTAGTGTATAGTGAAATATGGTTATCTATCTAGGGTTAAGATCACTATTAACATAATCAACCCACCAAGTGGGAAGATGGGGTTTCTTTTTTTTTCGGTACCCTCAACCTTTGAAAAAGACAATGATTTACTTGGATTTAGATCATTAAATCTAAAAAGGTGTTCTAGCCATCTAATATGGCTAGCCTTCTTAACAATATCTGGTTGTCCAAATCTGTTATAGATAATTACATTGTATCTTATAGGTCTCATCTTGCTTAACTGCTCAAAAGATCTTTTGGAGTATTTTAATTAAAAAATCAGCAACTTATCTTCTTCAGATTTATTTAATGGCTAGCACTTTCTGCCATGCAGAGCAATAAGTCTAATTTAGGTTTTTATTAATTTTTGTTTTAACTTTGATAACTTTGGACTTGAGTTGGTTGCTCAACCAGTAGATGGACTTGTTAGCCATAAGTAACCTATTGTTTACTTTAATTTTTATATCATTAATATTACTGTTAACACTTCCAATGTATTTAAACTGCTGTACACGTACAGCAACCTAAAATTTAATTTTCTCTTGGTTAATAATTTCCATGCTAAAAATCACATTAGTAATAATCAATTATTTTGGCAGTATATTTTTGTAATTTTATTGTGATAAAATAGTAAGAAGATATTAAAAGCAGTATTTTACATGTAAAATTTCAACATTTTGTTATTTTCTATTGTTGATGTAATTTTACTTTATGCAATTAATGTGCTGAAAGTATACCTAATCTACAATAATAAAAGAGTAAATAAAATGAAAATATTAATGTGTGTTTTATAAAATATTCAAATGTTTTTCACGTATCAATTAGTAAAATTTTTTAATCTTCCTTCCTTTGCAGTATGCAAAGAAAAAAAAATAAACAAAAAAGCCCTCTCTATTATAATGTTAGATCATTTATACTAAAAAATGTGAGTTCATGGGAGGTATTCCTTATCCTGATTTGTTTTTAATATAAATTTTAAGAATAGTTATTGTCTTTTGCAATACTAAATCCAATGAAATAGTAGAATTAAATGTATGTCTAATCTATGAAACATTATCAATATTGTTATTTTTTAAATATTTCTTAAACTAGGTGATGAGCTATGTTAAACCAAAAATGAATTTCTTGCCTTAAAATTTCACTTTCATCGGATATGTTGTAATAAGAAACATTTTTATTCTTATTGCAAGAAACATGGCAATAAGATAAAATTCTTTTGCTTTTATTCAACGTTTTCCATATTTATTTTTATTAAAGCTAAATTTTTTTAATAAACCAATTATGAAAAATATAGAATATTTTTCTGAAAAGTCTAGATTGACCGGAGTGCCAGACAGACACTTAGAGCGCCACTGAGTCAGTGTTGCACAAAATGCATATTTTTACAAGACAGCATAACATTGACTTTTAACACAACATATGTTATACATTCAATTTTAACATGAAAACAGAACACATTCATTATGTTTTGAATGAAGGAAATCAGTAGAAGAAAACAAATTGCTCAAAATTGGTTTTAAATTGGGTAATTCACAAAATGGGAAATTTAAGAGAAATGTGTACCCTTGTGATTCATTACAGAGAGAGCAACATCCTCAGCAAATATTATCCAGAGCAATAATTTCATTGGACTTTTTTTGTTTGTTTGTTTTTTGTCATATGGAACATTCTTTGTGGCGTTATATTAGCATTACCAGAAACTTTAGCAGTTTTAGGAAATGTTTTTGATGTGTTTATTGTCTTTATTGCATTTAATTTTGGAACTAATGATTTCAGAGTTTGTTTCATTAAAGCATATTGTTCTGGTGTTTCAAGTGAGTCTATTAAATTTATATAGCTCTCCTTAAGGCTTTCATGTTCCTGCTCATGAACTTGTACATTCTGTACATTATTTTCTCCCCTTAATTCTTTTAAAATAACCTCAGACTCTGGATCTTTTTCATCAGTTACCATTGGTTCTGTTACTTCATTTCTTGTTTGGTTTGAATTGGTGTTCCCAGCAGCATCTCTTTGGCTGCACAAAAAATGTATGTGCTTGCATATATTCCACTTTATAGTAGAATCAATGCAGGAACATATGTATTGATGAATACATGTGTTGCACCAAAACTGGCATTTATTACATGTTTCTTTTACTTTAATAATTTCATATACTTCATTATGATGAGTAGAATTAAGAAAAAATTTACCATTCATTTCTAAAATGTCAGATTTGAAATCTAGACTATTTTTATGTCTAACTCTTAAATCTCCTAGTCTGCTTGTGATTTTTCCTTTATTAATTACAATCAGTCTGTCAAATAGTTTATCACGTAAAAGATTCATAATTCCGTGGAGAGCTTTATCCAATGTTTTTGTGTTTTTATGGTGTAAATATATATATTTAAGTGTTCTGTGCATCTTTTCTATGTGCATATTTGTGTTTAATCCACTATGTATTCTGAAACAATATGCCCAAGTTGTTGCATTGCATGCATAGTATGTTTCAAAGTATATAGCAAATTCTTTGGTGTCTGGGTCATTTTTTAATTCCATTAATGCAGCATGAAGTGTGTTATTGAATCTTGTGATGTCTCGCTCTAACATGAGTGATCTTAGCATTTTGTATGTGTATGCTTTTTTTTCTGTTCCATTTATCTTTTTTAAGTTCCTTCTCCAGGTTCTATCTACGTGCCATGCACAAAATAAACGTTTTTTGGGAATACCCATTTCTTTGACCCATGCATTATAAAATGCTTCAGCCATATCTGACATGAAGACATTTGGAGTTATTATGCCCACTTCATTTTTAACTAATGAAAAAAATAAAGATAAAATAGATTTATCAGATCTATTTGATATCATAAATGCACAGGGAAACCCTTGGCGCATGTCATCTAACACAAGAAGTGTGATTAAATCAAATCCATAACCAATAACTCCATGTGTGCTGTCCAGGGTTGGAAAAAAATCATGATTTTTTTTTTTTTAAATCAGATTTTTTCGATTTTTTTCTGGATTCTTATTTTAATTATTGTTGTGTTTTTATATTTTTTGCAATATACATGGAATAGTTTGTTATAAGTAACAACTTATTTGTCTAGTATATTCTATACACTGATTACCTAAAATTAAATACATAAATTTTCATTTAAATACATTTCATTATTTTGTAATTGGATGGTGCAAACTAAATAAGATGTAAATTTAAAGAACAAATTAAATATTCATTTAATACAAACTATTTGTTAAAAAAAAAAAAATCACAATTATTTCAATATTTTTTAAGCAACGAATGATGGATTTAACTGTTTCAATAAAAACGCTACTTTTGAGGCCGTATCCACTCCTAATTTGTTATGAAGGCTAAAATGAACAATACCAAAAGGAGAAAACTTTTTATTCTAACAGATGATGACACGGCTGTTGTTATTTAGTAGATAAACTGGATATCAAGTTCTTTAATACTCTCTTTATCTCCCATTACATAAAATGAATTCCACCAGTCATAACTAGTCATTGTATCTACCCATACTACATACTTTCTGATAACAACCCCTAAATTCTTGAAAAACACATGCTATCTATTTACACTTATTTACTTATTGGTATTTCTGTGCCAACTGATTCCCAATTCTCCTGTCTTTGGGAATATAGGTTTTAAGAAAAGTGGAAAAAAAATGATTTAAATCAATGATTTTTTTAAAAAAATCAACTGATTTAAATCATGCCAACCCTGGTGCTGTCTATGGAAATACAATCAGATCCAAATTTTTGAAGCAACTCCCTCTGATCATCATTCATGATTATTAAAAGAAAGTCATCATTATTGAGACATGTGTTCTCTGACACTTCACCCTGTGGTTTGTAAAACAGAACACATGATGATTCTGAATCTTACATTTGTGTAACCCACAAAGGCACACTCACATAGCCATTAGTGTGTTTAATTACATTGGATGATAAATTGAAACTGTTTTCAATGTTATGCAGGTCTTTCCGTGTTAATAAACATAACCTTTGGAGATCACGGCCTACAAAAGCTTGAATACTATCTAAAATGTCATCAAATGGTATTTTAAGGCAATTTTTGTTGCTAAGGATTGTTTCTCCTCATATGTGAGGCTAAGATGTTTTAAGTCATTGGTATGTCCTACGTGTGTTGGTTGAATGTAGGCTGTGAAATCTCCTTCTTTAGACTTTACTAGTTTCAACGATGCAGGGCAATATGCGTCTATTTTACAAGACCCAGATAATTTTAAATGTCTTAAACCAACACCACGAGATTTAAAGTACCCAGATCAATGACATTTAAAATAGAAATTAGTATTACCATTACTTTGTAATTTTACTGCCATACCTGATAAATTTTGACTTTGTTTCCTGTTCTATTTCATTTTTCCACTCAGTAAATTCATCATAAGATTTAAATTTTAGAACTAATTTTTCCAATTTAATGCCATGAATACCTTTAAAGTGATGTTTCACTACTTTTAAAAATTTCTTTGGACATTTATTGAATGCCGAAGTAACTGGTAAATTTTTATTATTGTGAGTGTGTTGGAAATTATATTAATTTTTATTGGAAAATAGGTTGAATGATTCATTTGAATTATGTGTTTTCATATGTCACCACAAATTAAATTTTTTTGCAAATAATTTGTTACAAATTGAACATGGAATATTACCTGACTTTAAAACTTTTATTGGTGGAATTGATCTATTTGAATGAAGAGTTCGAATGTGTCGCATCAAATTACATTTTGTTACAAACTTTTTGCGCTAAAATGAACAAGAAAATTCGCCAAATGTATCTTTACCTTCATTTTCTCGTAGTTGCTTTGTTTCTACTGTGAGAAGGGTTCTCACATGGCGCAACAAATTGAATTTTTTAGCAAATGATTTGCTGCAAAAAGTGCACGGAAATTTACTATGGGTGTCTGTTTCTTCTAGCTGAACTTCGATAATGTTTGAAGTTTCTTTTTCTGCTATTTGTTGAGATTCCATTGTGTGAAGGTTTCTCACATGGTGCAACAAATTATATTTTATTGAAAACAATTTGCTGCAAAAAGAGCAGGGAAATTTACTAAGGAAGGTTGTTTTTTCTAACTGAATTTCGATTATATTTGAAGTACTATTTACTGCTAGTTGCTTTGATTCCATTGTGTGAAGGGTTCTCACATGCCGCAACAAATTAAATTTTTTCGAAAATGATTTGCTACAAAAAGAGCAATGGAATTTACCACAGGATGCTGTTTCGTTTAGCTGATCGATTATGACTGAAGTTGGTCCATAAAAGGTCCTTTTCTCTTTAATTTCAACAGACATGACGGAAGAACTGAGCATAAGACAAACCAAGCACTATCAATTGTGTTCAACTGCTCCTCTCAAAGTAAACACAGCACCACAACGCTTTATGGTAGTGACGTCACGTCGTAGAAGGTCACATGATCAGCTGCGAAAACAAGCAAGGATTCTAGAGCAAATGCTGAGGAGGTTTTAACCCCGAGACGCTTGTGTCCACACACAACCGGTCCACAACTAGGAGTTGTGAAGGGCGGGATTTGTAATATCGATAATCGTTTGCGTTAAACCAATCAGAGTACAAATAGATGAAAATAAACAGATCCACGTGAATGAATATTTATTTGCATTGAAGCTATTGCTGAACGACCATGCTTTCTTCTTAGCAGCAACATTTTGGCCATGGCCCGCTCATCAAACTATACCCAGGAAGAGATAGACGTTATAATAAGCTATATAGAAAGAACACCTCATTTGATATCGGGTGAATTTAATAAAAATTGCCCATCTATAGCTGACATGAACAAAGAATGGGACAATGTAGCCAGCTTTATGAATGCTTGTGGCATGGGTCTAGAGTGGAATTGAAATAAAAAATAAATGGAGCGACCTAAAATACAGGACCTAGAAAAAGGCATCAGCAATCAAAAATTATGTACAAAAACAGGAGGTGGTCCTCGAATTAAAGACAAATTAACGAAAGTTGAAGAAAGAATTTTAGGCCTTATAGGGGAGAAACGTGCATGTCAGGAATAACGTCCTTACAGTATGACACAACAGCGAGCATTGTAAGTATTTTAGAAAAAAAATTGCCTTCTGTAAATATGAGCCCCTTAAACCAATGAATTTATTGATAAAACTGCTATTGTAAACGTAACAAACAGTAATATTTTACAAGATATGTAGATCTGATATGTGTGTATATGTATATATTTATATCTTGATCGTCATTAAAAAGGATATGTAATAATATGGAAAATTTTGTAAATGCAAATTTGTAAATGTGTTAAGTGTTAAAACAAATAACTAATTGTCATGTGTTTATTCTTATAGATACCTACTATAAGTAAAGATGTGGAAACAGGAAAAAAAAAGTTTTGTAAGTTAACATAATTTTGAGTATTTTAAACTTTTTTGTGTGAATGGTTTTATTGATTTTTTTTTTTACTTATAATTTCAGTAATCCACTGATTTATCTTTTAAAATAAATTAAGCTCTTCTTATAAATGCAATGTATTTTTCTCTTTGGGCTGCACATGAATAAAAATATGTAATGAATAAAAGGCATCCTAAATTTAATTTTTATCCAATTTATAATAGAATTATGCATTCCTGGATAATATTTTTACTGTGCTCTCATTTAAAATATAAAATTTTAGTATCTTTAGCAAGATAAGTAAGGCAAATTGAATATTAGATATTCGTATATACTTTTATTTTTTAGGGTATGAATGAAAAAAAAAATGTCAACATCCAATGTTCTGCATTTTAAAATTTTTCTTGAGTTGATAGTTGTTAATGAAAGTAGATATTTATAATGAAGTTTTATGCAAAACATATTCTTTCTTATATCCTTCCCAATTACTTTACAATCTGTATATTAATATCAATATTACTTGTTTAAGATAAGTCAACTGACAGAAATAATGAGTTATATGATTCCATTGACTTTATTTTTAAAAATATTTTAGATATTTTTTCATACTCAAATCAAACATGGAATTCTGGGTGTATTATGTTAAATCTTGTATTTGTAATGTTGCAATTTTTATTTATTTTTGTAAAACAGAATGTTTCAATGAAAGTGAGGTTTATATTTATATAATTTTCCTTATCTATATAACAGATGAGTTACAAGATATATCTGACAATATATCTGAAAAGGATGTATCAGAATGTGTAGTCTCTCAATCTCTGGAAAACATAAACAAAGAAAACAGCAAGTCAAAATTATGCATTACATTATATAAAGTTGACAAGAATTTGCTGTAGATGTATACCAATAATTGACCCTTAATGTGCCATTCTAATATTTTAATATTCAATATCTTTTAATCATCCTAGATTAAGCATATATGATTAATCTGCATGTAGTAGTACAGGCAAATTTCCAATTATGACAATCAGTTAGTGAAAATCTGTTATAGAATTACAGTAATTTGATATTATTTCTCCCTTAAAATAGTAATTTGGCAGTTTTTTTTTAAATTTCTTACAAAAAAATGTGGAGATTAAAAAAAAAACCCAAAATTTACAATTTCAATTTGCTGCTACCTTTTTATATACATTTTTAATGAAGTACAATACAGTTTTTGTTGGTGTAAATTAAATACCTGCATTTAACTTTTAACTGTAGTTTTAACTGAGGTATGTACTACTACTTTAACTTAACTTCTTCTTACATGTGTGGTGGTACTCAGTTCAATGTAATGTAATGTTCATATCAAGTTGTTAACTTAATTTTCTCTTTGCAACTGTATTAATAAATGTTTAATCACTGAACTGCTCTGTTTCAAGTGTTTTTGATTCTAAAAAGAAGTATAGTGAGTAATATATACACATTTAATGTTTATCTTTGCAATAAAACAGCTTAAAATATGTAAAGATTTTTTAAGTTGTTAATGCTTATTTAATAAGTTCATTTTTATTTTGAAGCTTTGTTTTTTATTTTCAGACATGGCAGGATTGAACTTTGAGACGCCTTCATACTGGCGTACGCAGAATAAAAGAAGTAAGCAATTAATACTTACATTATTTCAGTTATATTTATAATGAAATAACAAGTTAACATATTCTGTCCACTCACCCCTCTTTTTTTTTCAGTGTATGCTGAAACATAAATGTTTTTTTATAGTTCAGATTTGCACATGATTGACATTGCTAAAACCTCTTAAATATAATAAAGAATATGTTAGAACCTTTATTATAACTTTAATATATATTTTTCTTTTGACAAAAAGTTTCAATAGTCAGTTTACTTCAATTTAGTAAAAAAATATTCCTTCATATAACTTGTTTTAAAGCAATAGTATGATTTGCTGGATTTTCAAAAGCAAGAACATTAAATATTCTGTTTTTACTTGCTCAACTGTCTTTTATACAATCTTTATTAGTATGGGATAGGGTTGTTACATAAATTATTGAATGTTTTTGGACTTCATGGGATTGGCTGTTCATGTATACAGAACAATGAACATTTATAATGTTACCAATACCAATGTAATAAGTTCTTTCTGTGCCTTATTAATTTATAAAAAAAATGTTTTATTGGCTTTTGTATGCCAGTGGAAATGTGAAAACAGTTATTTGCTTAAAGCAAACAACTGCTTTTATGTTTAAAACATTGTATAATAAATGTAGAAATATTCTGTGGTTTTTAATATCAGAATTATAAATTTTATATAAGATCTCATTTTTATTGTCCTTTTTCAGCCATCAACAGAGAGGGTGAAGAGAGAGAAAGCTTCTTAGAAAGAGAAGATACCGAAGATCAAATTATACAAACTCAACAAAACATGCATGATGGTTTACAGATTTTGCTAAAAAATCAAGAGCTAATTAAAGAGGAACAAAAAAAATCAAACTTTTATTTGGAATCGTTATTGGAAGAACAAAAAACAACTAATAATATCTTAAAATCAATTGAAAAAAATATTTCTGTATTAGCAGAGGGAGCTAGCAAAACTGAAAAATAAATTGTTTTATTTAGTATGTTTTATATGTATTATTATTAACAGAAAGATTTTCTTATCACATTTTTATTATATCAAGTACAGTGAAATACGTTTAACACGAAATAACATCACGGTCCGGACTACAAAATAGGGAATTTAATGCATTTTTGTTCTTTTAACACGAAACAGAAATCGTTTAACACGAAAAAAAAAGTTCGTTTTTAATTTCCAATGGAATGTATGCAACAAGTCACAAGAACGTTTTTGTGGAATTAGTACTTAAATTCTGGGAACTGGTTACTCTTCCTATCAATAGTATTCTCCATCCGGTCTCTCTCCCCCCCTCCCTTGTATGAATAGAATTCTTATCTGTACAAAAGAATTGACGATTGTAGGAATTCACTTAAATTGTTCTCATAGCAGTGGGGAAATTCCCCGCCCATCCTGGCGCTCAAGACTGATGGGCTTTCATTTCTGTAACAGTAGTTTCCAGAGTTAGTTGTTTAGAGACAAAATCAAAGATAATTTCGTTTTTCTTTGATAAACAGCATTATCAAAGGAGATGAAATTTCTCAAAATTCTCATTCTCCTGATAAGTCATCTTTAGAGGGTCACTGGCCGATGGACGAAAGAAAAATGAATATGTGTTGTTTGTCACAAACATGGATTTCAGAAACGTTCATATGTTGTATGCAAAAAATGTGATGTAGCTCTCTGCATTGACAAAAATTGCTTTGCCAAGTATCACACGTTAGAATGTTTTAAACATCATGCAAGATTAAAATAAAAATTACTCTCTGCTCTTGTCAAAAGATCCGGATTTTCGCAAAGCATCCTGATAGACTACAAAATTTCACTGCCCAATTTACTGTGGACATCAAGCATATCAGTGGAAAGGACAACGTGGTAGCTGATGCTCTTTCTTGGATCAAAGTTATTTCCACTTACCCATTATCTTACAATGATATTGCTCATAGCCAACAAAACGATGAAGAACTTCATATTTTATTTCAGCAGCCCACGGACTTGATTATGCAGAAAATAAGATGCAGTCCCAAATGGATTTGAAATGGTCTATTGTGATGTTTCTTCAAACGTAATCTGTCCATACATTCCAAAGTCTCATAGATATCAAGTGTTTCGTAGATTTCATGGCCTAGCTCATGAAACGAGATATTGTGAATTTTACACTGTCTTGTATTGCCTGTCAGAGGTCGACCATGTTCATTCACCTCTAGCTGAGTTCAAGTTGCCAAATGAGCGATTTTTCCACATCAACATTGATATCATTGGCCGGTTCCCTCTATCGCAAGGTATCCCATATTGCTTGACAGCAATTCACAGGTGGCCTGAAGCTATACTTCTGCCTGACATTCGGGCAGAGACAGTCACTTACTCCTTGTATAGTGGGTGGATTTCGAGATTCAGCGTTCCACAGACCTCCACAGACAGAGGTTCACAATTTGCAAGTGAAGTGTTCCATTCTTTGGTAAAAAAACTTCGGCATACGTATCTCGCATACTGTTTCTTATCATCCCCAAGCAAATGGTGCAATTAAGAGATGGCATCAAACCTTGAAAGCAACTATTATGTGCCACACTTCAGTGCACTGGGTGTCCGAATGGTATACAAAGAAGATCTGCATTACTCCCCGGCTGAAATAGTGTATGGTGAAAATCTTTCTTTACCTTCCCCGTTCTTCGTCCAGCGCGAACCACCAGCTACGGAGAATGGTTTTATTAGGAAACTAAAAGCCCATATTCAGCAATTGTGACCAACTCCAACATCTAACCACTCTGCAAGATCAACCTTTGTGTACAAAGATGTCAGTGTTTGTTCCATGTCTTCCTGCGAGTGGATGCTGTCCATCCATCCTTGTTGCCGCCCTACACAGGGCCCTATAAGGTTCTGTCATAAACAGATAAAAATTTCACTATCCTTACGGATAACAAGAAAGTGACTATGACTATTGACAGACTGAAACTAGCTCATCTTTTGCCGGACAGTCTTGAAACTCCTAAAAGTAGACTTCATTCTCCTTTGGACCACACATTATCTGAAATTCCTTTGGGGAAAACAGCAAAATTCTATGCATGAAAAGTTACCGACACATACTCGCATTGGCCGGAGGATTCATTTCCCTGCTAAATACCAAGATTTTGTTACTTAAAAATTTTAACAAAATTTCTTTTTCCCAGGAAGGGGATGGTGTGGCGGCTCTAGCATCAAGCCACTCATTTATTGAAATGTAAAATATATGTTGCATCTGGCAACATGTAAGATCATTCCACGTAGTAATAGGAATGCGAGAGATGCTGTTCGCTGTGCTAATGCATTGTATTAGTTCCTGTAAATAATGTAAGATTAAATGTATATAATTTAAAGATCTGATTTTTCTGAAGTACACTATCGGCATTGCATCATAGACGACAAAATGGAAATGGAAACAAACCTTTGGTCTGAAAGTGCAGTATTTTTGCTTGAGTCCGATAAATTGTTTCGGAAAGGCAAGTGTCCTTGAACAGTAACCACAGAAAAGCATTACTTGTTGGTTTTCATTTGTTCCTAGATTCTTTAAATACATGATTGACGGTTGAGTGTCAGAACTTTTGTGATGTCCACAAATTATAATTATTTTGTTGCCGCTAACTGTCTTTATTTGTACTTTCATTTGAGTATGCAAAGTTTTGACAAGTGGCAGAAGATCTGTGTGTGCAGACGCGTACGTTTCAGCAACCGGCTGTCTTATAAGTTGCAGTCAGGCAAGAAAGAATGAGGAGAGCATTCTCACGCGGCGGTGGAATCCGGCGTATTTCACCCTCAGAAGCACTTCTGCATTCGACTGCGTGATCCAGCTTGCTTGACAAGAACGTTTGCCGGATTGCTTCAATTGCATGCTGCAAGCATTGTATCTGCCCTTATTTGCTTTGTTTCTTTCGTTACTATTATTATTTTTATTATACACGTCAGTCTCGTATTAAAAGAATTTTAACGCAAGCTTGCTTTTTTTAAGTTTATTTTTCGATTCGCTAAAGTAGTAGCATTACAATGGTGCAAACACCACTACACGTTTATGTTGTAATATGAACGTATATCGAATTGTTATTGAACTTTAATTAACTGTCAACGTTTGAATAAATTTTTAATATATTTTCTATATTATATTAAATTTTAGAATAGTTGTTTTGATATTTAATATAGATTCTTTTTTATTTCTTTTAAAAAGAAAATACATAACATTTTCTTGTTTAAACAAAGTATTATAGAAACAGTTACTGTATATGTTTTAAAATTTGTTGAATACTGTGTTAGAAATTTCTTTGTTCTTCTTTTAAAATGTTAATTGAAGAATAATTGTGCAAATGTTTCCCATTCCCCCCCCCCCAATTTATATTAGTTCTGTCAGTGAACAATATTAAGACTCAAATTCTATGGACTTTAGTAAACTAGTGTGAATACAGAGGAGAGAGGAATATCGGGAAGTGGTCACTATTGTGTAAATTTTGTGAAACCCAGAAATAATAAAACGAAAAAAATGGAGGGTGAGCAGATTGCTAGGTCTATGGCATGAAACGTTTTCGTGGGGATGTGAAAATAAGTACTGTCGCTGTTATTAAGACTGCAAAGCAAAAAGTCATTAATAAGATTTTCAATGAATTCACCTCTATTGTTAAGATCAGTGCTTCCCCAAATGGGGCTGTGGGCATTAAAGTCACCTATAATGATTAGAGGAGGAGGGAGTTGATTGATGAGACTATATAATGATTGCTGTGACACAGAATCGTTAGTAGGCAGATAAATGCAACAGATAGTGATAAAATGCCTTAGATGTAATCGAGCTGCAACAGCTTGGATATTAGTGTTAAGTGTGAGATCTATGGAAGGAATGTCATATTTTATCAACAGGGCGACCCCACCAGAGGCACGTTCACCCAAATCATAATCATTGCGGATAGTTTTATAGTTGAGGAGCTTGAGATTACTTTTAGAATTGATAGGTTTCTTGTAAAGCCAGGCAGACAGGGTCATGATCGTAAACTAGAGTTTTCAGTTCATCCATTTTGTTTCGAACACCGTGGTAGTTCCAGGAAAGAACAGTCATCAAAAAGAAATTTTAAGGGGATTATGATTACTCGTGATACCTTTTGCCTCATTTTCAGGAACATCTTCATTCATTGATTCCCCAGAGATTTCGGAGTCTAAGGCACGTAAGTTTAAAATGCTGTCGTCGATATCAGGTTGTTTGGGAATTTTGTTGACTTTGAAATAGTCAGCTTTATAAGTAGATCGTTTTGTGAACACTGGTCTAGAAGGGCTACTTCAGGCTGTGTCATTTCCCGGAACCCCTGAGGGAAGGTCAGGTCGTCTACTTTTCGAAGGGTAATAAAGACCCCAAGATCCTACTACAGACCTATCTGCCTGCTGCCAACGCTGGGTAAAATGTTAGAGAAAATCATTACGAAAGACTAATGTTCCACCTCGAGATGAACAAATACCTGAGTGATGCCCAGCACGGATTTAGGAAAAACAGGTCATGTGAAACTGCTCTGAACTCCCTGATGGTAAAGATACAAGAAAACGATACAAAGTGCCTTTTCACGCACGCAATTGCGGTTGACATCACGGGAGCCTTCGACTCAGTGAAATGGGTTGATCTAATCCGATCCCTGATCGACTACAAATGCCCTTCTCAGCTAGTGAACCTGATTGCGACCTACCTGGAGAACAGGACGGTCATGATCAAATGGGGAGAGCAACAGGTTCCACATAATATTTCGAAAGGCTGCTCGCAAGGTTCCTGCTTGGGTCCAGTCATCTGGATAATTATAGCGGAAAAAATAATCAACAAACTACACAACCTAAGCTCAAACCTTCTAGTCTACGCGGATGACTTCCTGCTGATAACAAACGGTACCCATAGAAGGGAGATTCAGGAAATGAATTTACTGAATTTTTCGTGTGGTATGAAGGCCACGTCAGTTCTATCCTATGTTGGTTATATAGATGCCTGAGATGGCATAAGACTTGTATTCAGATGCTTGCTGGTGCACATAAAATAAGATCATGGTCACAATATTTGCCAAATTCAATGATACCTCTGGTAGTAACATACCAAAATGTGCTAAGTAATAACAGCTCACATTCCGTAAACACATTTGAAATTGTTAAATAAAGTCTGTTTTAAAATGTGATTTGTGTTTTTTGTTTTATTGTAAATTTACACAGTTTCTGTCATTGATTAAAAGGTTAGTGATATATTTGGTTATATTTCTGCTAATTTAAACTGTTTGATAAACTGCCTTATGTGACAAACGAGCGTGAGTGAGTAAGTGAGTGTTAGTTTTAATGGCGCAAAATCCAATATGGGACATGCTGCGCCAAACAAAAGGTAAAAATAAGCCATAATAGGAGCAATGTAATTTTCGTGATGAAAAATAAAACAAGAGTGACAAACAAGCAATGTAGAAAAGAGACAACAATATTGCAGTGTACCGTTGCAGAAAATAAAAGTAACGTTCCAATCATAGATATAGCAAAATATACTTCATTGACCAGACTGTATCGAGTTACAGCTTGGATTTTTAGATATATATTTAATTTAAAAGTAAATGAAGAAAAAATGTTTTCTGAATTATCTTCTACTGAAATGTATAAAGCAGAAAATTATTGGTTGAAAATTGCGCTGGAAGAAAGTTTTCCCGGTGAAGTAAAATGCCTAAGAAATAAAAATCCTATTCCTAAAGAATCAACAGTTTACCAGTTGAATCCAAGCTTATCAAATGATGATATACTCTTGGTGCAAGGACGGCTTCAAAAATCAAATTTACCATTTCATTTTAAATATCCGATATTACTTGATGTCACCACTTAACGTCTTTATGAGAAATTCCCATGAACAGGATTTACATGCAGGAACCTCAAATACCCTTGCTCAAACTCGTGAAATATTTTGGATTTTAAAAGGAAGACAGATTGTAAAATCAGTTTTAAAAAATTACATTGTATGCAAGAGGTACATCGCCCGAGCAGGATAGCAAGCAATTTCTCCTCTTCCTGGTGATCGTATCAACGAAGCCCCACCCTTTTTTATTACAGGACTTGAGATGCGGGACCCCTCTATGTGAAAGATGATAATGAAAATTTATATATTCTGCTATTTACATGCTCGGTTACTAGAGCTGTGCATCTGCAACTTGTAAAAGGCAAGACCACCTCTGAATTTTTGCTAACCTTTCGAAAACTTATTGCACGAATAGGTTTGTGTAAATTATTTATTCGGATTACGCAAAGACCTTCAAAAGGTCAGAATTTGAATTGAAACATCTTGAAAGATCTGGAAAAGCCATGCAGCATCCAGATGTCAAAAAAATTTGTTAATCACGGAATAACTTAGAAGTGCATAACTGAAAGAGCCGCCTGGTGGGGCAGATTTTATGAATGAATGGTGGGCTCGGTGAAAACTGGTCTTCGGAAAATAATAGGAAAATCATCTTTAGTCCTAAGTGAACTAGAGACCGTATTAATTGAAGTGGAGGCTATGGTAAATTGCCGACTGTTAACTTACATTTATCCTGATGCTAAGGTACCATACCCTATCACACCTGCACATTTTTTAGTGGGAAGAAGAGTTATGTGTCTCCCCAGTATAAAAATTAATGACCTTAATTTACCTGATACCAAAGAATTCAAGAAACGTTTACGATTAAGGGAAAACCTCTTGAATCATCTTTGGAAAAGCGAGTATCTCTTGGATTTGTGATCTGCACATCAAATAGATCAAATTAAAAACTGTGACTTTCAAGTAAACGACATTGTTTTGATGCAAGACGAACATTTATCCTGAACTTTCTGGAAACTGGGAAAAACTCATATTTTCCCCAGGAAGAGACAGTAAAGTTCGTTCATGTGAACTAAAAACTGAACTGCCATAATTAGGCGGTCAATACAATTACTGTACAAACTGGATTTGAAGAAATAGACTGAAAATTTTTATTTTTATTTTTTCATTTATTTGGACTTTAATACAAACTATTCTATTTGTTTTCTTGATTTTTTATAACTTTTTTTTTTTTTTTTAACAATTTAAAATTTTCTTGTGTACTTTTCTTTTCCTGTTTATTTTTTTCTATTTTAGTAGATTTAACTGAAACTTTACAATCATTATAATTTGACATATCGTAAGTATTGTTTTATTAACTTTAAGATTTCGGCTGGTACAGCAGTTGTACAGTAAATATTTTGAAGCCCAAAACTAGGCTAGGGTTCAACAGTTCTACCGTAGATATTTCTCCCCTTTTGCAGTGAATGGGTCATTACTCACTTGTCATTTGGCCAGTCCCTCCCTATTGTTGAAGTTTTGCTGAGTGCATCAGTACCGGGAAGGAAGAATGTGATTTTGTTTGGCGATATGTGGAACTACTGGCGCTTTTTTATCAATGTCCAGCAGTTGTTTGTAAACTATTCGTTCTTTCGTGTGAACCAAATCCGTTTGGAATCGAATCAAAGTTTCTTTCCTTCGTCGTTTATTTTTTTTATTTAGGTCTGATCATGGCTCCAAAATTTAAGGATATTTCTCAAAGTGAGATTGAAAAATTAATGAATGATTTTTAAGCTGAAAATTACGCTGATAGCGATTCCGATTGTGAAAATGATATCGTGGTAGCACCTAATAATCTTTAGATGAGAACAGCGCTAAAATTATAAATGAATCATCAAGTAATGCAAACAACTTTGAATGGAAAAATGTTGAAGAATTTGATTCTATAAATATTACGCCTTTCACAGGAAATACTGGAATGAAAGCAATCTTGGACGGGCAAATGCCATATGACTTTTTTAAAATTTTACTTACTATGGAAATCCTGGAACTTATATGTATAGAAACAAACAGATATGCCGAACAAGAGTTCGAAATTAGACCAGATGATTCTGAGACTCACTCCCAGTGAACTGAAGAAATTTTCTTGGCATAATTTTACTGATGGGTCATATTGAAAAAGATAGAATTCAAGACTATTGGACCAAAAATGAACTTTTAAAAACTAATATTTAGAAAAATTATGCCTAGAGATAGTTTTTTTCTATTCTAAAATTTCTGCACTTTGAAAACTATAACTTAGAGCCAAAGAAAGATTCTCCTGATTTTGACAGACTTTGGAAAGTTAGGAATCTATTCGAAAAACTGAATGCTATATTTAAGAGTGTTTATGAGCATACAAAAGTTTTAGCTCTGGATGAAATTATGATAAAATTTAAAGGACGAGTAGCTTTTCGGCAGTACATTCGAAAGAAAAGGAAATAATGAGGCATCAAAATGAATAAAATTACCAATAAAACTGGATATATATTTGACATATTTGTGGAACGTTAAGAAACTTTGAAATAATGTTTCTGCTTCATACAATGTTGTCGATTTAATGACAGGATGTGTAAATGGAAAGTGCCATAAACTCTTTATGGACAATTATTTCTGTTCTCCAGAATTGTTCTCTGATCTTTTACAGCGAAATCAGATTAATTGCTGTGGAACTGTACAATGCAACAGAAAAATGAAGTAGGGAATGACGGGTTATGGACCAGCGGCAGGGTTCATGGCCGAAAGTGGGCGTTATCATAACGTCATCTAGTTAAGTTGTTTTTATGCTTGTTGTTGAGATGTATAGGTCCTGCTTGTAATTATTTAGTTTCGGTTTCTAATTTCTTTTTTCCCGAATGGCAGCACTTTAATAGTTTCGGAATAGTTGGTTGGCAATTTTTCATCAGAAATCTATTGTAAAGACGTGTTGAAACGTGTAACCCATGACATCACACCCGTGTATGAATAGGAATGTCCAGCAGTTCAGTTGCACTATGCTGAGGATTTCGAATTCGATTGGTAATGAAAGTTTAGGAGTGTTTTATTTTATATGATGGCAACGGCTTTAGTTTTTTTTCGAATGGGGACTTTGAAAATTTTTTGACCAATACTGACATGCCGTCTTAGAACGAGACTCGTTTGTGTTAGAACTTGAATCATTGCCTAATTAAAAACTTCACAATTCGTTAAAAAAAAAGTCTTCATAATTTTTAAAATAATTACAATTTATTGCATTCGCAATACTTATATATACAGCTAAACCCACCTAAGAAGTTTTTTAAGGGATTAAAGAACAAGAGAACCAAGAGAATGAACTTCGAAAACGACAAAACTAGAAAAGTGCATTAAGAAAAATATTTTACCTAGTATTAATTTATTTTTCACATCTAAATATGTTTTCATAGATATATAGTGCTATTTTAAAATTAAGAACAAATTTAATGTTAATTGTTTAATTTATAATGTTTATTTTCGAAACATCTAAAATTTAAACTCAACTAAAAATGGTATAATTATAAAAATTTGCATTAATATATTTCTGAAAATTTTTATTTGACCTCTTTGCAACAGATTTATTATTATAATTTAAAATTTTCATTCTTGTCTGTGATGGTTTGTAAAAATAATCAAATTAACTTTGCTTATAAAAGTTTCTATATGTTGTGTCTTAAAAGCAGAGTGTAAGAATTAACTAATTCCTAAGAACTATTATTATGATTGCTGAAGTGATATATTTTTTTATATTCTCTGCAATCCTTTAATTTTCCTAGAATATATCTTTTGCATCTCTGTTCGATAAAAATTTAATCAATCCTCAATGAAATGTAAATAATTATTTGAGGTAAATAAAACTTCTTACGCGGGAAAATGCTTAAAAGTTAAACCTCTTAAACTAAGAACTTTACAATTATAACTATATGAATAAAACTGGGACTATAGAAAAAGAACGTCTTAAGCGGGAAAACGTCTTAAAAGGAAACTTCTTAAGTGGGTTTCAATGTATATATATTAAGAAAATTAGTTTAATTTAAAAATAAAAAAGTGTGTAGTTCTATTTTTTTCCTCTCACTTCCTATTTAAATAAATGCTATTCATGAATAATATATAATATATAATTAAACTCTCACTTTAAAATAATATGAAGTCCACTGATTTTGGGATATTGAATGAATAGATGCCTGCTCTCGGGCATGTTACAACTAGAACATTCATAATCTCTAGTGACAATGCAATAGTAAGTTGAAAGAGCATCTTTTGTTGAATACCCCTCACGTAGAAATTTCACGCTCTCATGTAAGATTGTTTAACCCTCTGGAGTCCACAGCCGGCCTTCCGGCCCTCTATTCACACGACCGCGCCGCTGGCCGAAAATTTCTGTGTCTGCCTACCCAACACCTCCTAAAAGAGCTATTGGTTAGAAATGATTGGTTTCCATGTTTTTTGTGTAATTAGTGACAACAATTCTTTAAATCGTAAAGCCATTTCAAAATTCATCACACCACCCCAGGTACAAATTGTTTACCCCCATCCACAAGATAATAAGAAAAAATTATTTTTTATGATTGATAGTGTACATATTCTGAAGTGTATAAAAAAATAATTGGTTGAACCAAAAAAATGATGGTCACTGTATGTTTTTTCCTAAATTTCCTGATGATGATGATAATCCTCAAATAGCCAAAAAATTAAAAACAGCCTCTTTTAAAACATTACGAAAATTATATGAGTATGAACGTTCAAATTTAAAGAAATATGCATATACTTTAATAACAAAATCTCTTTTTCCGACAAATATTGAAAGATAAAATGTTAAATTAGCTCTAAACGTTTTCAATAAAAAATTAGTCGAGACATTAAATGCAATAGGCGAAGCAGCAGATATCCTAGATTCTAAATCAACTGCACAGTACATTAAAATTATATCAAATTGGTGGGATGTAATGAATGTTAAAACTCTACTAAAAGGTGTACATAAACGAAATATTTATCAAGAACCATTAAAGTTAAATGACTTTCGTTTTAAGTTTTTAAATTGTTTCTTAATATGGTTAGATATTTGGAAAGAAAGCATTTCAGACACTGGTCGTCTAACACAAGAAACACATCTTGCACTGTCACTAACAACATATACAATTCAAGAAATCAGTCAATATTTTTGCATAAAATTGGTTGGTGTTTACTGGAACAAGAACCAAGTGAGGATATGCTGCGCCAAACAAATAAGCACATAAAACAAAGAAATTTAATTTAAAAGAAAGATAAATTACTAATCAAAAATTAAGAATTAAGAAAAAAAACAAGAGGTAAACGATGAATTATAAAAATTACAATTAAAAATTTTAGAGCATTAAATGAGGTTTAAAACATTGATGCAGATGAGAAATTCAAAGAGTTTGCGATGAGGAGTTTTGCCTAAAAGATCATTCCCCCTCATGTGTTGTGACCTTGTTGTGGTGAGTGGGCTTGTGTGTGCCAATGACCTGATGGGCTATGTCGACGGTAGTTTTACTACTGGTAGGGTCACCCATGTCGAACAGGCTGTCAGTGAGGTACCTGACGAACTACAACACACAACTTACAAAACATGATGGAAGGCCCAAAAAAGAATAAGGATGCTGCATCGTCCATCGCGGAGTTAAAAAAGGGACGCGTTCAGGATTTAGGTAGAGGATCCTGTTCGAAAAGTTTGTTACAGTGTCCAGAGTCAGCTGGTTCTTCACGAGCTGCTGATAACTCTAAGCTTTCTCTGTTAGAGAAAGCAACATCTAATGAGAAGGCCAGTCCTCCCTCTGATGTTGCCTGTGGTGACACTTGTCAACCAGGCAGCTCAGGGGCGGAGTCGAGCTGTATCACACCCTCAGCTTCAAGTCAAGGAAGGACTGAGGTCCAAGGTCCACTGCTGGGCGAGTGTATGGGCCCTAGTGGCAAGCAACTTACCCGCGGAGGCGCTGGATCCTCTGGTCTAACCAAGACTCAGAAGCGAAATCTGAGGCGGAAGCTGAAGTCTGCGGGCAATACGACCGTGCCCATTGTTTCTTCTGGGAGTGGTGCTGGTTCAAAAAGACCTTTGCCATCCAGTTCTACCCCATCACCCGGTCTGAAGGAGCCCCTAAAGAAGTCTAGGAAGGATCTCCAACCTAGCTCTTATGCGGGTGCAGTGAAGACCATTAAGTTAGCTGTTGTGGTTGATAATTACCCAAACAACAAGCTAACTGAGGAGAAGACACACGTCATCTAGCGTGCCATTCTTGAACGGATGGATTCTGTTCCTCTGGACAATCTGCCACTCAAAGTTGCTAGCACAGTTTTTGGAGAGGGGCCCTGATAGTCCAATGTGGGGATTGTACCACAGTGGACTGGATTAGGAACTCCCTAGATGGTGACAGACAGGTTTTGGATGGGGAGGCACTCAATGTATTGAGTGCTAATGAGCTACACAAACCCTGTAAAATTGCATTCAGAGCCAGAAACGTATATACTACGGATTTTGCAATCATACTAAAGCGCCTTCAAAGGTTCAATGAAGGCCTTTGCACCGATCACTGGAGAACCCTACATGTCTCTGCTGAGGATGTCTCTTTGATGGATCCAGATGGATCTTTGAGGTGGATGAAGTAGATGTGGATTCCATCAAAATGCTTAATCTAAAAGCCTACTCTGGGCTGGATCAGGGTGTTTTTAAGATCCTGTTCGACCCAAGAAGCAAGGTGAACAGCGTTGAAGGGGGTCCCTCTGTGAGCAAACCTCCAGAGGACAAACCAGAGACTGCTGCCTCGGAAGCTGCATCTGGAATAGAATCCTTAGACATACCTGACTTTGAGAACCTTGAGGTCACCTCAGAATCGAGTACTGTCTGTGGGATGTCAGAGTGCTCCACCTCTGAAATCGACAAGGCTTTGGAGCAACTAAAGGAGGAGGGTGGAGTTGAAAGTGCTCCCCCTGTCTTAAAGCAGTAAGGGTAAGTTCCCATTCTGCCTTTTCTTTTCCATATTATTGTTTTTGCCTTCATGCCTGGAATTAAAATAGGACAATTAAATCTCCACCACAGCAAGGAAGCTTCTGCTCTCCTTGTTAAAAAACTGGTAGGTGGAGAACTTGATATTGCTCTTATTCAAGAGCCCTGGATTCGTAACGGTAAGGTTATGGGTCTTAATGCTAGTGGGTTCAATATTTTTTATGACCTTCTTAGCAATAGACCTAGGACTTGCATCGGATCTTGAAATTGAAGAAAGATGATGGCTGGGGAAAAAATGGCATAATTGAATGGATAATTCCATTATTAAGAGCAAAGAGAGAGTAGCAGATGATCTAAACTTTTTGCAAGAGGACAGTTGCGACTCTAATCAAATAAATTTTTTCTAATTAAGTAGACGAAGAACTGATAAAACTAAATACATATGATTATCATCCCGAGCCTGTTCATGATATACCTATTGGTTCGACTCCCATTGAGTTTTCTTCTGCTCTTTCTTTCTGATGAAATAATGGACACAATATGTATTAACACTAACAAGTATCCAGAATTGTGTTCGAAAAAAAAGATGTGCAGATAAAGAATGGTTGCCCGCTAATAACATTAGCGAACTGTGTGCCTTTTTTGCTGTACTGCTTATTACGAGCATAAATCATGTTCCCAAAATATGTGATTATTGGTCATCCAATCCCATTTTAAGAAATGAAATGGTTAAAAAAATTATGAGCCGCAACCAATTTAAAAAAAAAAAAAGCAAACATTATTTTCACTTATCAGATAAAGCAGCAGAAAAAAAGAGAGAAGATGATGATTTTACTTACTATTATTAAAAGTTAGAGCCACTTATGAGTCATATAAAAGAAAGATGGTTGGTTGGTTGGTTGATTGAAGTTTAATGGCGCTTAATCCTCTAGGGACAAACTGAGCCAAACAAGATGAAGAAATAAACTAAAGACGAAATTTAGAAAAAAAAATTTGACAAAAGAAAAAATTACAGGTTCAAAAACAGATTAAAGTAACTATAAAAATATAGCATTCAACAAAAAACACGAATAGAAATTGAGTTATATACAGATTAACAAGAATAGAAAATTGAGTGAAATGAAAATTGAAAGATTGAAAATTGTAGAATAGAAAATAGAATCACAGTCAAAAATCATATTTCAGTATAAAAGCCAGTTTGACGAAGAAATGGAACAAGTTTGGGTGTGGAGTTTCCCCGATGATTAAATTAAGATTAGGTGATGGATTACCAAAAAATTTTATATACAATGATTTAGAACAAACACAGGACATTAAAATGTGTGCGACTGTATAAGGAGTCTTGCAATACGCACACTGTGAAGGAGCTTCACCCAGCAAGAGATGGGTATGGGTAAGGCCTGGACTCCACTTCACCAGAAAAACACGACAGAAACGGAAATCCTACGCACTTCCGGTCTTTTCTGTTTCTGCCCAACAGAACGCCAGCAGAATACAGAGTAGAAAATGTTGAACTTTTTCTGTTTCTGTCGACGTTTTCCGTTCTGTGACAGCCAATAGGAATTCGTCTAGTTACATACACAGTCAGAGCAATGGCGGCAGCTATGAACGCGGAGTTATTTATTTTAGAAGTGGGAAATTACCCATTTCTATTTGATACATCCCATAGGGATTATAAAAATTTGGTCTTAAAAAAAACATATTGGGAAGTTATAGGACAGAAGTTCCAAATGACTGGTGAGTAGATCAAATTTATTGTTTTTTTATAATTGTATTTTTCTGGCTATATTGTTAAAGCATGTCATCATTTAATGAAATCTTTACAGCCTCTGAAGCTGAAAAAAAGTGGAAGGTCCAGAGGGACAGGTACAACAGAGAAAAAAAAAAAAAAAAAAGAAAATTCGTACAGTGGAGCTGCAAGTCCAGATATATATATACCTAAGTGGCCACTGTACAAAACTTTAGATTCCCTGTTAATCAAATGCAGAGAAAATTCGAGGTTTGTTGCATGAATCTTATGATATAATATACTCTTCATAATATTCCAAAAGTAGTAATTTAAAGCTCTGGGATGATTTTATGTATCAGTTGTTGTAAGCTTTCATTAAAAGAAGCTGTAAATTTTAACACAAAGAAATATCTTATCAAAAATATTGAAAAGCTGACTAAACATAGTTATGTGGGGTTTTTTTTTAAATTTCCATTGTGATACGAAAAATTTTTTACACATTAATATATCACTCATTTTCCACCATTTCTTATTTCTGGTTTTATTTAAATCTGTACTAAAAAACTTTTATAATATGGATGTGCATTTGCTCTTATATGTATGTTTTATTTTAAAAGGGAAAGAATAGTATATTAAAAGTAGTATTTAGGATATAAATCACTTTTGTTTATTCTTTAAATGGTTTTATAATACATTAAACAGTCAAATAAAGGAATCAGCATTACAAATTTTCATGCATTCAAATAAGTCTCATCTATACTCATTTTATACATATGTATTCTAAAATTTTGTTAAAACTCAAATTATAAATTTAACTTAATAATATATTTATTGTTTGTTGATTTATGTTTAGTAAGCAATATAGAGAGGGGGGAAGCCTCGGAGGATCAAATGGAGGAATTATCTCAGCCTGTCGATTCCCAAGCAACTCTTGATTCTCAAGTCATGTAAGTTATTTTTAAGTCTAAAAATTCATGTGTTTTTATTGTTTTTTGTATGAATTAATGATTGAGTATCCAGATTCTGGAAGTAAATTTATTTAAATTATTTAGAAGTCTTGTAGTTATTCGCATTTAATAAATCACATTGCATTTCAAATGTTCTATTGCCACCACTTTTTGTGATGCTAACATAGTGTTTATTTTTAGTGATAATGATTTTGAGGATGAAGGAACGGTTGATGCACCTTCATTTGCCTTTGCAAGCTTTGAAACGCCTGCAACTGGGTAAAAAAATTTATTTTATTTTATCATGTTTTATTTATATTATATATGAACATTTTCTCTAAACTATAAAGATAGATTTGACAGGATTTTTAAGTGCATCAGATACAACTTTGTCATTCAATAGTGAGTTTCAAAACATTTGTGTTTAAATTTTCAAAATTGTATATGATGCTATCATCCAGTTTAATGATTTTAAAGCTATTTTAACTTAAAAGTGTGTAAAACACTTGGATCATAGTAGAATATCTGATGCTTCTAGTCATTATACTCTAAAATAAAAAAAACCCAGAAAACTTTTAAGTATGTTCGAAAAAAAATTTAATTTGAAACTAAAGAAGTCTATGTTTATAAATATTAAAGTAACTAATACTAATGTTACCAACATAAATAGTCACAGTGTCCACTTTATATGAGTATATATATATATATATATATATATATATATATATATATATATATATATATATATATATATATTTATATATACACACTTTTTCCTACATGCTTACAACTTTGTCATTCAACAGTGAGTTTCAAAACACATTTGTGTTTCTTAAATTTTCAAAATTGTATATGATGCTATCATCCAGTTTAATGATTTTAAAGCTATTTTAACTTAAAAGTGTGTAAAACACTTGGATCATATTAGAATATCTGATGCTTCTTGTCATTATATTCTAAAATAAAAAAAAACAACCCAGAAAACTTCTAAGTATGTTAGAAAAAAAATTTAATTTGAAACTAAAGAAGTCTATGTTTATAAATATTAAAGTAACTAATACTAATGTTACTAACACAAATAGTCACAGTGTCCACTTTATATGAGTATATATATATTTATATATACACACTTTTTCCTACATGCGTCACTAATAAAGTTTTTGATTTTTAGATCCACTAAATATCTGGGTAAGAGGAAGAGAACGGAAGATCCTAGTTCAAGCGCTTTCTCAACCCAGCTGTTGGAAACAACTAAAACAATTTCAAGCTATTTTTAAAAAAAAGCCTGAAGAGGACACAGCAGGCAAGTTCTGTGAACTTCTCTCTTGCAGGCTGCGAGAATTGTCCAAAAAAAAAAGAAGGTGAGAAGCTATGTATGCAATTGAAAATGTCATTCAAAAATTTGAATTAGACCAAGAGGAGGAGGAGGAGGAGGCAGCAAAATAAAATAATTTCTTATGCTTATTTCTTTATGCTTATTTCTTTACAAATTTAGAGGTTCTGTTAATGCATTAACTTTAAAAAATGGTCATTATTTTTACTTTTATCTTTTTATTAAAGAAAAGAAAAAAGAAACTTTCAGTAAAGAAATATTTTAATTTTCACATATTTTTTTTTCTACTCTTGTAATTGATTTATTTCACCTAAACATAGTTTTACTGCAAAATATGTTAAAAAAATCCCTTTAAAAATAAATAGTTATATATGCAATAGCATCAAACTACAAACATGTACAGGACTTAAAAGCACCAGGACTTAATACCTGTAATTTCAATACATTTATTACTGCTAGATTTAAAATTATGGATTAAAAATTATTTATGGATGATGTGCACGTCTCATATGGGCAATACATTAAATTTTGATTTAAACAGTGGAAAAAAAAAGGGAAAATGGACAGATCAAATAGAGGCTTAGGATGTTGTTTCATCCTTAATAAAATGTTTTAAAAAAACAAAAATCAGGACCTCTATTTCGATCGATTTTTTTCTAGTATAGATCTCATGATTGAATTGAAGAAAAAAGGATTTGGCGCATGTGGAACAGTTATGGGAAATAGCAAAAAAAAATTCCAAATGAAATGAAAACCTTAAAGTTGACTCATAATGGCAACTCTAAAACTTTCCAATGCGTGGAAGTCCCTAATTTGCTTTGTACAGCATGGCTAGATAAAAAACAAATTTCATCTACAAATGCTACAAATGAGTTGTGCAATGTATCCAGAAGGAAAGGTTGGTTGATTGAAGTTTAATGGCGCTAAATCCTCTAGGAACAAACTGCGCCAAAGATGAGGAGAAAATAAACTCAAGACGAAATTTAGATAAAAAAATTTGACTAAAGACAAAAAAACAGTATCTCAAACAGAACAAATTAACAAAAAAAAATATAACATACAACAAAAAACACGAATAAAAATTGAGTTATATACAAATTAACAAGAATTGAAAATTGAGTAAATTGAAAAATTAAATATTGAATATTACAAAATTTAATCACAATCAAAAAATATATTTCAGTATAAAAGCCAGTTCGACAAAGAAAGGGGAACAAGTTTGGATGTGGAGTTTCCCCAATGATTAAATCAAGATTAGGCGATGGATTACCAAAAAATTTTATATACATTGATTTTAAATAAACACAAGAGGTTAAAATATGTGCGACTGTGTAAGGTGTCTTGCAATACGCACATTGTGGATGAGCTTCACCCAGCAAAACAAGGGCATGGGTGAGTCTGTAATGACACACTCGTACCAGAAGGAAAGGATGTGAAAAACACCTTGTGCAGTGCCCATCTTCCTTTACTAAGTACAATAAAAAATATGGAAGGTGTTGACTTGGCAGACCAAAGTAGAAAATATTTTACTTTAGCAAGGAAGTCGTCAAAATGGTGGATGTATTTGTTTCCTTTCCTGTTCGATATAGCTGTCAACAATGCTTACATTATTTATGTAACATCCAATTATTCCCAACCTAAACAAAGTCTTCAATTATTTGATTTTAAACTAAAGATAATCGAAAAACTACCACTCGAAATAAATTCTCAGAAAAGAAAACGAACATTATCTGAAATCATAGATATTCCCTATCACTAGTATAAGAGACAAAAAATAAATGGACGAAAGCGCACATGTGTTTCGTGTAGAAAAAGTGGATCCAAAACTCTTTCCGGTGGTCAAGTTGAGAGCACATAG
This sequence comes from Pardosa pseudoannulata, assembly GCA_032207245.1. Lineage (NCBI taxonomy): Eukaryota > Metazoa > Arthropoda > Arachnida > Araneae > Lycosidae > Pardosa > Pardosa pseudoannulata. Next base: position 64,307,118 of record CM063507.1, on the reverse strand, counting down.
GAATGCAATATTTGCAAAATGTGTTTGTGCGAAACATGTTTTACAGAAGTGCACAAAATAATTTACACTAACCTAATGATGAAAAAATGTGTGTATTTTCATTATGTACTAATCTGAGGGTACTTCTAAAATAAAAATTCTTTTCAAAACAATTTAATTCTTTAAATTATAAAAAATTCTCTATGTAACAAAATAAATTAAATACAGCTCACATAAATTAATAAATAATTTAAAATGTTGCAGAATAGTAGCTACGATTTAGTTTTGAAGGGGAGGAGGTTGGGCTCAAACAGAATTCCAAACTGAGGTCTGCTTAAATTCTATCTCCAGCCAAATATCATTATTTTTTAAAATAAAATCTTCAAATGTACTAGAATGTATATATATATATATATATATATATATATATATATATATATATATATATATATTACATGTTTCAGTAATAGTAGATGTATAAAACAAATTTATAACAAAAATAATATAATTTCAAAAATTTAGGAACGTGAAAGTTCTTGAAAATTTTTATTTCAAAATATAATTTTGATTAAGTATGCAATACTTAAAAAATTATGACTGAATATATATTTTTACTTGAATTTTGAAGTTCAATACAGCAAACACCTTAATTACTGGAGGAAAGACACGAGGCAGTGTAATCCCCCCCCCCTTGAACTTGACTACGTACTTGTTATGATATTTTGAGCGAGAATAGAAAAAATGAACTCTAATTTAGAATGAATAAAATATACTAATGTGAAACATTAATTTTATTGGTAAATTATATTCAAAGGATTAGCTTGGTTTTTATCAGGGGCTCTATAGATCATTTTTAATATGTTAGATCGAATGAAGCAGGATAATCAGCTGAAAATGAAGTCTGAATGGATAAAAGTATACAATCCCTCAGAGATATTCCAAACAGCATTTTCCTTTACCGTAAGGTAGTGGTGTACCTGATCTGTCATTATGATAAGGAAACTAAAAGCACTGTAAAATATTTTGATATTTGATGTTGAAATGAGATGGAGTTTATACTTTTAGCAATTGTCTTTGGCAATATTAATTTTTAGTTATTTTAATTTTTAATTTGACTTTTTAAGTAAACAAATGGAAAGAATTGAACTTGTTACATTATTTTTAAGTTAGAGGAAGATACTTCATCTTATGCTTCGAAAAACATTCTGGCACTTAATTTTCTACATTTTGATATAAAAAATCAGTTAAAAAATAGGCTTTATATTAAAACTATATCTAGTAAAATTCTAAATGCTCAGTAATAATCATACACTAAAATATCTGATTCATTTCCCCAGTCTGTATTTTTTTTTATTCAACGCATTTTGAAATCTTAGCAGCACAGAAAGTTTACAAACAAAGTTTACATCTTCAAAAAGAGTCATCTATCTTTCCTTAGCCAACGCTTCAAGTGCTGGCTAAAGGGCAGAATACAAAAGGTCCCACTTACTCACCTCATTCAGAGGAAGATAACAACGGCTGAAATGTTCAGATCGATTAAAACTTCAAGAGCACGACATCCAATCCTGACATAAAAGGATTGAAATTCGAGAGCTGTGCTTTGCAAACAGAATCCCTAAATAATACAGAAGTATATGAGAATGAATATTTAGAATGTAAGGACTGGCCATCAACTGACATAAAAGGATTGAAATTCGAGAGCTGTGCTGAGCAAAGAAAATCCCATCCTCGTCGACAATTGCTAAGTTTTGTTATTTTTTAAATACTTTATTCAGAGTATATTAAGTACATACGTTACATGCTGGAAAATTAATCCAATACAACAGAGTGGAGTTGAGATGTAGAAGGAAGAAAAATATACTACAGCTGTAAAGAGAGAGGAAAAGCAAAGCGATTTTCCAATTTCGGCCGGACCGGTTTTTTGCAGACTATAACAAAATCCTCCCTCGGATTTCAGAGGGTTAAAGAAAGATAGTGACAAGATCCTACATGTCCAGACAAGTTTCCTCCCGTGCTCATTGCTACACATATTCGAATGCAGCTTCAAAGTTACCAGTTAGTCTGGATCGACCTGTTTCTACCCTTAATATGGATAATGTATTAAGTCACGACTTAAGATTTTTAGATGCTCCCGTGAATCACCTATTCAATTTTCAAATGTTAAAGCCTCTGTCGAGCCGCAAGATCAAGAGCTACCAACAAATATATCTTTTACATCTATTGAATTGCCGCATGTTTCCTCAACCATTCCTATGAAAGGTGCTGGACTACACGAATTAAACTTTCATATGTGATACTTGTGACAGAATTTTTTTTCGTAAATTATGATTTGCAGCGTCATGTCAAGTCCGTACATGAAAGTAACACCATAAAATGTGACATTTGTTAAAAAGTTTTTACTTGGAAAAATGTGATGTTGCAACATAGAAACAGGAAAAAATTTCAAACAAGTGTGCTTTGGTTGCGGAAGAGACTCCATCCTCTAAGGAAAAAAAATTTGAAGACTTAGTCTCAGCCAATTCCGAAAATAATTTATCCATCCATTTTCGTAAATCCAAAGAAGTTTTAGATGGCGTGATGCAAACATTTCAGGTCGATAATTCTGAAGGTTTTATTGGCATTAAATTGTTTCTAGACCATTTAAAACCTCGAATTTTTATGGAAATTGAAAAATTAATCTTAAGACAAGAATTGAGGATGAATTTCCGTCTTTTTTGCTTTTATGAGAATGATGTTGGTTGAGATTTAGTTCAAGAAATTAAATACTTAAAAACTCAGAACGAAAGTAGTCTTCGCTCGACTGATTTGAATATTTTTTTGATACAGCATCCGAAAAATTACAAACGGAAGCAAGTGAATACAAAGAAAAATAATCAGGTTGAAAACTGATTGAAATTCAATATTTGTAAGTTAGACCGAACCGTTTTAATCCAGCGAAAACATGAAATAGTAAATGTACAAAACTGTGATAATGTGTTTCAAATGGGCTGTTCAATCGGCACTTTATCTAGCCAATAGCCATGTAGACAGTCACAAATTATACACCCTATGCAAATACATTAAATTTCGTAGGAATATCCTTTCCTATGTAAATTGTCGACATTCCTATATTAGAAAAAAAAAAGAACGATATTGTCGCTGTTTAACTGCTTGTGGCACAGATATATTACTTAAGACACATGAAGAACTATGTTCCGAAAATTATGCTGCAAGAGTGAATATGCCTTCAGAAGAACAAAAAATACTTAAGTTTAAAAATATCAAACACAAACAGTTCATTCCCTTTATTATTGTTGCTGATTTCGAGGCTTTAACAAAAAAAACTTGATACATGCAAACCTAACAAAACGTCTTCTTTTAGCATGCCTTATCAAAAACATGAGGCAAGTCGTTTCTCGCATTATACCGCCTATCAATATGGATTGTATAAGCCTCCAGTAATCTGTCGTGGTGAAGATGCTAGTCGAAAGTTTTTACAAATGCTGACTGAAAAAGCCACAGCAATTCAAATTCTTTACACAACCCCTAAACCTCCCGAGATTCTTAGTGAAGCAATGAAAAAAGAACATTTTGATGCAACGACATGTTACCTTTGCTTAGAAAAATTCACAGAAAAAAAACTGGAAAGTTTTCAAACATTGTCACCTAAGAAGTTCTTACAGGGGAGCGGCATGTAACAACTGTAATTTGCAATTTAAATTACCCCATTTTATTCCAATTTTTTTTTTCACAATTTGTCTTTCAATTTTGCTAGCCCTTCGTGCTTCTCTTGTCTTTTCTAAAACTGAAAAAAAAAAATTATAAAATATCATAATATCAAAAATATTTTTTGCTGTCCTTAAACTTAAACTTTCTATTATTTTTGTTATCCCTAAACTTTCTCTTATTTTTATTTTATTATACTTAATTATTATTATAACTTGTTTTGGGCCAATTTAACTTAACTTTAAATGTATATATTTACTTTAAAGATCTGCATTGTTATTTAATTTTTATATAATGTTAAAGAAGGACACTAGGTCATTAATTTATATGTCTCATTAATTTGGGATAAGGCCTTCGACCCAGGATCCCCCTTTCAACCTACAACTTGCTCGGGATTGCACAGTTGCTCTGGTAGCTTTAAAGATGGGAGATTTGGCAAGCGTAGGATATAAGAAAATTAGGTTTACCGTACAAAGGGGTATTTACCAGTAGCGTATTTACAGTAGCTTTGTGTTGTTAAGATGGAAGGTGCAAAAATTAGGAAAAAAATTTCCTTTTCAGGGCAAAAAAGTTCAGAAAATAATGCTTTGGAAATACCTGAAGTGCCAAGCACTGAAAGAAAACGGTCCTTTTCATGGCCAAAAACTTCTGAAAATAATGCTTCGTAATTATCTGAAGTGCCTAGCACTGAAAGAAAACGGTCCTTTTCATGGCCAAAAACTTCTGAAAATAATGCTTCGTAATTATCTGAAGTGCCTAGCTCTGAGGAAAAACGATGCATCGAAGGTAGAATTATTTTGTAAGGAGTGCAAATGCACTTTTACCACTAGGTTTTATCTCAAACGGCATTACGCAAGAAAACATCCAAGCAAACTACATAATTTAGAAACAACAAATAACTTTAAATTTAAATGTAGTTTATGCAATAAAAAATTCAACCAAAAGTATCATTTGTGTTTTCATATGAAGAGTGTACATGCCATTACATCTAATGAAGAGTCACAGAAATTTCATAATTGCTCTTTATGCGAAGAGAAATTGAAGAAAAGTGCTGTAAGCATGATTTTGTGCCCAAAACTGAAGTTTTTAGCTATTCTTCATATGAGGAATTTAATGAGTGGAAATCGAAAAATGAAAAGGAAACAAAATCGTATTTTATTAAAAGCTCAACTGAAATGTGAAATAACATAAGGCTTCGGAATTATCTGAAGTGCCTCGCTCTGAGGAAAAACGTTCTCGTGTGGAAAATCATGCATCGAAGGAAGAATTAATTTGTAAGGAGTGCAAATGCACTTTTACCACTAAGTTTTCTCTCAAACGGCATTACGCAAGAAAACATCCACACAAACTACATAATTTAGAAACAACAAATAATTTTAAATTTAAGTGTAGTTTATGCAATAAGAAATTCAACCAAAATTATCATTTACGATTTAATATGAAGAGTGTAATACCATTACATCTAATAAAGAGTCACAGAAATTTTATAATTGCCCTTTATGGGAAGACAAATTGAAGAAAAGGGCTGTCAACAATCATTTGGAATGTAAGCATGATTTTGTGCCCAAAACTGAAGTTTTTAGCTTTTTTTCACATGAGGAATTTAATGAGTGGAAATTAAAAAAATTAAAAGGAAACAAAATCGTATTTTATTAAAAGCTCAACTGTAATGCGAAATAACATAAAATATTTGTACTTTGATTACCACAGATAAGGTGAATATCAGTCAAGAGGTTCAGGTCAGAGGCATTTAAAAATATGTGCTAAAATACGTGCTTAAAAAAAGTATGTGCTTTTTGCCCAGGTTGCAAGCAATGAATGTACGGTTACATACCAAAGCAAACACGTAGGACATAAAAATGAACTGGGCCATTTTAATTTAACAGCGGAAGAAAATGAGAGCCTAGCTACAAATTTAGCAGCAAAATTGCCAATGGATGCAATCCTTGATGACATCCGCAGAAATATTTCTGGTGATAGCTTGCAGCGATTGCATCTCTTGACTAAAAAGCACCTGCACAACATTGAAAGGACTTTAGGGCTTGGTTCTGATGCAATTAAACACTCAAATGATGCTGTAAGTGTGGATTTGTGGGTAAAAGAAATAAAAGAACAAAATTCATCTTGTACTTTATTTTTTAAACCCCAAGGAGAAATTATTGAGTCGCATCCAAATCTTAAATCAAATGATTTTGTACTAATAATAATTAATGAAGCACAAGCAGAAATTATAAGAAAGTTTAGAAATGACTGCATTTGCATCGACTCTACACATGGTTTAAATAATTACAGTTTTGAACTAACTATCCTGCTTGTGTTAGATGATATGCATCAGGGATTTCCGTGTGTTTTCATGATTTCGAGCCGTTTTGATGAAGATATGACACAATTATTTTTTTAACGTAATAAAAGAAATCAATGGAACTATTCAGACACAAGTATTCATGTCTGATATGGCAGATTTCTATTATAAAGCTTGGCGTCATGTGAAAAATTACCGACTTTAAGATAAAATAATAAAAATTTACAGAAATTCAATTTTGAAACAAAAATGTTTTCCACTGATTCATTTATGTGTGATTTCCTAATATGAAATTCAATTTTGAAACAAAAATGTTTTCAACAGATTTATTTATGTGTGGCTTAAGTGTTAGTGTTTAGATATTTTCATATGGCATTCAGACCGATGTATTTATGTTGTGCTGATTACCGATTTTAAAACAAGAAAAATTAAAGTAATAAAACATTACAAAAATGTCATTTCAAAACGAAATCATAGCAGGTGAAATGATCATAAATGTACCAGCCTTTTTCAGATTGGTGCACTTGTGATATTGTGAAAAAAGCTAGTATTTACCGCAGCTTTCAAATACACCAGCCTGTTTCAGACCGGTGCATTTATGATGTTTTGATCACCGGATGAAAGTTCGCCAAATGTGTCAAATATTTGGCGCAATTTGGGGCTGGTGCATTTATGATGTTATGTTACCGAGACGCTAGTCAGTAAAATACACCAGTTGCTTCGAGTTGTTGAACTAGCTAGCGAGGGACTGCAAACTAAAAAGCCAACTGGAGCACTCTTTTTAGACATTGCAAAGGCTTTTCACCCCATCACACACAATGTTGGTTGGTTGGTTGGTCGGTCGGTTGAATGGAGTTTTATGGCGCTGAGTCCTCATGGGACATATTGCGCCAAACAAATAGCCCCATCACACACGAAGGACTCGTTGTGCAGCTCCGTGTGACTGACACAATGATACATCTTTTAAAACACTACCTTTGCAATCGTTCCTTCAAAGTCCGTGTTAACAATTTTTCTAACAACAGCACAATAACTGCTGCAGTTCAACCGGGCTCTATCCTTGGTCCTATTTTAATATTTTCATTAACGATAATTAATAATATAAAATCTTACCGAAATGTAATCTAATTAATTCTGGAAGTATTTCTGCTAACATTAGCTCTTTCTTAGGATGGCTCATGTGCTTATTCCACCATTTGCAGTTTCCCTTAACATCTGTCCAGCATTCTCTCAATGTCATGTTAAAATGCATTTTGCTGATCCTCCTGCCAGGTGTTCTCTTCCTCTTTTTTCAGGACTGACTATTTTGTATGTGGGTTGACGTATGCCGAGGTGGTAGCAGGCAAAATTAATTCAAGGTTGTATTGGCACTCTTTAGTAAACCTTCAAGAGAGGGTGGAAGCTGTATCATCATCCTAGATTAATAAGAATTCTCGTTCAACACATGTTAAAAGAGCAAACCATTGTAGCAAATTTAAAAGAACATTGCTTTGAAGTATATGATCCATCAAAATTATCCACTGATGCATATAATCATGTAATTCACAAATGGTTTTTATTTTTGAAAAATATTTTTAAAACGTTTAATAAATGGAAAATAAAAATCCCACCACATATTTTGCAGATTGATGATATGAATTTTGGTGTTTTTGTATGCTATTATAAGCATATCAAAAATTAAATAACTGAACTTAAATCAGTCTTTTAATCCCACTTTTTTAGAAAATTTATTTATCAATATTTAATTCAGGACTAACATTTTCAATTTCATACATTTATTTTTATTTTTTTTTATCCTCTGGTGGAGAAGGTCTGAGAGACTGGCTGTAATGTCTGCAAACTCATTTCTCACCACTCAGTCTATTCAGTCCTTCACATGGAATTTTGTAAGGATTTAAGTGTTGTATTTGTATTTATTGTGTAATACCCCCTTTTTTTAAATTTATTGAATTTGTGTGATTGATTGAATTACATGCATGAATTGAGCAATAATGAGTCAGGTGGTTTTGGTGATAAACCTGCCCTAGAGCAGATAATACAGTATAACACTGGGGGACTCATAGCCTTTGCATGCGAATTTTGTACTCTTGTCACACAGAAACAAATTGTAAAATAACTAATTGACTCTAAAGTATACATGAATTTTTGAAAAAATTTCCGCTTTAGGTTTCACCAATATTTGCTGATATTTTCATCCATTGATATCTGTAAAAAAAACTGGAAAAGTGTAATATGTAGATAACTGTAAATAAAACTAAATGGCTGTTTTCGCAGAGTGGCTCATGCAGTCTCCTGCTGAATTCAGCTTTTTGGTATTTTACAAATTTAAATAATAGGTGAGTAGCAAAAATTTTAGAAGTTCTACTGTTAGGAATGTTACTTCCGATTATAATTTATAATAAATTATATTTAATCTGATAACACAAGATTTTTAAACTATATATATATATATATATATATATATATATCCCATAGACCGGCCGCGTCGATGGGGGATCGACAGAGCGTTCATGTTCACATTATCATCACACTTATTGCTAGTTGAATTTTTGTCAAATGACTTAAAGGGGGTTATTATAGTAAAAGTAGGAGTGTGCCAAGGATGTATTCCAATAGCTGTGGGTATTGTATCTATATTGTCCAAGTTAAGATCTCTTAAAATTTTATTTATCCTTCCCTGAAAAGGCAGAACACAAGAAGGTCTAGCATTGTATAATCGCTTAAGGTAATAATTGATTGTATGTTGATGAGTGGGATGGTTGATATAAGATGACGTTCTGTAGTAGTACTGAAGAGATAACATCTGTCAACGTAATTCGAGAGGAGCGTCACAGCAGTCAACGTAGGTTAGTGTGTTGGAAATTAGGTTGATTGATTCATTTGCATTATGTGTTTTCATATGTCGCCACAAATTAAATTTTTTGGCAAATAAACTGTTACAAATTGAACATGGAATATTACCTGACTTTAAAACTTTTATTCGTGGAATTGATTCATTTGAATGAAGAGTTCGAATGTGTCGTATCAAATTATATTTTGTTACAAATTTTTTGCGCCAAAAGGAACAAGAAAATTCGCCAAGAAATGTATCTGTACCTTCATTTTCTCGTAGTTGCTTTGTTTCTACTGTGTGAAGGGTTCTCACATGGCGCAACAAATTGAATTTTTTCGCAAATGATTTGCTGCAAAAAGTGCACGGAAATTTACTATGGGAGGCTGTTTCTTCTAGCTGAACTTTGATTATGTTTGAAGTTTCTTTTTCTGCTATTTGTTGCGATTCCATTGTGTGAAGGTTTCTCACATGGCGCAACAAATTACATTTTATTGAAAACAATTTGCTGCAAAAAGAGCAGGGAAATTTATTAAGGGAGGTTGTTTCTTCTAACTGAAATTTGATTTTTACTGCTAGTTGCTTTGATTCCATTGTGTGAAGGGTTCTCACATGCTGCAACAAATTAAATTTTTTTCGAAAATGATTTGCTACAAAAAGAGCAATGGAATTTACTACGGGAAGCTGTTTCGTCTAGCTGATCGATTATGACTGAAGTTGGTCCTGAAAAGTACCTTTTCTCTTTAATTTCAACAGACATGACAGAAGAACTGAGCGTAAGACAAACCAAGCACTATCAATTGTGTTCAACTGCTCTTCTCAAAGTAAACACAGCACCACAACGCTGTATGGTAGTAACGTCACGTCGTAGAAGGTTACATGATCAACTGCGAAAACGAGCAAGGATTCTGAAGCAAATGCTGAGGAGGTTTCAACCCCGAGATGCTTGTTGGACACACACAACCAGTCCACAACTAGGAGTTGTGAAGGGCAGAATTTGTAATATCGATAATCATTTGCGTTAAGCCAATCAGAGTATAAATAGATGAAAATAAACAGATCCACGTGAATGAATGAATATTTATTTGCATTGAAGCTATTGCTGAACGACCATGCTTTCTTCTTAGCAGCAACATTTTGGCCATGGCCCGCTCATCAAACTATACCCAGGAAGAGATAGACGTTATAATAAGCTATATAGAAAGAACACCTCATTTGATATCGGGTGAATTTAATAAAAATTGCCCATCTATAGCTGACATGAACAAAGAGTGGGACAATGTAGCCAGCTTTATCAATGCTTGTGGCATGGGTCTAGAGAGGAACGGAATTCAAATAAAAAATAGATGGAGCGACCTAAAATACAGGACCAAGAAAAAGGCATCAGCAATCAAAAATTATATACAAAAACAGGAGGTGGTCCTCGAATTAAAGACAAATTAACGAAAGTTGAAGAAAGAATTTTAGGCCTTATAGGGGAGAAACGTGCGTGTCAGGAATAACGTCCTTACAGTATGACACAACAGCGAGCATTGTAAGTATTTTAGGAAAAAAATTGGCTTCTGTAAATATGAGCCCCTTAAACCAATGAATTTATTGATAAAACTGCTATTGTAAACGTAACAAACAGTAATATTTTACAAGATATGTAGATCTGATATGTGTGTATATATATATATTTATATCTTGATCGTCATTAAAAAGGATATGTAATAATATGGAAAATTTTGTAAATGCAAATTTGTAAATGTGTTAAGTGTTAAAACAAATAACTAATTGTCATGTGTTTATTCTTATAGATACCTACTATAAGTAAAGATGTGGAAACAGGAAAAAAAAAGTTTTGTAAGTTAACATAATTTTGAGTATTTTAAACTTTTTTGTGTGAATGGTTTTATTGATTTTTTTTTTTACTTATAATTTCAGTAATCCACTGATTTATCTTTTAAAATAAATTAGGTTCTTCTTATAAATGCAATGTATTTTTCTCTTTGGGCTGCACATGAATAAAAATATGTAATGAATAAAAGGCATCCTAAATTTAATTTTTATCCAATTTATAATAGAATTATGCATTCCTGGTTAATATATTTACTGTGCTCTCATTTAAAATATAAAATTTTAGTATCTTTAGCAAGATAAGTAAGGCAAATTGAATATTAGATATTCGTATATACTTTTATTTTTTAGGGTATGAATGAAAAAAAAAAATGTCAACATCCAATGTTCTGCATTTTTAAATTTCTATTGAGTTGATAGTTGTTAATGAAAGTAGATATTTATAATGAAGTTTTATGCAAAAAATATTCTTTCTTATATCATTCCCAATTACTTTATAATCTGTATATTAATATCAATATTACTTGTTTAAGATAAGTCAACTGACAGAAATAATGAGTTATATGATACCATTGACTTTATTTTTAAAAATATTTTACATATTTTTTCATACTCAAATCAAACATGGAATTCTGGGTGTATTTTGTTAAATCTTCTATTTGTAATGTTGCAATTTTTATTTATTTTTGTAAAACAGAATATTTCAATGAATGTGAGGTTTATATTTATATAATTTTACTCATCTGTTATTTCCTATATAACAGATGAGTTACAAGATATATCTGAAAAGGATGTATCAGAACGTGTAGTCTCTCAATCTCTGGAAAACATAAACAAAGAAAACAGCAAGTCAAAATTATGCATTACATTATATAAAGTTGACAAGAATTTGCTGTAGATGTATACCAATAATTCACCTTTAATGTGCCATTCTAATATTTTAATATTCAATATCTTTTAATCATCCTAGATTAAGCATATATGATTAATCTGCATGTAGTAGTACAGGCAAATTTCCAATTATGACAATCAGTTAGTGAAAATCTGTTATAGAATTACAGTAATTTGATATTATTTCTCCCTTAAAATAGTAATTTGGCAGTTTTTTTTTTTTAATTTCTTACAAAAAAAATGTGGAGATTAAAAAAACCCCAAAATTTACAATTTCAATTTGCTGCTACCTTTTTATATACATTTTTAATGAAGTACAATACAGTTTTTGTTGGTGTAAATTAAATACCTGCATTTAACTTTTAACTGTAGTTTTAACTGAGGTATGTACTACTACTTTAACTTAACTTCTTCTTACATGTGTGGTGGTACTCAGTTCAATGTAATGTAATGTAGTGTAGTGTATGTTCATGTCAAGTTGTTAACTTAATTTTCTCTTTGCAACTATATTAATAAATGTTTAATCACTGAACTGCTCTGTTTTCAAGTGTTTTTGATTCTAAAAAGAAGTATAGTGAGTAATATATACACATTTAATGTTTATCTTTGCAATAAAACAGCTTAAGATATGTAAAGATTATTTAAGTTGTTAATGCTTATTTAATAAGTTCATTTTTATTTTGAAGCTTTGTTTTTTATTTTCAGACATGGCAGGATTGAACTTTGAGACGCCTTCATACTGGCGTATGCAGAATAAAAGAAGTAAGCAATTAATACTTACATTACTTCAGTTATATTTATAATGAAATAACAAGTTAACATATTGTGTCCACTCACCCCTCTTTTTTTTTCAGTGTATGCTAAAACATAAATGTTTTTTTATAGTTCAGATTTGCACATGATTGACATTGCTAAAACCTCTTAAATATAATAAAGAATATGTTAGAACGTTTATTATAACTTTAATATATATTTTTCTTTTGACAAAAAGTTTCAATAGTCAGTTTACTTCAATTTAGTAAAAAAATATTCCTTCATATAACTTGTTTTAAAGCAATAGTATGATTTGCTGGATTTTCAAAAGCAAGAACATTAAATATTCTGTTTTTACTTGCTGTTTTTACTTGGGTCTTAGACCACATTCCTTCTGAGTCCGAGGGATCTGTCAACATATCCTCTTCGGAAGTAACATAACCTTTTATTGAATCGTCTTCAGCAACTTAACGATTTTTTAAGAAGTCTTTGCCCGACAATTTAGATTTGAAAGGTTTTTTGGAGGATTCGTCATTGTCGAAATCCTCCAGAAGGTTACATTTATTTTTTTATTTTTTCTTTTAGTCTTGCAGCTGTAAGTTTTTGGTGTTTGGGAGTCTTTTGTTTAGATGGAAAACTAGTAATCTTTGCCTTTGATAAAATCTTACTTGATGCTTGAGTTTTAGGAGTTAATTTGTTTCTAGGTACGCGTTCATTTAAGGGTTTTGGAACAATTACATTTTCAACTGTAAGAGCTTTATTTTCAAATTTTGAGAGTTGATCACGAGGAGATTTAGGGCTATTGGGTAACTTTGGAATATTTTCAGTTTGTGTGCTTATTGTTTTGCATTGTTTTACAGCTGCAGCAAAAGAGATTCCAGGTTTGGGTGTTCTTTCTTCTACTAGTTTCCGAGCATCTGGATAAGAGATGTTATTTTTCACTTTTACTGCCTGTACTTCCTTTTCAAGTAGCCACTTAGGGCAAGTACGCGAAAAGGCAGGATGGTCTCCTTTGCAGTTGACGCATTTGGGTTTTGATTTGCAGTCAATGCCATCGTGGCCAACTTCTGCGCATCGAGGGCAAGTGATGGATCCACGACATGATGTTTTAGAATGTCCAAAACGTTGGCTTTGAAAATAACGTAATGGATTGGGAACAAAGGGACATACAGGGCATCGAAGGTATCCAGCATTAATATGAGAGGGCAGTGATGGAGTGTTGAATGTGAGAATAAGATGTTTAGTCGGCAGAATTTTGGCGTCTCGACGGATGGTAATTCTTCTTACTCCACAAAAATTCTGCTGATTTAATCCTTCTAATATTTCTTCATCGGAAACGTTGTAAAGTTCTCCCTCTGAGATAACACCTCTACTAAAGTTTAAGGTGCCATGAGCAGAGACCGTCACCGAGAGTTCTCCAAATTTAGTACATTTAATTAGATTCGAGACTTGCTTGCGAACACCACAAACATGTTGCTCTTTAAGGCCATCTAGTATTTCCTCCTCAGAGACATTAAACAGTTCTCCCTCCGATATCACACCTCGACAAAAGTTTAAGGAGTTATGTGGTGTGACCTGTATATTAATATCTGCAAATGTGGTGCATTTTAACAGCTTTGTTGTTTGAGTACTGTCGGCTACTTCGACTAGTAAATCGCCAGATCTTAACTTTTTGGTTGATTTTACTTCGCCGACAGCACTTTGTATACACTTATGAATGAGGAAGGGAGAGACAGCTGAAAAGCTTCCCTCCTTCCTCTGTTCAATAAAAAATCTTGCACGAGTAGCATCAATAACGAGATTTTGTTGCCCCTTATGACCCAAGGGGAGGGGTGGGGGGTTTTGAGATTATCCATATTAAGTAGTTTGGTGTTCAGAAAGGAACACAACATATCGCGATAAGCCCTCACCTCCGAAAAGGTAACCACAATGAGGGAGAAAGGAAGAAAAAAGGAAGAGAAGAGGAAAAGAGAAAAGAAAAGAAAAAGAAGAAAAGATGGCTGGGGTACCTCGGGATTGCGACACCCGTGTTTACCTAAAGTAGGTAAACATCCTGAGGGGTCAAAGCGGCAGGGTTTGGTTTTTTGAGATCGATAAAGTTTTAACTGAAATAGGTTTTATTAAGTTCGAATGGTGCAACTGTGTTTATACATTTAAATCAAGTATTATTTTATTGCTTTATGGTGATGATATAGTTCTATTTGGAAGAAAAAGTGAAATTTAAGCGGCAATTAAGCTTTTAAATAAACATTTTGATATTAAAATTTTAGGCAAAAAACTAAAAAGCTACTTGGTATAGAATTCGAAGAGAATGAAGGTTTAAAAATCCATCAACAATCATACATTGAAGAAGTATGTGAAAGATTTAGAATTTTCAATTTCCCTATTTCTTCATTACCGATTAGCAAAGGTGTTGTGTATTCTAAGCTGAATTGTTCACAAACAGACCAGGAAATAAAAGAAATGTCAAATATTCCCTATCGTAACTTGTTAGGTTGTATTTCATTCATAGTAAATCGTACAAGACCCGATTTCAGTTACGCCGTTAACATTTTTAGTCAGTTTCAAAACAACCCTGGGAATGGTTCCCTGGTGTGGCTTACTGAAACTATTAGGATATATAGTGTACACTAAAAACTTACAGTTAGAACTTTCTTGTGAAGTGACTCGTATTATAACCTATACAGATGCAGATTTGGCTTCGAATTGGGATGACAGAACCTCGTTAGGTGGTCAGCTATTATTACTTGATAACTCACCCATTGCGTGGCGTACTTTTAAAGAAAAGTGTGTTAGCTTATCCACCATGGAAGCCGAATTAGTCGCAATGACCGAAGCTGCAAAAAAAAAACTATTATGACTTGATAGGATTTTAGACGAGTGTATAACTAAACGTATAATTAATGTAAGAAAAGAACAGTCATTATTGTACGTAGACAATCAAGCCACCATTGATTTTGTTAAATCACCAATTGAGAACTATCGCATAAAACATATTGACATTAAATTATTTTTTATTAGAGATCTTGTATATAAGGATATTTTTTGCGTGAAATTTGTTAGAAGCAAAAATAATGTAGCTGACATATTCACCAAACCTTTGACCCATGCTGAACTCGTAAAGTTCAGGGAATGTATACATTTGGAATGAATTGTTTATATAGTGCCTTGTATTATTTAACGTAAAGTGTATTATTTCTTGTATAGTAATGTTAATGACTTTGCATGCTTGAATAATTTAAGTAAATGTGATTGAATATAAAAGTAAGCGTAAACAAGAATAGCGTAAATATTATTTTATACCTATTGTATTTTTTCCTTATTGTACGATGTTTATACAAGATTAATTTTTAGAATCGGTGAACAAGAAGCGTCCGGTATTTTTTTTTAAAGAATTCTGTATATTTGTCTTTTTGTCATGTAGTAATTCTTGTTCTCATTACAGGACCTGTTAATAGTGTATAAGTTTTTGTTCACAGAAAGCATGCCATTTCTGAAAATTTTCTCAAGTTATTTGAGGTGTAAAAAGAGGATTCTTTTGAACTACTAATGTGTATTAGACGAATACGTAATATTTCTTTGTATTTAGTATTTATACATATTGTATTTTCGTGTAATGTTTGAGCATCCAAATGGGATGATAGATTATTGACGTTGATGTCAAATGTTAACCTGTTTTGTAAAAGTGTAAGCCAGTCATTTTTTTTAGTAGACCTTAACGTGTCTTTAAGTTTTTCGTAAGTGACGAGAGGGGGGGAGCAATTGTTAGCCTAAGTTAGTTTTTTCTCCTCACTTACTCAGTAACATCTAATCTCCGGTTAAATGTGTAACCGAAATCCCGGTCACATTTAACCGCGTTTTATTTTTCTTCATTTAAGAAGACGATGTGCGTATGCAAATTGTGTACGCACGCCACGTGATTAGTGGGCGTTGCCCACTGGGATATATATATAGGCCTCGAGCTATTGCTTATGATGGAGTCAAAACACTTTTCGACTTCCACTTGGAAAGTTGATGATGGAGGACGCTCATGCTGCACCTCCAGCGATGCCGGACATATGGGCCGGTATTTCCGCCGATTCGTTGAGCTTTGTTCGCAGGCTCGAGGGAATCACCGCTGCTGTCATCCCGCAATACAACTCCGATGATCTTGCTCTGATGGCAAAACAACTGATGGATGTTATAGCCGAACTCAGCGCTAAGGCCTTCAAGATAGATGTCTCGCTTGAAACCCAGTCTGCTATTGTTCACGCCTTGGGTAAGTTTGCAAATTTATACTCGGCCATTCAAAAAGAGACTTCCGCTCCCGCGGAAAATTCTCCCTCCGGTTCTTCGGAGCAGGCTGTTCCAAGCGCCGCTGTTCACCCCCGCTCGGGGGGAAAGCGGTGCGCTTCTGACCGTGTTGCGGCGAACGATAAGCTCGCGCGCACTGATAAAGACGGCTTTAAGCAAGTCTCCGGCCGCAATGCTTACCGTCGGCGCACTCCTGTCGCCGCTCCCGTAATGATCCCTACCAACTTGGATCCTAATGCAATTACGGATGTGGATCCTGACAAGATCCACACCATGGAAACCACTACCGAATCTGTCAAAAAAACAAAGAAACCGCCACCTATTTTCATTGTGCCTGGTGCACTGTGGCATTTACGGCTCCAGGAAATTAGGAGTCCTATTGCTCCTTCAGTGTATTCATGTATGAAAGGGAAGTACTTGCGGCTTTCCACTTGCAGCTCTGATGAGTATCGGGCACTCGTTCGGTACCTTGAAGCCAACAAGATAGAAAATAAAACTTACCTACTCGATGAGGACAAGCCTTTTTTAAGGTCGTTATCCGCGGGCTGCCTGCTTGTACCTCAACCGCCTTAATCCAAAAATTTCTTGAGGCGGAGAAGTTTGAGAACGTTAAAGTGACGGCCATGGCTAAAGGCCCTAAAGCCAAGCGTGTCCCCATGCCGCTTTTCCATGTCCAAGTTACTAAGAATGAGAACGCTCTCAACCTATACAACATTACGGACTTCTATGGTACTAAGGTGCACATAGAAAAATTTAGAGGTAGTAAAGGCCCCACGCAATGTTTCAACTGTCAGGGGTTCTTTCACTCCTCAATATCCTTTCCCCAAGTTCATTATCTTTAATGCCGACGTGAGAGGGAACCCAGCTAAAAACTAGCGAGATTCCCATGGAAGTAAGGTTAGTTATTGAAGTAAGAATTTTGAAAATAACAGGATTATTACAATTATTTGAATGCAATGAATTTAAAACACTGTGGGAGTCTGTATAGATAATTTAGTCTGTATAGTTTTTTCGGTTGGTTGGTTGGTTGGTTGAATGGGGTTTTATGGCGCTGAGTCTTCATGGGACATATTGCGCCAAACAAATAGTTAACTTAAAACTACGAAGAAATATACAAAACAGCTATAAAGGGTTAACACAAGATAAAAACAAACATGTTAAAAATACTAAACCAGTGTAGAAAAGATACATAAAACCCAAAGTAAAAAACACAGCGATGAGATGTAAAATTCAGATGTGACAGTAAAAACCAATGTGTTTTAAAAACGGGAAGAGATTAGGATGAGGCGAGTTATTTAAAATATCTTTAATATTGATAGATGACGAATTAAAATAATGAATACGATGTTTTGTAAACCGGGGACAATCAATGAGGATATGTTTTACAGAGATGACTACATTACATTGATCACAAATTGGAGCAGATTCTCCGAGTAAAAGGTGTCGATGTGTAAAACGCGAATGACCAATCCGGAGGCGAGTAAGAATAACATCCTCTCTTCTAGATTTCAAAGTACTCCAGTTTTCAATGTCTGGCTTAAATGTACGCAATTTATTATTTGTCTCTTCGTCCCAAGAAATCTGCCATTTCTTATACAAGAGATCTTTTATGTATTTTTTTAAATCACTAAAAGGCAAAGGCATATCACAGATTTGAGTAGCAGATTTTGCTGCTTTGTCAGCATCTTCATTTCCTTTGATTCCCACATGGGACGGAACCCAGCTGAAAAGAATTGTAAAGCCCATAGATTTTAGATTTTTGATCAGGTTGAGGACCTCAAATATTAGAGGATGACTGTCGTACCTTGGAGTAGAAAGAGATTGTAAAACGCTTTTTGAGTCAAAGTAAAAAATAAAATTGCCGTTCTGACGAAGCGACAGTTCTTCCAAGCCTTTAAAAATGGCTAAAATTTCTGCTGTGTAAATAGATAGTGCAGAATGCAGTCGATAACTATACACATTATCCTCAATTATAAAAGCGCAGCCCACAAAATTGCCTTGTTTAGAGCCGTCAGTATAAATAGGGATAAAAGTAGAGTACATTTCTCTATGGTCATTAAAAAATTGATAGTAAATAATATCAGTGGTAAACCCTTTGTCAAAATTTTTAAAAGGATTAAGAAAGGTAAAATCGGAAACATTCCAAGGAGATATAAAATTGTCAGTTCTTAAAATATCACAGTTAAAAAACCCAATTTCTTCCATAGTATTTTTGATCCTCTGGTGAAAAGGGAGAATACAAGAAGGCCTAGCTGAATATAAGCGCTTAAGATAATGATTAAAATTATGATTTTTTACAGGATGATGTGCAATGGATGAAATTTTAAAAAAATAACAAAGGGATAAAAATTTTCGTCTTAGATTAAGAGGTTCATCGTAGCAGTCTACGTATAAACTTTTAACAGGGGAGGTTCTGAACGCTCCCGAGCAAAGGCGTAGAGCAGAGTGATGAACGAAGTTCAGTTTTTCTAGCACGGATTTCCTAGCGGAACCATAAACTACACAACCATAATCAAGTTTCGAGAGAATGGTTGGTTGGTTGGTTGATTGAAGTTTAATGGCGCTAAATCCTCTAGGGACAAACTGCGCCAAACAAGATGAAAAAAAAATTACAGGCTCAAAAATAGATTAAAGCAACTATAAAAATAAAACATACGACATAAAAACACGAAAAAAAATTAAGTTATATACAGATTAACAAGAATTGAAAATTGAGTGAATTGAAAATTGAATGATTAAAAATTGAATCACAAACAAAAATTATATTTCGGTATAAAAACCAGTTTGACGAAGAAAGGGGAACAAGTTGGGATGTGGAGTTTCCCCGATGATTAAATTAAGATTAGGCGATTGGTTACCAAAAAATTTTATATACATTAATTTTAAACAAACACAAGAAGTTAAAATATGTGCGACTGTGTATGGTGTCTTGCAATACGCACACTGTGGAGAAATTTCACCCAGCAAGAGATGGGCATGGGTGAGTCTGCAATGACCCACTCGTAAACGAGTGAGTATTACGTCATGTCTCCTAGAAGGGAGTTGAGGCCATTTAATTATCTTGGTTTTAATTTCCCGCAGTTTATTCGAAGATATGTTATCCCAGGACATCTGCCATTTATCGTGTAAAAGATCTTTGATGTAATTTTTCAAGTCAGTTTATTCGAAGATATGTTATCCCAGGACATCTGCCATTTATCGTGTAAAAGATCTTTGATGTAATTTTTCAAGTCAGGATAAGGAAGACCAGTGTTGAGAAAGTCACTTGCAGACCTGGTAGCCATGTCCACAAGTTCATTGCCTTTAATACCGACCTTAGAGGGAACCCAGCTAAAAACTAGCGAGATTCCCATGGAAGTAAGGTTAGTTATTGTTGTAAGAATTTTGAAAATAATAGGATTATTACAGTTATTTGATTGCAATGAATTAAGAACACTTTGGGAATCTGTATAGATAATAAAGTTTTTACTATTGTGATTCATCAATTCTTCTAAAGCCTTCAAGATAGCAAAGGCTTCAGCAGAAAAGATGGAGAGTTTAGGATGGAGTCTGTAGCTATTGATTTGATCTTTAATAAGGTATGCACAGCTGACATAGTTAGTGGATTTTGAACCATCTGTGAAGACAGAGGTGTAATTTTTATAATATTGCTTGTGATCTTCAAAAATTTGTTGATAAATGATATTGCTAGTTGAACTTTTGTCAAATGACTTAAAGGGGTTTATTATAGTAAAACTAGGAGTTTGCCAAGGATGTATTCCAATAGCTGTGGGTATTGTATCTATATTGTCTACGTTAAAATCTCTTAAAATTTCACTTATCCTTCCCTCAAACGGCAGAACACAAGATGGTCTAGCATTATATAATCTCTTAAGGTAATAATTGTGTGTATGTTGATGAATGGGATGGTTGATATAAGATGACGTTCTGAAGTAGTACTGAAGAGATAACATCTGTCGACGTAATTCAAGAGGAGCGTCACAGCAATCAACGTAGAGACTTTCTACAGGAGATGTTCTAAAAGCCCCCGAACACAATCGAAGAGCAGAATGGTGAATGGTATTCAGCTTTTGAAGGACGGAAACGCGTGCTGACCCATATACAGGACATCCATAGTCCAGTTTTGAGCGGATGATGGCATGGTAGATCTTAATTAGGGAAGTGCGGTCAGCTCCCCATGAGGTCTTAGAAAGGATTTTTAGAATGTTGAGCTTCCTTTCGCAATTTTTCCGCAAGTTTGTGATATGGGGTGCAAAGGTAAGTTTTTTGTCAAAAATGATGCCGAGAAAATTCACCTCATTCACAATGTTGATGTTATTTCCAAGCAATTGGATCTCTGGGTCAGGGTGCAGACCTCTTTTTTTGCAAAAATGCACACAACACGTCTTTGAACTTGAAAAGCTGAAACCATTCTCGCTCGCCCACTTACTAATCTTGTTGACTGCAGTCTGGAGTTGTCTGTTAATAAATCTCATATCCGCTCCTTCACATGAGATATGGAGATCGTCGACATACAAGTTTCCATTAACAGAGGGAGGTATCTCGTTCAGAATCCCATTAATTGCAATAATGAACAGGGTCACACTCAATACGCTTCCCTGAGGAACCCCTTCTTCTTGAATAAAAGTGCGAGATAGTGTATTTCCTACTCTAACTCGGAAATTTCTTAAGGCCAAAAAGTTTTGTATAAAAATAGGCATATTACCACGCAACTCTAAATTGAACAGCTGCTGTAGAACCCCATGACGCCAAGTGCGGTCATATGCCTTTTCTATATCGAAGAAAACCGACACCAAATGTTTTCTTTTAACAAAAGCATTCCGGATTCTGGTTTCCAACTCCATTATATTATCCAACGTACTCCTTCCACGACGGAAACCACTCTGAAATTTGGAGAGGTAGTTATTTTCCTCCAGGTAGTAAATCAGACGAACGTTTATCATTTTTTCCAGAATTTTGCATAAACAGTTCGTCAGAGCAATCGGACGGTAGCTGAGAGGATTCGTGGGGTCTTTATCAGGTTTTAAAATGGGGATTACAATAGCCTCTCTCCACGAGGAAGGAAAGCTATGTTCTCTCCATATTCTATTATAAAGTTTAAGAAGGTTGAACATTGAAACTGAAGAAAGGTTTTTAATCATTTCGTAGGAAATATTATCCGGACCAGCAGAAGATTTATGGACTTTATTCAAGGCTCTGTTTAGTTCTAAAATGGTAAAATCAGTATTATATGGAAAGTTAAGCGAAGTTTGAAAGTTTATTGGTTTATCCTCAGCTAGGTTTTTAAGTTTTATAAAAGATGAAGAGTAATTTGAACTTGAAGAAATATCAGCTAAAGATGAGGCTATTGTGTTGGCTATGTCATCAAGAGAAGTTATTAGGTTATTATTATTATTTAAAATTTGGATTTGGTTGTTCCAGGTCTTGGAGTACGTTCCTCAGTGCGTTTTCTTGCTTCTGGATAAGAGATGTTTTCTTTAGCTTTGATAGCTTGAATTTCTTTCTCCAGTAGCCACTTAGGACACGAACGGGAATAGGCAGGATGGTCGCCTTTGCAGTTGATGCATTTAGGTGTAGATTTGCAATCAACGCCGTCGTGGCCAACTTCTGCACAACGAGGACAGGTAATTGATCCACGACAAGATGTTTTTGAGTGTCCAAAACGTTGACATTGGAAACAACGCAATGGATTAGGGACAAATGGACGCACAGGGCATCGAAGGTATCCTGCTTTAATGTGTGATGGTAGTGATGGTGTGTTAAATGTAAGAATTAGATGTTTGGTGTTCAGTATTTTCCCGTCACGACGGATGGTGATACGCCGTACTCCACATACATGCTGCTCTTTTAGACCTTCTAAAATCTCTTCATCTGGAACATTATAGAGTTCTCCCTCAGAGATAACTCCTCTACTGAAATTTAAAGTACTATGAGCAGTAACTGTCACTGGAATATCCGCAAAGTTTGTGCACTTTAAGAGACTTGAAGCTTGTTTTGAATTTGCAACCTCAATAAGCAAGACGCATGATCTTAATTTTTTGACAGCTTTAACTTCTCCAACAGATGATGAAATACATTTATGTTGAAAAAAAAGTAATAAGAATTAAACTTTTCTTCTCCACAGCACTAAGCCTGGATGTGGGATTTTTGTATTTATTAGGTTCATTATTTTTTTTTTTATTTACTTTTTAACTTAACTGCTTTTTTCAACTGTAAAAAGTTTACTTTTTAAACTGAAGACCTATTTACTTTGTGCATTTTGACTCGACTAAACTTTCTGTTTTTCCTTCTTTTGCTTTTGTGTTTTTTCTTTTTTTTTTTTTTTACTTAACTAACTTTTTTTTCTAAACTTTTACAGACTTTTTTTTTTACTCATTTTCTTTTGCTTTTAAACACTTTTTTCCCAGTTTTTTAACTATTACTTTTTTACTTGTAAAATTTAAAAACTTTTTTTTCAAATTTTTACTTTTTTATCATATTAAAAACTTTCAACTACTTTTTTAACATTTTTACAAGTTGTACTTTTTTACTTCTACTTACATTTCAGACTTTTTATTTTTAATCTTATTTTTTTACCTCAAAACCTACTCTTACAAACTTTTCTTTTACTTTTTTTTTTACTATTTTTTTTTCTACTGAAAACTTCAACTTTTCTAATATTTTTTTCTTTTTTTTATTTTTTCTACTTTTTACATTTTTATCACTTTTACATTTTCTTTTTTTTTAACTTCCTTTTCTTACTTTTTACTACTACTTTTCATTTTTAACTAATTTTTACTAAACTCTGAAACTTCTCTTTTTGTTAACTATACAATCTCTAACTTTACAAACTTTTTTTATAACTTTTCGCTGTTATACACTACAAAACTTCTTTACAACTTTCTTATTTAATTAACTTTATGCTACTTTGAACTGAACTCTTACTTTTTTTTACTTCTTCTACTCTTTTCAACTTGTAACTAACTTTTTTTGGATACTATGATTTTCGTTTTTTTACTTTGTTTTTTATCTGTCTCTTTAAACTTTTTTTACTACAAACTTTTTTCTATTTTTCACTACTCTCTAAATTTAAATTTTTTACTGTATTCTACTTTTTGCTTTTTTCTTCAAACGTTTTTTTACTTTTTATACCCTACTAGATACTATACTCTAAAAACTTTACTCCTCTGTAATTTACTGCCTTTCACATTACTTTACTCACTTATTTTTACTTTAAAAATTTAGACTTTGAAACTTCAGTGCTAAACTTCTTCAAACTGGAAAAAAATCTAATCTTATTCACTCCATACTTTTCTGCAACTACTTTCCTTTTTTTTTATTGTACCACAATAGGCTTCCTTTGCATTTACCCATAACTGTAACTACCCTACAGGTAAAACAAAAAATGTTTTTGAGTGTCCAACGGCATTGAAACAACGCAATGCGAAAAAACACATCGTAATTAATTATTGTTTTGATGTTAAATGTCTACTTATTTTTTTTCTAAACTACCACTCTCTTTCTACTCTAACTCTTCTACTCAACATTATACTACTCAAATAAACTACAAATAGACTTTTCTGATGAAACTTTCTGAAAACTTGAACATAAGTGACGCAATACTTATATTTTGTAAAATTATAAAAGATGCCAATTTTTTTAACTCTACAAAACTACAGATGTCAACTGACACACTTAACGAACAAGTATATGAAACCTCCCCAAACAAAATTCTACGAAACTACTACTCTGCAAAAATCACCGTAGATACTCATACTTAAACTTTTCAGCACACACCCAAAATTTAACCCACATTATTTTAAACTACCCTGATAGAAAGCCAATGAGCACCAGTGCATACCCCAACACAGCGAGATGCCAACACCTCCTCTCTGACAATAAAAAAATTTAGCTTGACTTTTATCACACAAACGTCGAGCCCTTTTGACCCAAGGGGAGAGGTTGTGGGGGTTGAGGAATCCATATTTTAAAGGAAGTTGTTCAGATCCCGGCGGCACCACCCACCATGGAGCCCAACAAGGGGATGCTAAACGCTCCCAAAAAGGGACAAAAAGTCGCACCAGTGCTAACCGGGATCTATACGCGCACAGCTACCCCTTAAGCAGCCTCGACCCATTAAAGTGCCCAGCAGGTAACCGATTGCTTGGCCCAGGCCAGTGACAAAAGTCGTCCGACCAGCCGATTGATGTAGACGGGACCATTCTACACCTCCCGTTTACCCGAAGCAGGGGCCAAAGTAATGTGTTGGTTTCCCTCAATTACCAGGATCCCCCTTTCCGGGGACACGGGTCTCCACGCACGGCAAACACGTGGGTGGTTAACAAATCGCGAGATGTTGGGTTCAGAAAAGGAACACGACATCTCGCGATAAGCCCTCACCTCCGAAAAGGTAACCACAGCGAGGGAGAAAGGAAGAGAAGAGAAAAAAGGAAAGAAAAGGAAAAGAACAAAAGATCGCTGGGGTACCTCGGGATTGCGACACCCGTGTTTACCTAAAGTAGGTAAACCCCCTGAGGGGCTTTTTTGGTTGTGAGGATATGGGAAGAGTAATAGCTTTAACAGGTAAATCAGTTTGGGTGGCTACGGATTTAGTAGATTTGGTGGCGGTAGAATAAGAGAGTCCGGGTTTGGGGGTTTTAGATTTCACTATTCTGCGGGCTTCGGGATACGAGATGTTTTGTTTTATTTTTATGGTTTGGATTTCTTTTTGTATTATCCAGTTGGGGCATGATCGTGAGTATGATGGATGGTCTCCTTTGCAATTGGTGCATTTAATGGGTGCAGAACACCCTTCACTACTATGCCCTGGATCAGAACAATGAGCACAGGTCAAAGAATCACGACAGGATGTCTGCGAATGTCCAAATCTTTGGCATTTGAAACACTGCAGATGGTTTGGGATGTACGGTCTTACAGGGCAGTTTAAGAAGCCTGCTTTGATGGATGTACGGAGTTTGGGTTGTTCAAAAGTCAAGATAATGTGTTTGGTATTAATTATTCTATTGTCTCTTTTAATAGTTATTCAGCGGACAGCTATGACATTTTGGGATTTCAGATTTTCAAGGATTTCTGATTCAGATGTGCTTTCTAGGTCTGGTTCAGAGATGACGCCTTGGGATTGGTTAAAACTTTTATGAATATTAACGGAAACATTTCTATTTCCTATGATTTTTAGTTTATTGATATTGACGGCTTGACTATTATTTGTAACCTCCACAAGAAGATCACCAGATTTTAATTTTTTAACGTTTCGCACTTCTCCTACAGTAGATAGAATGACTTTGTGTATTAAAAATGGAGACATATTGTGAAAGTTTCATTCATCGCATTTAATTAGGAAAAATGGAAAACAGTATTTGTTTCATTAGAAACAGACGACTCATTGACGGGGGAGTGTTTTTTTTTAAAGAATCCATAATAAGAGATTTTAAGATTCGGACCCGACCGCACCACCCATCATGGAGCCCAATAAGGGGATGCAGGGTTCTGCACCAGTGCTAGCCGGGCCTATACGCTCACAGTCAGGAGACCGATCGCTTGAACCGTAGCAGATGACAATGTCTAATCCACCAGCCGATTAATACCCACCGGAACTTACGTACCCCTCGTTTACTCGAAGCCGAGGCCAAAGCAATGTGTTAGATATTCCCCACAATAATGGAAATTCCATTCTGATGATTCCCCTACGGGGAAGCCCCTCAATTACCAGGATCCCCATTTCTGAGGACACGGGTATCCACGCACGGCAAACACGTGGGCAGTTTAAACGCCAAGAGGAGCAAGAAAACACAGAGCGGAAACAGCTACTCAATGGGTGCCCTCACCTCAAAAGAGGAAACCGCAACGAGGGAGAAAGATAAGAATAAAGTAGAAGGGAAGAGGAGAGTAGAAAAGAAATGAGAAAAGATTGCTGGGGTACCTCGGGATTGCGAAACCCGTGTTTACCTGAAGTAGGTAAACCGCCTGAGGGGGCTGGAGTGTTGGGAGTTAATTTGTTCCTAGGTACGCGTTCATTTAATGGTTTTGGAACAATTACATTTTCAACAGTAAGAGCTTTATTTTCAAATTTTAAGGGTTGATCACGAGGAGATTTAGGGCTATTGGGTACGGTTGGAATATTTTCAGTTTGTGTGCTTATTGTTTTGCATTGTTTTACAGCTGCAGCAAAAGAAATTTCAGGTTTGGGAGTACGATCTTCTATGAGTTTCCTAGCTTCAGGATAAGAGATGTTATCTTTTACTTTAACTGTCTGTACTTCCTTTTCAAGTACCCACTTAGGGCAAGTACGGGAAAAGGCAGGATGGTCTCCTTTGCAGTTGACGCATTTGGGTTTTGATTTGCAGTCAACGCCACCGTGGCCAACTTCTGCGCAACGAGGGCAGGTAATGGAACCCCAACATGATATTTTGGAATGTCCAAAGCGTTGGCATTGAAAACAACGCAATGGACTGGGAACAAAGGGACGTACAGGGTATCGAAGGTATCCAGCATTTATATGGGAAGGCAACGATAGAGTAATGACCTTTTATTTCCTCCGTAGGGTGTGGACGCTTATTCTTACTCTCCCCCTCTGCTGTATCTCTGTGCGACTGACCCGGTGGCGATTCGTCGTGCACCGGTGTGAGCAGCCCGACATACGGCGCATTTCCTTGACCTATTTTCTCTTCCCTCTCCTCTAGCCATGGAGACTGATGACCTCTCGACTGAGACCTTTGACGTGAAAGCCATTATTGACGATTACTGACACTGAACTATGGACGTTTTTGGAAATTCTATGACGTAGTGGAGGACTTCATCGCCTTCACTGGAATTCTATTTGGGAACTCAGACAAGGCATTAAAGGATCCTGAGGTGAGGCAATTCTTAAATTTCATGTTGAGTGTCCTTACCGCAGGCAATTTAGATGTTATGCCCATAGTTAACTCCTTTTTATTCCCGCTCTATTTTAATAGATGCGAGAAGATTAATGAAATTCTGGCAAAGGTTAATTTTAAGATAATTAAAAATGATAATAATGAATTTAAACTTATCGAGACCACTAAATTAAAACGTAAACGCACTGATGTTGATGTTGATGAAATTCCTATTAAAAATTCTTTTAATATTCTGGCTGAGGTACAGGAGGACCAAATGGATGCTACCACTTCGACCCCTGTTATAAATGAAAATCCTAAGGTTAAAAAACCGTACCAGTTATTTTTTGAAGTAGGAGAAAATTGTAAGAATATCCTTAAACAGATTCATGAGCTATCCCCCAACATAACTACTACCTACGTCAGGAACCAGATCAAGATTGTTACAGACTGCTCGGATTCTTTCCTAGACTGCAAAAATATCTCTAATCTAATAAAATTCCCCTTAGGGCTATGGACCTAAAAGATCCTAAGCCAGTTAAGTATGTTATTAGGGATCTCCCCCTTACCATCACTGCTGAGGAGCTCAAAACTTACGGTCTAGAACCGATTAGGGTCGCGTATCTGAAAAACAGAAGGACCAAACAACCAATTCCTCTGTTCCTGGTTACCATTCGGGCTACTCCTGCGAACGAAAAAATACATGATATCAAGTCGATAACATACCTCACTGTTAAATTTTAGACTTATCGTTTCAAAGGAGTAGCACAATGTTATCGGTGCCAGGAATTCGGGCACTCTTCTGTGCACTGCAACTTGTCGCCTAAGTGCGTCAAGTGCAGTAATCCACATAGTGCTCGGTGCTGCACTGTTGGTCCTGATGATTTCAAATGCGCCAATTGTGGTAATAACCACACCGCGAATTACATAGGTTGCATTAAGCACCCGGCAAATAAATCTAAAAAAAAATGTTTCTACGCATAAAAATAAGTTTACTCCAGCACCTGCCCCTAAAAATAACTTTTGGACTTCTCCAAAACCTCAAAGTTCTACCAAGGCTAGCGCGGATCCAGCGGTCCCCACTAGTAGCACCCCATTGGCTGAGACAACCTCACCAGTAATCGAGAAATTTGATAGGCCGGCGCCTGGATCCGCCGGTAACAATACCATAACGTGCGCTCCTGTGCAGAAGCGCCTGCCAAACTAGTCATGATAAACTGACAGAGAATAAACAAGAACATTCTCTAAACATTGGCGACCATTATCTCGTGCTCCGAAATGATAACACTTGGCATACCTCCTTGATACCTCCTTGGTATTACTGAAGATGGTTTTACTACAGTGGTTCGATTTTTGTTCTTATGTTTATTTTAAGCCTACCTTTTTTCACTTAAGTCAGTGAAACTGTTGTTTATTTGTACTTCAATACACATATGTTGAAGCTTTTAAAAATACTTTGTGTGGACAGTTCAAGAAATAAATATTTGTTTCTTATTACAGTAGTTGAATTAGTTTTTTTGCCAACCTCTTGCTCCTTTTTTTACTACTGACCAACTGTTAGGTCTTACAAAACTAACCTGGTTGGTTGGTTGGTTGAAGCTTAATGGCGCTAATTCCTCTAGGGACAAACTGCGCCAAACAAGATGAGGAAATATACCAAAGACGAAATTTAGAAAAAAATTTTGACAAAAAATAAAAAGACAGGTTTTAAAACAGATTAAAGTAACAAGAAAAAAAAATTACATTCAACAGAAAACACGAATACAAATTGAGTTATATACAGATTAACAAGAATTGAAAATTGAGTGAATTGAAAATTGAAAGATTAAAAATTGAAAATTAGAAAATTGAAACACGAACAAAAATCATATTTCGGTATAAAAACCAGTTTAACGAAGAAAGGGGAACAAGTTTGGTAGTGGAGTTTCCCCAATGATTAAATTAAGATTAGGAGACAAAACTAACCTGGCGTCCTCATATAACGGAAGTCAAAAATAAAATGATAGGAAAATTAGAAAATTTAAAAATGCTCCTTAACAGTAAATACTTAAATAATAAAAATAAAATTCTTTTATATAAAATAATAGTTCTTCCTACCGCACTTTACACAGCTCCGGCCTGGACGTTTGCCGCGAAGTCTGATTTGAATTTAATTGAAAGAGTACAAAATAAATTTATGAGGCGTGTTAGAGGCACACATCGATATTTATCCAATGAAGTAATAAGACGTGATTTCAATATGTTAACATTCAAACAATCCTGTGTTAAAGCATCTCAAAATTTTTACAATAGCCTCAATAGCATTCCGAATGAAATAATAGCTGAACTTCCGGATTATGATCATAATAGCCCATCTAAGATACCCCGGCGTCGCGCCGCTTTTATTTCCTGACAATAGATATCTCACTTTAAACTATTTCTTTCAGTGCTTATTACTTCATCCCCTTACCTTTTATGTTGTAACGTAAATGTGTTGTGATGTGATGTGATAAAAAAAAAAAGCATTTTTATTATGGAGCAGATATTGTACCTAGCTGTGTTTTGATGTTTATTTAGCTCGAAAGACTCCATCCAGTGTACCTAACTGTGTCTACTAATTATCTATTTTCTTTTCAGGCTACTAATACTTCTGCTTGACTATTTTACAGGTCTTGACTACAACCACCAGCCCTTACGATTTCTCTTACCCACCTTTTAATGACCGGCATCTAAATTACTCCTTTCTAAATTCATA
>CM063507.1:64251839-64276839 GCA_032207245.1 Pardosa pseudoannulata | reverse complement strand
TTAAAATAAAGCATTTTGTTTTGCATTATTGAAACTCTATAATATAAAGATAGTATCTTTTTAAGGTATGCGATTTTTTTTTTAACAGTTTAATAGTTTTTCTAAAGGTTATGTTATAGATTAATTTACCTGAGCGTAGCTGTTAGTTGTGTGCAATGCATTTCAATCATGAAAAAATCTGTCCCCTTTACGGATATTTAAAAATAAACTTAAAATATTAGCATAATAGTCTAATTTTCTTTTAATAAGTGTTAATATATAAAGTAATCAATTCTTTTAAATATGTTTTATTACAAATTGAAAGGTAAAAGTGTTACGTTTATTAGACTAAATTTTATATATATATATATATATATATATATATATATATATATATATATATATATAAAGTTCTTTGATATATTATTATTTATTAGAAACATTTTTCAAGTTTAATATATAGAGCTTTTTAAAAGCATTTTCTATTGTTAGTAACATCATAAGATTCATATTTTTCTGTAAGAAACACTTTTCTTTCTTTTTTGACGAAGAATTAACTGTATTCCTTAAAGTGGAACATATTTTCTCTACTGAGAATTAATTTCCTTACCAATTCTTCGATGTCCTACACTTTAATATCTAATAATCGAAATCTCTCCTTTGGTTGTAGATAATTTTGTCTTGTATATTATATAACAATTATCTGCAGTTCTGTCGAAAAGTGAATTCAGTTAAATATAACACTTATTTCGAGGACTTCCATGTTAAATATTTTTGGTTACTATTATTAACGAGTTTCTTTATAATTTATAGCTTTATTTGCTATAATTATTTCACTTGTCAACATCATTAAATGTTTATGATCATTTTATGTTAGTTAAATCTGTTCACAAAGCGTGTAATCTTTAAATATTTACTGACTTTATTATTTATTTGAAAAGGGAAATAAAAATGTAACTATCATTGAAAAATATAATATTTAATGTAATTATTGTGAAATTACTTTGTAACAAATTCATATATGGTCTTTAGCATGTGCTTAGTGGTGCGTCAAACCGCAAAGCAAACAAAGCTGGAGAAGCTGTGACCTTCGAGAGGGGTTTTCTGTCAAGGTCACGGACGAGGGACTTTTGAAAAGAATCATAATCACCAAATTTTGCTTGAGGCAAATTTCAGCTTCTCAGTTTCACGGAAAATTTATCGTGGCACTTTTCGGAATGTAACTGGGGGATGTGATGACTAAATACTGTATTAATATTTTCATAAAAAATGTTATTTCACCAGACTTAAAAAGGCTGATTTTAAACTATACTTTAAACAAAATTTTTCTATTTTAATTGAGATTACATTACGACTTACTCTAACGTTTTAGAAAATTTTCGATAATAACTAGTTTTAGTTATGTTTGCATTAATAGCATGAAAAATTCAATATTCTCTAGAGAGTACATACATGTATATATCATAAACCTTAAAACTTAGCACTAAAATGTAAAAATAAATGTATACATGTATATATTATAAACATTTCACTTAATACTAAAGTATAAAAATAAATGTATCGTTCCAAAGGAGTTTTTTTTTATTAATTATTGATCCAGTTGAAGGGTTGACTGGCCAAAGGCCTTATCCCCTGTTGTGAGGCTATAAATTTATGATGAGTGTCCAGTCCTTAAGATGTTAAACAATAATTAAATAAATGCAGGTCTTTAAGTTAAAACAAAAATAATAAGTAACTAGGCCCAACACAAGAGAAGAAAAATATAAAAATAAGAAGGAAGTTTAAGGATAGTAAAATAAGAAGAAAGTTTAAAGAAAGTAAGAATATTTTTGGTTTTTATAAAATTTTAAAATTTTTATTTTCATTTTTAAATGATTTTATAATTTTTTTTTTTTTATTTTAAAATTAAAATAGCACTGCCAAATGAACAGTACCAGGAAGAGAAGAAAAGAAGGATGTGCAAAAAAGCAACAACCAAAAAAGAATGGGTTGGAGGACCGTAGAATTCAGCTACCACTTCAAGGAGGCTTAAAACCCGCTGCGTAGGATCTTCGATATTTCTTAAAACTTCCATCATCTTCCTAAAAAGGCTGATGATGTCAGCGATGTTAAATTCCTTAATAAATTCTTGGATCAATTTAATGGTCTCAAAGAAAGAGCCAGAATTACTAGAATTACTGCTACCCTTTCCGTTTCCTTTCGGAGCGGGAGCGGGACGTCTAGCTTCCTCAAGGTCAAGGTAATGGGTTTTTACGGAGTACCTAGCGGTGACGAAAGTCACCGCTTCAACCTCCGAACGATAAAAAGATCAAAAACATAATTTTGGTGCAGATAGAAAAACAGAAAGCCAAACAGAATTTAGATACGCTTACAGCGGCTTCCGAAAAAGACGGAAGAAAAATGCTGTAAGGTGCAAAATCGTTCACATACAATGTATATGTGAAAAACAACACGTTGAATGATTAAAATAATCATTCTGTACCTTGAACAATGACAAAAACAACAGAAAATACAGTAAGTTTGATATACTTCGCTCGGCCAGAGCACAGAAAGGTAAAAATGGGAATGAAACTCAGTAGCGCCATCTATGAGTCGCGATGCGAGTTAAAAGCACAGTTAGGTTTACAAATGAAAAGTAAGTGATATAAAATGAAAATAATAACAAAAAATTACTCCAGGTACAAAAATACAACATATATCGACAAAAAGATATTTTATATTTGGTTTTATAAAATTTTATACATTTTTTTGTAGTTTTTAAGAATGCGCTTCTGCACAGGAGCGCTCGTTGTAGTATTGTTACCGGCGGATCCAGGCGCCGGCCTATCAAATTTCTCGGATTCAGGAGAGGTGTTTTCAGCCAATGGGGGGCTACTAGTGGGGACCGCTGGATCCGCGCTAGCCACGTTAGAACTTTGAGGTTTTGGAGAAGTCCAAAAGTTATTTTTAGGGGCAGGAGCAGGGGTAAATTTATTTTTATTCCTAAAAGCATTTTTTTTAGCTTTATTGGCCGGGTGCTTAATTATTGATAGTGTTATAGTGCCATTTTTGAACTTTAATTTCTGTCTGGGTTTTGTGGTATATGAATTTTCCTCCCTTCTAGTTTAAAATTAACACATCAAAACTGTGCTTAGAATGTTTATAACTAAAAAGTACTCCTTGCATCCTTATCTGGAAATAATTAATAACTTAATTTCTTTTATACAAGTTTCTTTTTAATTTTAATTTTTAGAATTAAAAAAAAATGGACATCTTTTAATAAATTGAGAGTGAACTACTTTTATTTCGTGTTGTATAGATATCTTTTTTTGAAGCAGTTATTTAATAGTAAATTATCTATTGACCGATGACATTCTAACGAAACATTTTTTAGTTGACTATCGTTTATACACTTTGCGGAAATATTGTAATAGCTTATTGACTAATAAGAATAATATCTCAGGTATACTGAACATTCGCACTGATTATTTTTGCAATAAAATTTAGACTATAGCTATATTTATGATATTCAATTATTAAAGCTTCGGTAAAGGAAAACTCCTTTAGAAAGGAAATAATAGCAGAGAACAGACTACAATCATGGTGTGGTTTGGTTTAGAGCGCTGCTGTAAACTTTTTTGTAACTTAAAGGGTATATTACTAATAATGCTCGAGACCTGCTGCTTAAAGCCGAATCCATAAGGCTACGAACAAATATGCTACAGTGAGATTTGAACCCACGAACTATTGTACCGAAGATCAGCGCCCTAACCATTCGACCATCGCCCAGCCTTCAATCATAGATAAAGATTTTTCGATTTACAATATATTAGTTCACTAATTGGGTAAATTTATAGAGGCATAAAAGATTAAAGTCATCCTATTACCTGAGCTGGGTGATTACTATGATAACAGTTTGTTGCTTGAAAAGAATAGAATTAAAAACATTTGCAAAAGTGACATGATTTAAAATGGAATTATTGTAATTTTCACATATTTTAGGTCAAATCATGATTTTATGTTTATCTATAAAAATTATCGAATTATTTAAATATCATTTATATACATATCCTCACTTTTAGTTTGATCATAAAATTTATTATAGAATGTAGAATTATTTTAAAAGGTTGCGTCGGAAAGACAGGCATATATGAAGAAATAAGCTAAATTCCAAGCATTTAAAGGTTTACGATTGCCAAACGCCTCCCGATAATTACGGGCGGTTATGGGGCTCCTTAGCCAGAAGGCCTTATCCCAAATCTAAAGGTAGAGAATAAGCGAGGTGAGCTCTGTTAAGAAAAAATAAAAAATTTTTAAATTTAGAAAGGAGTAATTTAGATGCCGGTCATTAAAAGGTGGGTAAGAGAAATCGTAAGGGCTGGTGGTTGTAGTCCAGTACCTGAAAAATACTTAAACAGAAAGTATTAATACCCTGAAAGAGAATGAATAATTAGTAGGCACTTTTAGGTTTTACACTAGATGCAGTCTTACGATTTAAATAAAGAACATCAAACACAGTTAGGTACAATTTCTGCTCCATAATAAAAAATACACATAAATATTTTTATTTTTATTTTTCTTATTTTATAATTTTTATTTTTTTTTTTTTTTTTCACACCACATCACAACACATTTACGTTACAACATAAAAGGGAAGGGGAAGAAGTAATAAGCACAGAAAGGAAAAGATTAAGGTAGATTATCTATTATTGTCAGGAGATCAGAGCGGCGCGAGGCCTACGTTTCTTAGAAGGGCTGTAGTGATCGCAATACGGAAGTTCGGCTATTATTTCATTTGGAATACTATTGAGGCTATTGTAAAAATTTTGAGAAGATTTAATACAAGACTGTTTGAACGTTAACATATTGAAATCAAGTCTTATTACTTCATTGGATAAATATCGATGTGCGCCTCTAACTCGCCTCATGAATTTATTTTGTACTCTTTCAATTAAATTCATATTATACTTCGCGGCAAACGACCAGACCGGAGCTGCGTAAAGAGCGGTAGGAAGAACTATTGTTTTATATAAAAGAATTTTATTTTTAATACTTAAGTGCTTTACTGTTAAGAAGCATTTTTAAATTTTCTAATTTTCCTATCATTTATTTTTGACTTCCGTTATATGAGGACGCCAGGTTAGTTTTTTTGTCTAATATTACACCTAAATATTTTACAGAGTTTTCCCAGTTAATTGCCTCGTCGAGTAGATATAATCTAGGGGGAGTTTTGTAAGTACAAGTAAAATATATAGTATTACATTTAGAGGGGTTGACTTTAATTTTCCATTTAATAAAACAATCTTCCAGAGTGTCCAGATGTGACTGAATGTAACTAGCAACAGAGTTAACGTGTGGGGCTGAAGCAATTATAGCCGTGTCATCCGCATACAAGGCTAGAGAAGTATAATCGTTTCTAGGAATATCATTAATATAAATATTAAACAGGGTGGGACCTAAGATGGAGCCTTGTTGAACACCTGCTGTTATTGATTTTAAAGTGGAGAAAGTGTTTTGTATGCGGACGGTGAAATGACGATCGCAAAGGTAATTGTGTAAGAAATGTATTAAGGCATCAGGCATTTTGAGCTGGATTAGTTTGTAAATGAGGCCTACATGCGAGATGTGGTCGAAAGCCTTTGCGATGTCTAAGAAGAGTGCACCAGTTGGCTTGCGTGATTGTAGTCCCTCGCTATCGAGTTCCACAACACGAAGTAACTGATGAGAGGTGTTGTGCTGGTTACGAAAACCAAATTGCTCCGGAATTAGCACATTATTTCCCTGCAGGAAGAATTGGAGGCGGTTATATATCACTCGCTCGGCAACTTTACTGAGGCAACTCAATAGACTAATTGGGCGATAACTAGCAGGAAAAGTTAGATTAGCTTTAGGTTTGGGTATAGGACACACTATTGCAGTTTTCTAGGCATTAGGAAAATATTTAAACTTCGTCGTATAGTTAATTATTGCCGTTAAATAAATTAATATATTAGGAGGTAGATTTTTAATACATTTATTTGAGATTTCATCTATTCCAGGAGATTTATTATTTTTAAGATTTTTAATAATTAAAGCAACTTCTGCTATAGTAGCCGGAGTTAAATCATTACTTGGAGGGTTACTAAAAAAAATTATTTACTGTACTAATAACCTGGCGGTCGTGATCCTCGTCTTCTAAATCCTCATTAGGCGCAAATTGAGTTTCATAAACTTCCGCGATAGCTTCTGCTTTACCAGCCGGATCGAATGCTACACCATTTAATCCATGGATGGGAGGTATGCTGTTATAACCATTACCCCTCAGACGCTTCTGAAATTTCCATAAACAATTGTCCTCGGTAGTAAGGTTACTTAAGAAATCTGACCATTGTTTCTGTCTATAAATTTGAATCTTTTCTCTGACAGTCCGCTTGAGAACAAAGTACTCTTGCCTGGATGAAGGGGTACGCAGATATTGATAAAGTTTGCGTGCTGCATTTGTATTATGAATTAAATTCTTAATATGGGTAGGTAATTTATGAACTTTAGGTTTTTTAATTATATGGGAAGAACTTTTCTTAGCTGCATTAATAGTTTCAGTTAAGTTAATTACAGCACTTTCTATACAATTAGTAGATCTAATACTAGGAAAAAATAATTTAGCAGAGGCAAGAGTTTCCTGGAACTGACGCCAATTAGTATAAGTGGTGGGCTCAGAAACTTGGGTAGTCAACTGCAGATCGATTGTCAGAAGAACTGGCAAATGATCTGAGTCAAAAATATCCAGAGTTTCAACATTACATTTAAAGGGGACGTTTTTGATGAGAGCAAGGTCAATAGTGGAGGGTCGTCCTGAAGAAAAATGAGTGGGGGAGGGGGTGGGGTGAAGAATGTTAACATCAGTATCGGTGACTAAATTTAGAAGCTCTCGGCCGTAATTGTTAGTACTATAGCAGTTACCTTTGGCAAGAGCGAGGTCAATTACTGAGGGGGCACCAGTACTAGAGAAGTGGGTAGGAGAATTTGGAAAATGAATATTTAAGTAAGGAGTGCTGTTGATCAAATTTAGGAGCTTTTCGCCACGCTTATTCACACTTTTACAGTTCCAAGCTGTATTAAGCGCGTTAAAATCGCCAGCAATAATACAGTTTGAGTTGTAGTTAAGGAGGTTATTAATATCAGAAGTGGGGAAACTATTATTATTTCTATGCCTCACATAGCATGAGGTAACTAGAAATTTAGTACCGCTCTTTAATTTATTACAATTTTATGATTTGGTTCTCAGTTGAAGGGTTGACTGGGGTTCCTTGGCCGAAGGCCTTATCCCCTGTTGTGAGACTAGAAAATTCATGATGAGTGTCCAGTCCTTAAGATGATATACAATTAAAAACTAAATGCAGGTCTTTACGTTAAAACAAATAATAATTTACTAGGCCCAACACAGAAAAGAAAAATATAAAAATAAGAAGGAAGTTTAAGGATAGTAAAATAAGAAGAAAGTTTAAAGAAAGTAAGAATATTTTTGGTTTTTATAAAATTTTAAAATTTTTATTTTCATTTTTAAAATGATTTTATAAATTTTTTTTTTTTTTTTTTTTTTTTTTTTTTTTTTTTTTTAATTAAAATAGCACTGCCAAATGAACAGTACCAGGAAGAGAAGAAAAGAAAGATGTGCTAAAAAGCAACAACCAAAAGAGAAAAATAAAAATATAAGTCTGCATAAAAATAAGGGATGCCTAGTCATTCTGGGTTGGAGGACCGTAGAATTCAGCCACCACTTCAAGGAGGCTTAAAACACGCTGCGTGGGATCTTCGATATTTCTTAAAACTTCCATAATCTTCCTAAAAAGGCTGATGATGTCAGCGATATTAAATTCCTTAATAAATTCTTGGATCAATTTAATGGTCTCAAAGAAAGAGCCAGAATTATTAGCATTACTGCTACCCTTTCCGTTTCCTTTCGGAGCGGGAGCGGGACGTCTAGCTTCCTTGGGAGCTGGGGGAGAACTGCGCTTCAGCACAGGCGCGCTCGTTGTAGTATTACTACCGGCGGATCCAGGCGCCGACCTATCAGAATTCTCGGATTCAGGAGAGGATTTTTCAGCCAATGAGGGGCTACTATTGGGGACCGCTGGATCCGCGCTAGCCACGTTAGAACTTGGTGGTTTTGGAGAAGTCCAAAAATTATTTTTAGGGGCAGGAGCAGGGGAAAATTTATTTTTATTCGTAACAGCATTTTTTCTAGCTTTGTTGGCAGGGTGCTTAATGCAGCCTCTATAGTTTGCCGTATGATTATTGCCACAATTGGCGCATTTGAAATCATCAGGACCAGCAGAACAACACTTAGCACTATGTGGATTACTGCACTTGACGCACTTAAGCGACAAGTTACAGTGCACAGACGAGTGCCCGAATTCCTGGCACCGATAACATTGTGCTACCCCTTTGAAACGATAAGTCTCAAATTTGACAGTGAGGTATGATATCGATTTGATATCGTGAATCTTTTCGTTCGCAGGGGCAGCCCGAAGGGTGACCAGGAACAGCGGAATAGGTTGTTTGGTCCGTCGGTTTTTCAAATACGCGACCCTAATCGGTTCGAGACCGTGAGTTTTAAGCTCCTCTGCGATATCTTCTGCAGTGATGGAGAGGGGGAGACCCCTGATTACATATTTAACAGGTTTAGGATCTTTTAGGTCCAGAGCCCTAAGGGGAATTTTATTCGATTCCAGGTATTTTTGCAGCCTGCGGAAAGAATCCGAGCAGTCTGTAGAAATTTTAATTTGATTCCTAACATAAGTGGTGGTTATGTTAGGGGATAACTCATGGATCTGTTTGAGAGTATTCTTACAGTTATCTCTAACTTCAAAGAATAGTTGGTAGGGCTTTTTAATCTTAGGGGTTTCATTAGTAACAGGATTTTCATTAGTAGCCGGGGATGAAGTGGTGGAATCCATTTGGTCCTCCTGAACCTTAGCCAAAATATTAAAAGAATTTTTATTAGGTATATCCTCATTAATTACATCAACGTCGGTTCGTTTACGTTTCAATTTAGTAGTATCAATCATTTTAAACTCATTTTTATCATTCTTAATAACCTTAAAGTTAACCTTAGCCAAAATTTCATTGATCTTTTCCTCGCATTTATTAAAATAGAGCGGGAATAAAAAAGAGTTAACAATGGGCATAACATCTAAACTGCCTGCCGTGAGGACACTCAACATATAACTTAAAAATTGCCTCACCTCAGGATCATTTGCAGCCTTGTCCGATTTTCCAAAGAGTATTTCGGTGAAAGCGATGAAGTCCTCCACCATGTCATAAAATTTCCAGAAACGTCCATAATTCATAGCCAGTATTCGTCTAAGTTCAACAATAATTGCATTCACATCATAAGTCTCGGTCGAGAAGTCATCAGTCTCCATGGCAAAAGGAGAGGGAAGAAAAGAAAGGCCAGGAAAATATAGCGCCGTATATCGGGCTGCTCACATTGCTAACATTGCTAATTATATACATTGTATAACATTGCTAATTATATACTTTACCGTAAGGATCGAGAGACTGCTGGCAGACAACCCCAGGGTGGTCTTGCCATTTATATTAAAAGATCTATTAATCACTATGCTGTATCTGACCTTGTTTCGGACGTACTTGAGTCCGACTCTGTTATGGTTTTGCCTGATAACAATAACAAAATTCTAATAACTAATGCATATTTTAAAATTGGTAGAGGTTTCCCTAAAGATGATATTCTTAAAATTCTTAATTATTCTAATTACTCTGTTATGGCTGGTGACTTTAATGCCCATAACAAAGCCTGGAACTGTTATAGTAATAATAATTATGGCCGAGAGCTTCTAAATTTAGTCACTGATAATACTGATGTTACCCTTCTTCACCCCCCCACCCCCACTCATTTTTCTTCAGGACGTCCCTCCACTATTGACCTTGCTCTCATCAAAAATGTCCCCTTTAAATGTAATGTTGAAACTCTGGATATTTTTGACTCAGATCATTTGCCAGTTCTTCTGACAATCGATCTGCAGTTGACTACCCAAGTTTCTGAGCCCACCACTTATACTGATTGGCGTCAGTTCCAGGAAACTCTTGCCTCTGCTAAATTATTTTTTCCTAGTATTAGATCTACTAATTGTATAGAAAGTGCTGTAATTAACTTAACTGAAACTATTAATGCAGCTAAGAAAAGTTCTTCCCATATAATTAAAAAACCTAAAGTTCATAAATTACCTACCCATATTAAGAATTTAATTCATAATAGAAATGCAGCACGTAAACTTTATCAATACCTTCGTACCCCTTCATCCAGGCAAGAGTACTTTGTTCTCAAGCGGACTGTCAGAGAAAAGATTCAAATTTATAGACAGAAACAATGGTCAGATTTCATAAGTAACCTTACTACCGAGGACAATTCTTTATGGAAATTTCAGAAGCGTCTGAGGGGTAATGGTTATAACAGCATACCTCCCATTCACGGATTAAATGGTGTAGCTTTCGATCCGGCTGGTAAAGCAGAAGCGATCGCGGAAGTTTACGAAACTCAATTTGCGCCTAATGAGGATTTAGAAGACGAGGATCACGACCGCCAGGTTATTAGTACAGTAAATAATTTTCTTAGTAACCCTCCAAGTAATGAATTAACTCCGGCTACTATCGCAGAAGTTGCTTTAATTATTAAAAATCTTAAAAATAATAAATCTCCTGGAATAGACGAAATCTCAAATAGATGCATTAAAAACCTACCTCCTAATATATTAATTTACTTAACGGCAATAATTAACTATATGATGAAATTTAATTATTTTCCAAACGCTTGGAAAACTGCAATAGTGTGTCCTATACCCAAACCTAAAGCTAATCTAACTTTTCCTGCTAGTTATCGCCCAATTAGTCTATTGAGTTGCCTCAGTAAAGTTGCCGAGCGAGTGATATATAACCGCCTCCAATTCTTCCTGCAGGGAAATAATGTGCTAATTCCGGAGCAATTTGGTTTTCGCAACCAGCACAACACCTCTCATCAGTTGCTTCGTGTTGTGGAACTCGCTAGCGAGGGATTACAATCACGTAAGCCAACTGGTGCACTCTTCTTAGACATCGCAAAGGCTTTCGACCGCATCTCGCATGTAGGCCTCATTTACAAACTAATCCAGCTCAAAATGCCTGATGCTTTAATACATTTCTTACACAATTACCTTTGCGATCGTCATTTCACCGTCCGCATACAAAACACTTTCTCCACTTTAAAATCAATAACAGCAGGTGTTCAACAAGGCTCCATCTTAGGTCCCACCCTGTTTAATATTTATATTAATGATATTCCTAGAAATGACTATACTTCTCTAGCCTTGTATGCGGATGACACGGCTATAATTGCTTCAGCCCCACACGTTAACTCTGTTGCTAGTTACATTCAGTCACACCTGGACACTCTGGAAGATTGGTTTACTAAATGGAAAATTAAAGTCAACCCCTCTAAATGTAATGCTATTTATTTTACTCGTACTTACAAAACTCCCCCTAGATTATATCTACTCGACGAGGCAATTAACTGGGAAAACTCTGTAAAATATTTAGGTGTAATATTAGATAAAAAACTAACCTGGCGTCCTCACATAACGGAAGTTAAAAATAAAATGATAGGAAAATTAGATAATTTAAAAATGCTTTTTAATAGTAAACACTTAAGTAATAAAAATAAAATTCTTTTATATAAAACAATAGTCCTTCCTACCGCTCTTTACGCAGCTCCGGTCTGGTCGTTTGCCGCGAAGTATAATATGAATTTAATTGAAAGAGTACAAAATAAATTCATGAGGCGAGTTAGAGGCGCACATCGATATTTATCCAATGAAGTAATAAGACGTGATTTCAATATGTTAACTTTCAAACAGTCTT
Organism: Pardosa pseudoannulata; assembly: GCA_032207245.1. Classification (NCBI taxonomy): domain Eukaryota; kingdom Metazoa; phylum Arthropoda; class Arachnida; order Araneae; family Lycosidae; genus Pardosa; species Pardosa pseudoannulata. The sequence continues at coordinate 64,264,989 of CM063507.1, read as the reverse complement.
GTATTAAATCATCACAAAATTTTTACAATAGCCTTAATAGTATTCCAAATGAAATAATAGCCGAACTTCCGGATTATGATCACTACAGCCCTTCTAAGAAACGCAGGCCTCGCGCCGCACTAATCTCCTGACAATAGTTAATCTACCTTAATCTCTTCCTATCGGCTCTTATTACTTCATCCCCTTCCCTTTTATGTTGTAATGTAAATGTGATGTGTTGTGATGTGGAAAAAAAAATAAAATAATAAAAATGAAAATAAAAATTATAAAATAATAAAAATAAATAAAAATATTTATGTGTATTTTTTATTATGGAGCAGAAATTGTACCTAACTGTGTTTGATGTTTGATGTTATCAGATCGTAAGACTCCATCTAGTGTAAAACCTAAAAGTGCCTACTAATTATTCTTTTCTTTCAGGGTATTAATTTCTCTGCTTAGTATTTTGCAGGTTTCAAGAACTACAACCACCAGCCCTTACGATTTCTCTTACCCACCTTTTAATGACCGGCACCTAAATTACTCCTTTCTAAATTTAAATTTATTTTTCTTAACAGAGCTCACCTTGCTTACTTCTTACCTTTCGATCGGGGATAAGGCCTTCTGGCTAAGGAGCCCCATAACTGCCCGTAATTATCCGGGGTGGCGGGCTGCTCACACCGGTGCACGACGAATCGCCACCGGGTCAGTCGCACGGAGATACAGCAGAGGGGGAGAGTAAGAAAAAAGCGTCCGCACCCTACGGAGTCGAGGGGTGAAAAATGAAAAGGATGAAAAACTCCAATTTTATGAAGTAAAAGTATATATATATATATATATTTTTGTTTATAATGAAAAAGTGGTAGTTGTGAACTTTAAAAAGGAAGGAGACACATTCAATAATTTGATGTGGCGTTTAATTAGAATATAAAACTCTGCCTTCAAACAACAAGATGATTAAAATAAAAATTTCTCTCACTCTTAAAAACGAAAGAGAGCGTATTTTTTTATGAAAAATTCTAGACTTTAAAAAGGAAGGACCCCCTACTTTAACTTTTTGTCAAATGTTACGTTTCGAAAACCAAATTCCAAAGACATCTAAAAATTTTATGCAGAATTAAAGCAATTATTAAGTAGCGAGTTATAATAGTTTGTCGCCTCCCACTTTATAATTGTTCTTTCCATTCTGTGAATTGTTCCTTGTCGTTATTATTAAGCTCCTCCTACCTGGAATTGATATAAATCAGATGTGGATCTTGATTTGATATCATTTGTAAATTTCGATTACTTTGCTGTTTCAGGAAAGTTATCATGATGTTTTTCCCAGTATTCAAAATAGAATAAAATATGCAACAATGTGTAAATTAATATATATATATATATATATTTAAAATATGGAATTTTACATTAAAAAACCTACATAATAAACAATATGGTCGAAATTAAGAAATTTAAGAATTATATAATTATGTATTCTAAGTATTAAATAAAATTAAATAAATTCCCATTCGTAATTAGAGAATCAAGCATTTAATGGGCAGGAAAGAAATTTTAGAGGACCATGAGATTTCTGATATGAAAATGGCTCGAGATGAAAAAATGGGGATGAGATGAAGTCTAATCTATGTCTATTCTTATGTAATTCCTGTAGTTCGGAAACAATAATTTTCTTTTTTCATTTTACTAAGTTTCTCTATTTACACTTGTTCGTAATAAAAAACGATGAAATATAAAAAAAAAAAATGCTCATCGATTTAATAATCTGCAATACCGTACGGTAACTACCTATTATAGATTTTAAAAAGGGTATACTCTCTTGGAATATGACAAAATTGTACAACTATTTTAATATTTTATTCTTTTTGTAAACATACATATGTCTTCTTGAGTTTCTTCTCCACACAGGTGCCACTTCTCCATCCCCCACTAATTTCACGACAAAGGAAGAAATGCTCCGCCACTGTCTGTTTTTACGAAGGATAACTGCCTCTTTAAAAAATCTTTGAGACTGATTTAAAAAAGAAAAAAAAGCAATTGATAATTTTAGCACAGTTCCAAGCTTCTTTCAGGTTCTCGGAAAAACTTCGTTTCCAGATTAGCATGCTCCGAATGCTCATTAAAATCCGAATGCTCATTAAAATCCCGAATGCTCATTAAAATTCTTAGGCTCCGCCTCTTCATGCTGATCCTTTAATAACAATTCAAAATTGATTCTTAAATTCTGTGTTTTCAGACACTAATCTCTAATCTAAAATTATTGGATTATTTTTTATCTTATGTATCTCTTTTATTTGTATAATTTAATTCTAAATTGTATTTTTATTTTTAAAATCTCTCTGCTGTATGCTAACGACGCTTTAACCGCACCTTGTACGAAACTTTTAATTAAAATGTTTGTAACAAGTTTGGTGTTATGTTCCCGACTACTTAAGATTATATTTTTATAATTTTTTATATAAAGATATCTTTAAAAAATATGTTTTACAATAAAGTCTAGTTCTTAATTCAAACATTACACTTTTTGATGATTCAAACATTATACTTTTTGACTCAAAACTACTTTAAAATTTCGCCAGTTTACGCCAGATACGGTTCACGAGTATCTTTATATCTGATTAAATATTTGTTAACTTTATAATTTATAGTGTTGTAATTCTTCCCTAATGACCACGTGTATCTAGTTGGAGATGGTGTATAATATTATCGTATTGATCGTCCACCCAATTTCCGAAAGTTCGAAGAATGACTGAAATCATCCGTCGTAGAATCAATCAATCAATCAATCTCTCTCTCTCTCTTATAATTATGAATGGGAATTTATTTAATACTTAAAATATATAATTATAGAATTCTTAAATTTCTTAATTTTGACCATATGATTTATTATGTAGGTTTTAATTCCTCTTTTAATATTTTTTTTTACTGTAAAATGCCGTATTTTAAATATATATTTTTTAATTTACACATTGTTACGTTACACATTTTATTCTATTTTGATTACTTTGAAAAGCATTATAATAACTTGCCTTAAACAGGAAAGTAATCGAAATTTACAAATGATATCAAAGCAAGATCCACAGATTATTTCTATCACTTCCAGGTAGGAGGAGCTTCATAATAATGACAAGAAAAATTTTACAGCGAGGAAAGAAGAAATATAAGGTAGGAGGTGACAAACTTTTATAGCTCGCTACTTAACAATTGCTTTAATTCAGCATAAAAATTTTAGATGAGTTTGGAATTTGGTTTTCGAAACGTAACATTTGACAGAAAGTTAAGGCAGATGGTCACCCCTTTTTAAAGTCTAGAAATTTTCATAAAAAAGATATGCTCTCTTTCGTTTTTAGTAGCGAGAGAAAAGTTTTATTTTAATCATTTTGTTGTTCGACTAGCGGAGTTTTATATTCTAACTTAATGCCTCATCAAATTATAAAATGTATGACCTTTTATTTTTAAAGGTAACATTTACCAGTTTTTATTATAAACACAAATTATATATACTCTAAGATGATCACTTGTATTTATCACTCACTCCCCCTCTGGCTCTGGTCGATTAAGGTTGTTGCTCCTGCTTGCTCTGTGCACGTGCTCCTGTTTTTCTCCCTGCGGTTCTTTGCTGCCGCTCCGGCGTGTCGGCGTTGATTTCTTCGGCGTTTTTTCTCGCGGTGCTGCTTGTTCTCGTAGTGTGCTACGATGAGCGATGTTATGGATGCTTCGGACATTGGGTCCGTAAGCTCCAATTCTTCGTGCTCTTCAACTACTACGGTGAAAGGTGAACTGGCCGGATATATTACCCAATTCAACGAGGAATTTGATCAACAGTGGGAATATTTCCCCATCGTTAAAGACTTTCTGAACTTTGTCGACGAACTACTCAACGACCGTGACGACCATCACGAGGTAAGAAATTCACTTAATTCTGTCTATAGTGCTGTAAGATGTAATTCTCATAACATTTATGACTTTTTAGATAATATGTATTTTAAAATGTTTTTTAATGCTTTACGTGTATTTATTAATGATCATTTAAGTGTATATCATATTGAAATGGATTGTGGTGACGACGATACCATTAGAATTATTGAAAAACCTAAAAACCCTAAAAGGAAAAGGAAAAATTCAAATGATATAATGTAAATGCTAAAGAAAATAGTGTAATCAATAGGTCCAGTACCCCTTTACCAACTAGCAATAGATTCGAAGTGTTAAATAATGATGAAAATAATATAACTAATGAAGAAGAAAATGTAAATGTTAATGAACATAAAAGTTTAAATTGTAACAAAAATGAAAAACCTAAAGAATCTCTAAAAACTAAATTCCCTTATCAATTATTTGTTGAAATCCCCAAAAATAGTAAAGTATTATTACGAAATATTCATTCTTTATCAAACCAAATTCAAACCAAATTAACTACGAATAAAAATCCAAATTAATACTAAACTGTCTAGAGTCTTTTAGAAAAATACAAAAGTTCTTAAATGATAGCAAAATCCCTGCCAGGTCCCTAGATTTAAAATCTGAAAAACCTAAAAAATTTATTATCCGAGGACTCCCGGGAGATACTGACCTAGATGATATTAAAGTAGCTCTAAATAATATTAATATTGAACCCCTAAAAATTGCTTACCTAACTAATAGAAAAACAAAAAACCAATGCCTCTCTTCTTAATAACTCTAACTCCTAATTCAGCATTAGATAACGTAAATAAAATTAAAACCATAAATTATCTAACTATAACTTTTGAAAAGTATAATAACGGAGGTGTTCCTCAGTGCTTTAGGTGCCAAGAATTTGGTCATTCTTCCCTAACTTGTAACCTCACCCCTAAATGTCTCAAATGCGGGCAAAATCATCTAGCTAAAGATAGTAAATAGATCCTGCTAATTTTAAATGTGCAAACTGTGGTGGAAACCACACAGCTAACTATAAAGGTTGTAGGGCCCACCCTTCAAACAAAAGCAAATCTGAAAAGCCTAAACGTCCCCAAACATTTATTCCTGCTCCTATTCCAGCCACTAATGCCTGGACTCAAAGGACAAATAAAATAGTTACTAGTGCTCCTTCCCCAAGAATTGCTGTCACATCCTCTGAGTTAATTAAATCATCAACTAAAACTAAAAGTTTCAGTGAAGTAGTTAGTAGTAATAACGATAAAACTAAAAATAACAAACCTCAAAGCAAAGTAGCCTCTAATAGTAATAGTAATAATGAATCTAATGAAAATAAAACCAATAAAAATAAAAATAAAAGCAATAGTCAAGAAGGTATAGGAGAATTGTTTAAATTAATAGTTGATTTTATGAAAGACTATAACATTAAAGATATAATAAACTTAATTAGGAGAAGAATAGAAGGTATAGGAGAATTGTTTAAATTAATAGTTGATTTTATGAAAGACTATAACATTAAAGATATAATAAACTTAATTAAAAACGTAGCTAAAATAATGAAGGAGCAAAATGATCTAATTCAAAAACTTCTAATGGCCTTCGAAGTCATCGCCGATTATTTCAACAACCCCCATAATGGATAGAAATATCAATGTGTCTCTACCCTCAATATTTTATTTTGGAATGCAAACGGCCTCGGTAATAAAATTACCGAACTTAGGAATTATTTAGAAGACTCTGATATAGATATTGTATTAATTCAGGAAACTAAATTAAAACCGGATATTAGGTATAACATTGCTAATTATATACTTTACCGTAAGGATCGTGCTATGAATGGCAGACAACCCCAGGGTGGTCTTGCCATTTATATTAAAAGAACTATTAACCACTATGCTGTATCTGACCTTGTTTCGAACGTACTTGAATCCAACTCTGTAATGGTTTTGCCTGACAACAATAACAAAATTCTAATAACTAGTGCTTATTTTAAAATTGGTAGAGGTTTCCCTAAAGATGATATTCTTAAAATTCTTAATTACTCTAACTACTCTGTTATGGCTGGTGACTTTAATGCCCGTAACAAAGCCTGGAACTGCTATAGTACTAACAATTATGGCCGAGAGCTTCTAAATTTAGTCACCGATAATACTGATGTTAACCTTTTTCACCCCCCCCAACCCTTACTCATATTTCTGCAGGACGACCCTCCACTATTGACCTTGCTCTCATCAAAAACGTACCCTTTAAATGTAATGTTGAAACTCTGGATATTTTTGACTCGGATCATTTGCCAGTTCTTCTGACAATTGATCTGCAGTTGACTACCCAAGTTTCTGAGCCCACCACTTATACTAATTGGCGTCAGTTCCAGGAAACTCTTGCCTCTGCTAAATTATTTTTTCCTAGTATTAGATCTACTAATTGCATAGAAAGTGCTGTAATTAACTGAAACTATTAATGCAGCTAAGAAAAGTTCTTCCCATATAATTAAAAAACCTAAAGTTCATAAATTACCTACCCATATTAAGAATTTAATTCATAATAGAAATGCAGCACGTAAACTTTATCAATATCTTCGTACCCCTTCATCCAGGCAAGAGTACTTTGTTCTCAAGCGGACTGTCAGAGAAAAGATTCAAATTTATAGACAGAAACAATGGTCAGATTTCATAAGTAACCTTACTACCGAGGACAATTCTTTATGGAAATTTCAGAAGCGTCTGAGGGGTAATGGTTATAACAGCATACCTCCCATCCATGGATTAAATGGTGTAGCACTCGATCCGGCTGGTAAAGCAGAAGCGATCGCGGAAGTTTATGAAACTCAATTTGCGCCTAATGAGGATTTAGAAGACGAGGATCACGACCGCCAGGTTATTAGTACAGTAAATAATTTTCTTAGGAACCCTCCAAGTAATGAATTAACTCCAGCTACTATCGCAGAAGTTGCTTTAATTATTAAAAATCTTAAAAATAATAAATCTCCTGGAATAGATGAAATATCAAATAGATGTATTAAAAATTTACCTCCTAATATATTAATTTATTTAACGGCAATAATTAACTATATGATGAAATTTAAATATTTTCCTAATGCATGGAAAACTGCAATAGTGTGTCCTATACCCAAACCTAAAGCTAATTTAATTTTTCCTGCTAGCTATCGCCCAATTAGTCTATTGAGTTGCCTCAGTAAAGTTGCCGAGCGAGTGATATATAACCGCCTCCAATTCTTCCTTCAGAGAAATAATGTACTAATTCCGGAGCAATTTGGTTTTCGTAACCAGCACAACACCTCTCATCAGTTGCTTCGTGTTGTGGAACTCGCTAGCGAGGGATTACAATCTCGTAAGCCAACTGGTGCACTCTTCTTAGACATCGCAAAGGCTTTCGACCGCATCTCGCATGTAGGCCTCATTTACAAACTAATCCAGCTCAAAATGCCTGATGCTTTAATACATTTCTTACACAATTACCTTTGCGATCGTCATTTCACCGTCCGCATACAAAACACTTTCTCCACTTTAAAATCAATAACGGCAGGTGTACAACAAGGCTCCATTTTAGGTCCCACCCTGTTTAATATTTATATTAATGACATTTCTAGAAATGATTATACTTCTCTAGCCTTGTATGCGGATGACACGGCCATAATTGCATTCAGCCCCACACGTAAACTCTGTTGCTAGCTTACATTCAGTCACACTTGGACACTCTGGAAGATTGGTTTACTAAATGGAAAATTAAAGTCAACCCCTCTAAATGTAATGCTATATATTTTACTCGTACTTACAAAACTCCCCCTAAATTATATCTACTCGACGAGGCATTTAACTGGGAAAACTCTGTAAAATATTTAGGTGTTATATTAGATAAAAAAACTAACCTGACGTCCTCACATAACGGAAGTCAAGAATAAAATGATAGGAAAATTAGAAAATTTAAAAATGCTTCTTAACAGTAAGCACTTAAGTAATAAAAATAAAATCTTTTTATATATAAACAATAGTTCTTCCTACCGCTCTTTACGCAGCTCCGGTCTGGTCGTTTGCCGCGAAGTCTAATATGAATTTAATTGAAAGAGTACAAAATAAATTCATGAGGCGAGTTAGAGGCGCACATCGATATTTATCCAATGAAGTAATAAGACGTGATTTCAATATGTTAACGTTCAAACAATCTTGTGTTAAAGCATCCCAAAATTTTTACAATAGCCTCAATAATATTAATAACGAAATAATAGCTGAACTTCCGGATTACGATCACAATAGCCCATCTAAGATATGCTGCACTGATTTCCTGACAATAGATAATCTACCTTAATCTTTTCCTCTCGGTGCTTATTATTACTTCATCCCCTTCCCTTTTATGTTGTAACGTAAATGTGTTGTGATGTGTGTGATAAAAAAAAATTATATGTATTTTTTATTATTATGGAGCAGAAATTGTACCTAACCGTGTTCGATGTTTTATTTAGATCGTAAGACTCCATCTAGTGTGTCTATTAATTATCTATTTTCTTCTCAGGGTATTAATACTTCTGCTTGAGTATTTTTCAGGTACGCGACTACAACCACCAGCCCTCACGATTTCTCTTACCCACCTTCTAATGACCGGCATCTAAATTACTCCTTTCTAAATTTAAAATTACATTTTTTCTTAACAGAGCTCATCTCGCTTACTCTCTACCTTTAGACCGGGGATAAGGCCTTCTGGCTAAGGAGCCCCATAACCGCCCTTAACTATGGGGGAGGCGTACTGGACCCTCATACACTTTAACTAGTTCTTTCACTATGTGTAAGCTTGACGTGTTCCGTAGAGTGTCTCCCCTTTGGACCATCGGTTTTGTCCCCGACACAACGGAATTTTTCAAAATGTCTAATTAATTTTATATTTTCTGCTTTTTCTCTTAAATTATTATTCCTAAAGTTGTTTTATTATCTTTAAAATAAATTTTTACAATTTTTTAACTTTTTATGATTTTTATTGTTTTAATTTTATTGAATTCACGTACTGTTGTACGGAAGTCCACATAAACAATTTCATGTTTTGTATTCTTTAACTTTCTTCTCGTAATGTAATAATAACTAAGTTATATGTCCTCGAATTTATGAAGCGGTTAGACCTGGAATGGATAGAGCATCCATATTGGATTTTTGATGAGTTAGAATTAGATAAATTCAAAGCAAATTAAGTATACTTTTTCCTAAACTATAGATCCGATTCTAAAATAAATTGGTATGAATAAGCTTCGCATCACAGCGAAAAATACTGTCTCTTTAAAACGTTCGAAATCCAACCCGTCCCCTTTTTGAACGTTTAATTCCATTATATCGCTTTTTGATTTAAATTTATCAATTTATAAGTAAAAATAACAATTTTTTTTCTAGCTTTATGACGTCATTTCTTTAACCATCTCATTAAATCAATTATTTTAGATTATTTAAATATCTTCTGCATGATTTCCATACGGTTTATCACTAAACTTAGATATTAGATATAGGTGAGTAATTCAATGTTGGAAACTGCTGCATATGAAACGAGAGGGCGAAGGAAACTTTTATACAGGAGCAACTTATTTTCTAAGCTTAAAGAGCAATTAGGGGGTATATAAGTCTTTTAGCGGCTCGAAACTTATGCCGAATATCGGTGATGTGATATTTCAAAGTAAGGTTTTTATCGAGGTACTTGACTCTGTTAGACCAGGGGATGTTAGTATTGCAGATTTTAATGTTGTCATTATTGTAGGAGGAAGGTCTTTTATCAGTGAACATGACAGAGATGCACTTTTCGGTGTTGAAAGCCATTTTCTAGATGTAGAGCCACTTTGTGATAAGAGGGATGTGTTTATTGATGGCGATTACAGCATGCTTGTGGTTTTTTGGTGCCAAATAGGACAGTGTCGTCGGCGAATAGAGCGAGGTTAGTGTGTGGATATTGAGGGATGTCATTGATGTATAAGTTAAAGGGCATGGCACCAATGTCAGGTACCTTTGGGTACACCACTAAAAATATTGCATCTATAGGATAGAGTATTATTAATTTTTACTTGATAAGTTCGGTTATTGAGGTAAGCATTAATGAGATGAATAAGGTGCGGAGGGAAATTGTACTTAATAAGTCTGTGGGGGATCCAAATTTTATGGAAAGCCTTCTGAATGTCTAAAAATCACTTAAGGATCGTATTACTTTTGATTTATATATTAAGTAGTACATTCTTATTGCCTGATATAAATTGTAAATAAAAAATGTATATATTTTCTGGAATTAAATTTACATTTTTTAAGTAATATCAGTAGAGTATGTAAAAAGATACGTATATATTTTTTCAAATTATCCTCCAATTTAATTGAAAGATGGCACAGTGTGAACCCTTATATTCATAAATTGGGTATCTCGCAAGAAAATTTTTAAATACTTTGAAAATAAATAATTTTTTAATTACGTATTAAATAATTATTGCAATTGATATCTTTCTTCGAAAACTCTTTATAAAGTAACTAAGCTTTATGAAAATACTCCAAAATGAGTTTTTCTTTTTTCAAAGCAAAATGATCTTCAAAAATCCAAAGAGACGATTTCTATGATACTTGGGGTTTATTTTCTCACCAGTCCAAGTTTTGCGTATAGTGGGATGTTTTTAGTTCTGAAAAATATCCTTTCATTACAATTATTTGCTGCTCGTGTATGTAATCCCTCGTTAGCGAGTTCCACTACACGAAGCAGCTGATGAGAGGTGTTGTGCTGGTTACGAAAACCAAATTGCTCCGGAATTTGCACATTATTTCCCTGCAGGAAGAATTGGAGGCGGTTATATATCACTCGCTCGGCAACTTTACTGAGGCAACTCAAGAGATTAATTGGGCGATAACTAGCAGGAAAAGTTAGATTAGCTTTAGGTTTAGGTATTGGACATACTATTGCAGTTTTTCATGCTTTAGGAAAGTATTTGAATTTCATCATGTAGTTAATTATTGCAGTTAAGTAAATTAACAGGTTAGGAGGCAGGTTTTTAATGCATCTATTTGAGATTTCATCTATTCCAGGAGATTTATTATTTTTAAGATTTTTAATAATTAAGGTTACTTCAGAGATAGTAGCTGGAGTTCATTCGTTACTTGGAGGATTATTAAGAAAATTATTTACAGTAGTAATAACCTGGCGGTCGTGATCTTCGTCCTCTAAATCTTCATTAGGCGCAAATTGAGTTTCGTAAACTTCCGCGATCGCTTCTGCTTTACCAGCCGTGTTTGTGGAAAAAAACAATCCCACAAAATGAAAAAAATTCTTAAAAACAGTTGAAATTTAACAATTTCAACACACAAGAAATGATAAAATTCTGTAATACAATTTTACAAAAAATGTCAAATATTTGAGTTAGGAACCCCCCCCCCCTCACCCCCTGTTTATTAAATAATATTTTAAAAAACATAATTGAAAAAAGTAAAAAAAAAACAATTATTTAAATATTTTTAAGTTGTTAAAATTTTAAACATTTTGAGGGGGTTTCCCCTTCACCCCCCCTCCTTAATGATACAAGAATACATATTACAACAATAAATAGATATAACAAAAAAAATCATATATTTTACGAATTTTTAATGCTTTAATAATTCAAATCTTTATAAATAAATTAGTTGAAAAAACTAAAAATTCTTTAAAACAAATTTAGAATTTTTGTTGGGGGAACCCCCCCCCCCCTCAAAGATATAATAATACAAATTTCATACATTAAAAAACATATTACAAACAAAAATATATTAATAAACATTAATAAAAAAAGATATAAGGACATACCGTGTTCAAAACACCCCACGAATTATCCCTTGAAAATCTCCTGATACTTCTTAAGCCACGTCGAAAATAGTTATAACATCCATAACTAAGTAAAAATAACTAACTAATTCATAAAACCTAAAAAACTGAAGCAACAAAATTGTACAACCATGCGACCAGGACCCCACGTTGACCGGAAAGAGGCGGGTCGTGACGTCACAAATCATGTGCTCCAATGGGGCGGAAATGAAGAACCATAGAGGCCACTACAAAGCAACAATACTAAAAGTATCCAAAGACGTCATACATCGCACAAAAAAATCGCCAAGTTTGGCGACAAAAACCGCGGTGTGCGCATATCGAATCTATACCAAATTATTAAACTTTTATTCTAGAAATTTGTCATACTATAGGATGAAAATGTATCCCTTTTTAAATACTCTAACTGACAGTTAACGTACTGTATAATAGGTTGCACTTTTTATTTTCGATCAAAGGTGCAAGCCCAAATATTATCCTCGAAAACCGATGTATGGGTATAGAAGAAAGCCGTCTTGAGACTTAAATCAGCATTGGATAAAATCAGAAAGAGAAAAGAAAAGGAAAGAAGATAACATAATGTTCGCACACAATGTAAATGAAAAAAAAATTTATGCAGAATATAATTGTTGCCAATCATTGGAAATTTAAAGTTGTACTGCCATTAAATTTAATGACAGTAGAATATTCAATATTAATCACAATTATTTGTATTTAGGCTACTTCCCTGTTCGGGGGGGCCTCCTATAACCAATTCGATGGGGACGCCAAGCGGGGGAAATATCGCCAAATTCTAGAACCCTATTTTTTCGCAAACCTTTCTCTTCTTTTCGGACTCTTCCTCTACCCCTAAAAAAGATGGGTGCGTCAATCGGCGCCTTTATTTACAGGTGCCTGGAACTTCGTATTCCACTCGGCCTGTGATTGGCCGGTAAGTACATTCACAGCGATTTCTAAAATTGGCGAAATATCTTGGCGACGCTTTCCGTGAATTTTTATATTATTTCAACAATCAAAAAGTGTCAGGATCGTACATAAAATTTTTTTTCAAAGGGAGGGGGCGAGTATATATTTAATTAAAGGCTCACTGATATTTAATTACAGTTATGTTACAAAGTAAATTAATTATCGTTTACAAAATGAGAAACTTTTACATGCTTTGTTGAAACGTTTTCTGATAAAACACAGATCTGCAATATTTACAATTAGAAGTTTCAATTTCTCTTCGTTGTACCTTCAAAATTCTTCTAATTAAAGGAATATATGGATGTTATAGGAATAGAAGAATAATGCATAAAGAGAAATAAATAAGAAGGCAATCGTGGAAAGCATCGCCAAGATATTTCGCCAATTTTAGAAATCGCTGCCAATGTACTTACCAGCCAATTACAGGCCGAGTGGAATACCAGGTTCCAGGCGCCTGTGTATTGTTACGGTGATCTATTGTACCGCATGAAGT
>CM063507.1:64168454-64251739 GCA_032207245.1 Pardosa pseudoannulata | reverse complement strand
CTGGTTTCCAACTCCATTATATTATCTAACGTGCTCCTTCCACGACGGAAACCACTCTGATATTTGGAGAGGTAGTTATTTTCCTCTAGATAGTATATCAGACGAACGTTTATCATTTTTTCAAGAATTTTGCATAAACAGTTCGTCAGAGCTATTGGACGGTAGCTGAGAGGATTCGATGGGTCTTTATCAGGTTTTAGAATGGGGATTACAATAGCCTCTCTCCATGAGGAAGGAAAGCTATGTTCTCTCCATATTCTATTGTAAAGTTTTAGAAGGTTGAACATGGAAACTGAAGACAGGTTTTTTATCATTTCGTAGGAAATATTATCGGGACCAGCAGAAGATTTATGGACTTTATGCAAGGCTCTGTTTAGTTCTAAAATGGTAAAATCAGTATTATAGGGAAAGTTAAGCTTAGTTTGAAAGTTTATGGGTTTATCATCGGCCAGATTTTTAAGTTTTGTAAAAGATGCAGAGTAATTTGAACTTGAAGAGATATCAGCTAAGGATGAGGCTATTGTGTTGGCTATGTCATCAACAGAAGTTATTAGGTTATTATTATAATTTAAAATTTGGATTTGGTTGTTTGGGTAAACGCCTGAACAGCGCTTTACTTTTACCCATAAATCCTTACTGGAAATGGAGGAAGTGATACTGCTTATATATTTCACCCACGAATCCTTTTGGCTACGTCTTAAAGTGCGACGGAAAATACTTTTGCATTTTTTATAATTTATTAAGTTCTCCGTCGTAGGATGTCTCTTGAACAAATGGAACGCTTTTCTCTTAGCTTTATAACAAATTTTACACTCTTGGTTCCACCATGGCTTTGTTTGCTTTTGAGGACGGCAGGAAGATTTCTTAATACAAATGTCAGCTGCAGAAATTATTGTTTCACTTATATGATTCACTGCTTCATCAATGGTATTATTGTTGACCATGTCTGTAGAGATATTAGCTAGGGTACGGAATTTATCCCAATCAGCGGAACCCAGAATATAACGAGGAACACGCTGATTGGCATTAGAGCCACTATTGTGAGTTAGGATAATGGGAAAGTGATCACTATTGTAAAGGTAAGAATCCACTGCAAAATTCCAGAACGGAAAAATTTCAGGGCTGGATATTGCTAAATCAAGGGAGTGAAAGGTTCTTGTAGGGGAATGGAGGTAAGTATGTTGGTTTGTATTGTAGATGCACAGATCATGGTCGGATATTAATTTTTCTATTTGTCGACCCCGTTTATTAAGGTTGGGGCTACCCCACAATGGACTATGGCCATTCAAGTCCCCAACAATAATAAAAGGGACTGGGAGTTGAGTAATAAGGTTATTAAAAGTGTTCTGGGAGATGATATTATTTGGAGGGATATAGAGATTACAGACAGTTATTAGAGAGTGTATGTGTATTTGAACAGCAACTGCTTGGAGGTCAGTGTTAATGTTTAAAGTTCTTAGAGGGTAGTCATGAGAAGTGAAGAGGGCAACACCACCACAAACCCTGCCCCCTTCAATATAATCTTTTCTGATAGTACTATAGCGTTTTAGCTTGGCTGATTTATTGCTGTCAAGTAGAGTCTCTTGAAGAGCAAAACAAACAGGATGGTATTTATTTACGAGGTCTCTGATATCAGAGACGTGACTTTTGAAGCCATGGCAGTTCCAAGACAACAGCGCCATTGTAAAAGTTAGGAAGGAAAAGGATGGAGATTATGTAGGTTGGGTGTTAGCCCACATTCCTTCTGAGTCCGAGGGATCTGTCAACATATCCTCTTCGGAAGTCACATAACCTTTGATGGAATCGTCCTCAGCAACTGGATGTTTTTTTAAGAAATCTTTGCTGGACATTTTACATTTCAAAGGTTTGGAGGATTCTCCATCGTCGAAATCCTCCAGAAGGTTAAATTTATTTTTTATTTTTTCTTTCAGTTTTGCAGCTGTAAGTTTTTGATGTTTGGGAGTCTTTTGCTTAGATGGATAATTAGTAATCTTTGCCTTTGATAAAATCTTACTTGATGCTTGAGTTTTAGGATTTAATGTATTTCTAGGTACGCGTTCATTTAATGGTTTTGGAACAATTATATTTTCAACTGTAAGAGCTTTATTTTCAAATTTTGAGAGGTGATCACGAGGAGATTTAGGGCTATTGGGGATTGGAATATTTTCAGTTTGTGTGCTTATTGTTTTGCATTGTTTTACAGCTGCTGCAAAAGAAATTCCAGGTTTGGGCGTTCGTTCTTCAACTAGTTTCCGAGCGTCTGGATAAGAGATGTTATTTTTCACTTTCAGTGCCTGTACTTCTTTTTCCAGTACCCACTTAGGGCAAGCACGGGAAAAGGCAGGATGGTCTCCTTTGCAGTTGACGCATTTAGCTTTTGATTTGCAGTCAACGCCGTCGTGGCCAACTTCTGCGCAACGAGGGCAGGTAATGGAACCACGACATGATGTTTTAGAATGTCCAAAGCGTTGGCATTGAAAACAACGCAATGGACTGGGAACAAAGGGACGTACAGGGCATCGAAGGTATCCAGCATTTAATATGGGAAGGCAGAGATGGTGTATTAAATGTGAGAATTAGATGTTTTGTCGGCAGTATTTTGCCGTCTCGACGGATGGTAATTCGTCGTACAGCACAAACATGTTGCTGTTTTAAACCTTCCAATATATCATCATCGGGAACATTGTACAATTCTCCCTCTGATATAACACCTCTACTAAAATTTAAACTGGTATGAGGAGTGACAGTCACTAAAATTTCTCCAAATTTTGTGCATTTCATAAGATTACAGGCTTGCTTCGTGTCTGCAACTTCAATTAGCAAGACACCAGATCTTAATTTTTTCACTTTTTTCACTTGCCCGACAGTTGACGAGATACATTTATGTATCAGGAAAGGCGAGACAGCCGAAAAGCTCCCTCCTTTCTCTGTACAATAAAAAACTTTGCCTGATCAATATCCACGTGATTAGAGTGCCCCTTTTGACCCAAGGGGAGAGGTTGTGGGGGGGTTGAGGAATCCATAATTAGAAGGAAGTTGTTCAGATCCCGGCGGCACCACCCACCATGGAGCCCAACAAGGGGATGCTAAACGCTCCCAAAAAGGGACATAAAGTCGCACCAGTGCTAACCGGGATCTATACGCGCACAGCTACCCCTTAAGCAGCCTCGACCAATTAAAGTGCCCAGCAGGTAACCGATTGCTTGGCCCAGGCCAGTGACAAAAGTCGTCCGACCAGCCGATTGATGTAGACGGGACCATTCTACACCACCCGTTTACCCGAAGCAGGGGCCAAAGTAATGTGTTGGTTTCCCTCAATTACCAGGATCCCCCTTTCCGGGGACACGGGTCTCCACGCACGGCAAACACGTGGGTGGTTAACAAATCGCGAGATGTCGTGTTCAGAAAGGAACACGACATCTCGCAATAAGCCCTCACCTCCGAAAAGGTAACCACAGCGAGGGAGAAAAAGGAAAAAGGAAGAGAAGAGAAAAGAGGAAAGAAAAGGAAAAGAAGAAAAGATCGCTGGGGTACCTCGGGATTGCGACACCCGTGTTTACCTAAAGTAGGTAAACCCCCTGAGGGGTTTGGATGTGGAGTTTGTATAAATTAAGATTCGGCGATATTATCAAAAAATTTTATATACATTGATTTTAAACAAACACGAGGTAAAATAGTGCGACTGTATTATTATTTGGAGGAGATAAATATTACAAACAGTTATTAGAGAATGTATGTGTATCTGCACGCAACAGCTTGAAGTTCGGTATTAATGTTTAAAGTGGTGGTAGGGTAGTCATGGGAAGTGAAGAGGGCAACACCACCAGAGGCCTTACCCCCTTCACATGATCTTTTCTGATGGTACTATAACGTTTATTAGCTGTTTTATTGTTATCGAGAAGCGTCTCTTGGAGAGCAAGCAAATGGGATGGTATTTATTTACAAGATCTCTGATGTCAGGGACGTGACATTTAAAGCCATGGCAGTTCCAAGACAGAAGGGCCATATTAAAAGGTGGAGGAAAAAGAAGTGGAAATCAGGCAGGGGATTAACCCACATGCCCTCAGAGTCCGAGTTTTCTGTAACTATTTCCTCTTCAGAAGTTAGGTACACTTTCGAGGAATCATCTTCAGCATTCGGACGGTTTTTTAAAAGTCTTTTCTGGATAATTTGCATTTTGAAGAATTTTTAGATAATTCGTCGAATCATCTAAAACACTAAAACTATTGTTTTTTGTTTCTCTAAGTTTTGTAGCTGATAATTAGTTAGATAGTTTCTGTTTAGAGGGAACACTAGTACTTTAGATTTTGATACTTTAGATATTTGGCTCTTTGGTTGTAACATGTTTTTAGGTAGGCGCTCATTGAGAGGTTTCTGGACAAAAAAATTTTGAACTTGTAGTGGTTTATTTTCGGTGTTTGGAGGATTAGAACGCGAAGATTTAGGACTATTGGTGATAGGTGTCTTATTCTCAGTTTGAGTGCTAATTGATCTGCATTCTTTACAGCTGCAGCATAAGTTACTCCAGGTCTGGGGGTACACTCAGTGACACGTTTCTTAAATCTGGATAGGATATTTTTTCTTTTATTTTGATGGCCTGAATTTCTTTTTCTTGGTTCCATTTTGGGCAAGTGCGCGAATATGCAGGATGACTCCCTTTGCAATTGATGCATTTAAAGTCAGACTTGCAGTCAATGCCGTCGTGGCCAACTTCTGCGCAACGTGGGCAGTAATGGTTGGTTGGTTGGTTGGTTGAAGTTTAGTGGCGCTAATTCCTCTAGGGACAAACTGCGCCAAACAAGATGAAAAATAACAGGCTTAAAAACAGATTAAAGCAACTATAAAAAGAAAATCATACAACATAAAACACGAATAAAAATTAAGTTAGATACAGATTAACAAGATTTGAAAATTGAGTAAATTGAAAATTGAAAGATTAAAAATTGAAAATTAGAAAATTGAAACACAAACAAAAATCAAATTTCGGTATAAAAACCAGTTTGACGAAGAAAGGGGAACAAGTTTGGATGTGGAGTTTCCCCAATGATTAAATTAAGATTAGGAGATTGATTACCAAAAAATTTTATATACAATGATTTAAAACAAACACAGGACGTTAAAATATGTGCGACTGTGTAAGGAGTCTTGCAATACGCACACTGTGCAGGAGCTTCACCAAGCAAGAGATGGGCATGGGTGAGTCTGCAATGACCCACTCGTAAACGAGTGAGTATTACGTCATGTCTCCTAGAAGGGAGTTGAGGCCATTTAATTATCTTGGTTTTAATTTCCCGCAGTTTATTTGAAGGAATGTTATCCCAAGAGATCTGCCATTTATCGTGTAAAAGATCTTTGATGTAATTTTTCAAGTCAGGATAAGGAACACCAGTGTTGAGAAATTCACTTGCAGACCTGGTAGCCATGTCCACAAGTTCATTGCCTTTAATACCGACATGAGAGGGAACCCAGCTAAAAACTAGCGAGATTCCCATGGAAGTAAGGTTAGTTATTGCTGTAAGAATTTTGAAAATAACAGGATTATTACAGTTATTGGATTGCAATGAATTAAGAACACTTTGGGAGTCTGTATAGATAATAAAGTTTTTACTATTGCAATTCATCAATTCTTCTAAAGCCTTCAAGATAGCAAAGGCTTCAGCAGAAAAGATGGAGAGTTTAGGATGAAGTCTGTAGCTATTGATTTGATCTTTAATAAGGTATGCACAGCTGACATAGTTAGTGGATTTTGAACCATCTGTGAAAACAGAGGTGTAATTTTTATAATATTGCTTGTGATCTTCAAAAATTTGTTGATAAATGATATTGCTAGTTGAACTTTTGTCAAATGACTTAAAGGGGTTTATTATAGTAAAAGTAGGAGTGTGCCAAGGATGTATTCCAATAGCTGTGGGTATTATATCTATATTTTCTAAGTTAAGATCTCTTAAAATTTCATTTATCCTTCCCTGAAATGGCAGAACACAAGATGGTCTAGCATTGTATAATCTCTTGAGGTAATAATTGAGTGTATGTTGATGGATGGGATGGTTGATATAACATGACGTTCTGAAGTAGTACTGAAGAGATAACATCTGTCGACGTAATTCAAGAGGAGCGTCACAGCAGTCAACGTAGAGACTTTCTACAGGAGATGTTCTAAAAGCTCCGGAACACAATCGAAGAGCGGAATGGTGAATGGTATTCAGCTTTTGAAGGACAGAAACGCGTGCTGACCCATATACAGGACATCCATAGTCCAGTTTTGAGCGGATGATGGCATGATAGATCTTAATTAGGGAAGCGCGATCAGCTCCCCATGAGGTCTTAGAAAGGATTTTAAGGATGTTGAGCTTCCTTTCGCAATTTTTCCGCAAGTTTGTGATATGGGGTGCAAAGGTAAGTTTTTTGTCAAAAATCACGCCGAGAAAATTCACCTCATTCACAATGTTGATGTTATTTCCAAGAAACTGGATCTCTGGGTCAGGGTGCAGACCTCTTTTTTTGCAAAAATGCACACAACATGTCTTTGAACTTGAAAAGCTGAAACCATTCTCCATCGCCCACTTACTGATCTTGTTAACTGCAGTCTGGAGTTGTCTGTTAATAAATCTCATATCCGCTCCTTCACATGAGATATGGAGATCGTCGACATACAAGCTTCCATTAACAGAGGGAGGTATCTCGTTCAGAATCCCATTAATTGCAATAATAAATAGAGTCACACTCAGAACGCTTCCCTGAGGAACACCTTCTTCTTGAATAAAAGTGCGAGATAATGTGTTTCTTACTCTAACGCGGAAATTTCTTAAGGCCAAAAAGTTTTGAATAAAAATAGGCATATTACCACGCAACTCTAAATTGAACAGCTGCTGTATAATCCCATGACGCCAAGTGCGGTCATATGCCTTTTCAATATCGAAGAAAATTGACACCAAATGTTTTCCTTTAACAAAAGCATTCCGGATTCTAGTTTCCAACTCCATTATATTATCTAACGTGCTCCTTCCACGACGGAAACCACTCTGAAATTTGGAGAGGCAGTTATTTTCCTCCAGGTAGTATATCAGACGAACGTTTATCATTTTCTCTAGAATTTTGCATAAACAGTTCGTCAGAGCTATTGGACGATAGCTGAGAGGATTCGTGGGGTCTTTATCAGATTTTAGAATGGGAATTACAATAGCCTCTCTCCACGAGGAAGGAAAGCTATGTTCTCTCCAGATTCTATTGTAAAGTTTAAGAAGGTTGGACATCGAAACTGAAGAGAGGTTTTTTATCATTTCGTAGGAGATATTATCGGGACCAGCAGAAGATTTATGGACTTTCTGCAAGGCTCTGTAAAGTTCAAAAATGGTGAAGTCAGTATTATAGTTAAAGTTAAGCGTAGTTTGAAAGTTTATTGGTTTATCATCGACTAGGTTTTTAAGTTTTGTAAAAGATGCAGAATAATTTGAACTTGAAGAGATATGAGCTAAGGATGAGGCTATTGTGTTGGCTATGTCATCAAGAGAAGTTATTAGGTTATTATTATAATTTAAAATTTGGATTTGGTTGTTTGGGTAAACGCCTGAACAGCGCTTTTAGCCATAAATCTTTACTGGAAATGGAGGAAGAGATACTGCTAATATAGTTCACCCACGAATCTCTCTGGCTACGTCTTAAAGTGCGGCGGAAAATACTTTTGCATTTCTTATAATTTGTAAAATTCTCCGTCGTAGGATGTCTTTTAAACACGGAAAACGCTTTTCTTTTCTCCTTATAGGTATTTTTACACTCTAGGTTCCACCATGGCTTTGTTTGCTTTTGAGGACGGCAGGATGATTTTTTAATAGAAATGTCAGCTGTAGAAATTATTGTTTCAGTTATCTGATTAACTGCTTCATCAACGGTATGATTGTTGACCATGTCTGTAGAGATATTGGCTAGGGTACGGAATTTATCCCAATCAGCGGAACCTAGAATAAAACGAGGAACACGCTGATTAGCATTGGAGACATTATTGTGAGTTAGGATAATGGGAAAGTGATCACTATTATAGAGGTAGGAATCTACTGTAAAATTCCAAAACGGAAAAATTTGAGGACTGGATATTGCTAAATCAAGGGAGTGAAAGGTTCTTGTAGGGGAATGGAGGTAAGTATGTTGGTTTGTATTGTAGATGCACAGATCATGGTCGGAAATCAGTTTTTCTATTTGACGACCCCGTTTATTAAGGTTGGGGCTACCCCACAATGGACTGTGGCCATTCAAGTCCCCAACAATAATAAAAGGGACTGGAAGTTGAGTAATAAGATTATTAAGAGTGCTCTGAGAGATGATATTGTTTGGAGGAATATAGAGGTTACAGACAGTTATTAGAGAGTGTATGTGTACTTGAACAGCAACTGCTTGGAGGTCAGTGTTAATGTTTAAAGTTCTGAAAGGGTAATCATGAGAAGTGAAGAGGGCAACACCACCACAAACCCTGCCCCCTTCAACGTAATCTTTCCTGATAGTACTGTAACGTTTTAATTTGGCTGGTTTATTGATGTCAAGTAGAGTCTCTTGAAGGGCGAAACAAACAGGATGGTATTTATTTACGAGGTCTCTGATATCAGAGACGTGACATTTGAAGCCATGGCAGTTCCAAGACAAAAGCGCCATTGTAAAATTTGGAGAGGAAAAATGGATGGAAATTAAACAGGTTGGGTCTTAGCCCACATTCCTTCTGAGTCCGAGGGATCTGTCAACATATCCTCTTCGGAAGTCACATAACCTTTGATGGAATCGTCCTCAGCAACTGGATGGTTTTTTAAGAAATGTTTGCTGGACATTTTACATTTCAAAGGTTTGGAGGATTCTCCATCGTCGAAATCCTCCAGAAGGTTAAATTTATTTTTTATTTTTTCTTTCAGTTTTACAGCTGTAAGTTTTTGATGTTTGGGAGTCTTTTGCTTAGATGGATAATTAGTTATCTTTGCCTTTGATAAAATCTTACTTGATACTTGAGTTTTAGGATTTAATTTGTTTCTAGGTACGCGTTCATTTAATGGTTTTGGAACAATTACATTTTCCACTGTAAGAGCTTTATTTTCAAATTTTGAGGGTTGATCACGAGGAGATTTAGGGCTATTGGGTACGGTTGGAATATTTTCAGTTTGTGTGCTTATTGTTTTGCATTGTTTTACAGCTGCAGCAAAAGAAATTCCAGGTTTGGGCGTTCGTTCTTCAACTAGTTTCCGAGCGTCTGGATAAGAGATGTTATTTTTCACTTTCAGTGCCTGTACTTCTTTTTCCAGTACCCACTTAGGGCAAGTACGGGAAAAGGCAGGATGGTCTCCTTTGCAGTTGACGCATTTAGGTTTTGATTTGCAGTCAACGCCGTCGTGGCCAACTTCTGCGCAACGAGGGCAGGTAATGGAACCACGACATGATGTTTTAGAATGTCCAAAGCGTTGGCATTGAAAACAACGCAATGGACTGGGAACAAAGGGACGTACAGGGCATCGAAGGTATCCAGCATTTATATGGGAAGGCAACGATGGTGTGTTGAAAGTCAGTATTATATGTTTTGTCGGCAGTATTTTGCCGTCTCGACGGATGGTAATTCGTCGTACCGCACAAACATGTTGTTGTTTTAAACCTTCTAATATATCATCATCGGGGACATTGTACAATTCCCCCTCTGATATAACACCTCTACTAAAATTTAAACTGCTGTGAGGAGTGACTGAAACTAAAATATCTCCAAATTTAGTACATTTCATCAGATTAGAAGCTTGCTTCGTGTCTGCGACTTCAATGAGCAAGACACCAGATCTTAATTTTTTCACTTTCTTAACTTGCCCGACAGATGATGAGATACATTTATGTATCAGGAAAGGCGAGACAGCAGAAAAGCTACCCTCCTTTCTCTGAACAATAAAAAACTTGGCCTGATCGATATTAACATTATTACAGTGCCCCTTTTGACCCAAGGGGAGAGGTTGTGGGGGGGTTGAAGATTCCATAATGAAAAGGAAGTTGTTCAGATCCCGGCGGCACCACCCACCATGGAGCCCAACAAGGGGATGCTAAACGCTCCCAAAAAGGGACATAAAGTCGCACCAGTGCTAACCGGGATCTATACGCGCACAGCTACCCCTTAAGCAGCCTCGACCCATTAAAGTGCCCAGCAGGTAACCGATTGCTTGGCCCAGGCCAGTGACAAAAGTCGTCCGACCAGCCGATTGATGTAGACGGGACCATTCTACACCTCCCGTTTACCCGAAGCAGGGGCCAAAGTAAT
Organism: Pardosa pseudoannulata; assembly: GCA_032207245.1. NCBI lineage: Eukaryota > Metazoa > Arthropoda > Arachnida > Araneae > Lycosidae > Pardosa > Pardosa pseudoannulata. Next base: position 64,241,472 of record CM063507.1, on the reverse strand, counting down.
GTGTTGGTTTCCCTCAATTACCAGGATCCCCCTTTCCGGGGACACGGGTCTCCACGCACGGCAAACACGTGGGTGGTTAACAAATCGCGAGGTGTTGTGTTCAGAAAGGGAACACAACATATCGCGATAAGCCCTCACCTCCGAAAAGGTAACCACAACGAGGGAGAAAGGAAGAAAAGGAAGAGAAGAGGAGAAAGGAAAGAAAAGGAAAAGAACAAAAGATCGCTGGGGTACCTCGGGATTGCGACACCCGTGTTTACCTAAAGTAGGTAAACCCCCTGAGGGGCACATGTTGTTCTTTTAGGCCGTCTAATATCTCCTCTTCAGATACATTAAATAGTTCTCCTTCCGATATTACTCCTCGACAAAAGTTCAGGGAGTTATGTGTGGTGACTTGAATGTTGATGTCAGCAAATGTGGTGCATTGTAAAAGTTTTGTTCCTTGTGCACTGTCGGCCACTTCGACTAATAAGTCGCCAGATCGTAATTTTTTGGTAGATTTAACTTGGCCGACAGCACTTTGTATACATTTATGAATGAGGAAGGGGGAGACAGCTGAAAAGCTTCCCTCCTTTCTCTGTACAATATAAAATCTTGCACGAGTAGTATCTACGATGTGATTTTGTTGCCCCTTATGACCCAAGGGGAGGGGTGGGGGGGGTTTGAGATTATCCATAATTAGTAGTTTGGTGTTCAGATCCCGGCCGCACCACCCACCATGGAGCCCAACAAGGGGGTGCTAAAACGCTCCCAAAAAGGGACATAAACGACGCACCAGTGCTAACCGGGATCTATACGCGCACAGCTACCCCATAAGCAGCTTTGACCCAGTAAAGTGCTTAGCAAGTAACCGATTGCTTGGCCCAGGCCAGTGACAAAAGTCGTCCGACCAGCCGATTGATGCAGACGGGACCATTCTACACCTCCCGTTTACCCGAAGCAGGGGCCAAAGTAATGTGTTGGTTTCCCTCAATTACCAGGATCCCCCTTTCCGGGGACACGGGTCTCCACGCACGGCAAACACGTGGGTGGTTAACAAATCGCGAGATGTCGTGTTCAGAAAGGAACACGACATCTCGCAATAAGCCCTCACCTCCGAAAAGGTAACCACAGCGAGGGAGAAAGGAAGAGAAAACGGAAGAGAAGAGGAAAAAGGAAAGTAAAGGAAAAGAACAAAAGATCGCTGGGGTACCTCGGGATTGCGACACCCGTGTTTACCTAAAGTAGGTAAACCCCCTGAGGGGAGGGCTAGGCCCAGGAAGTTCTGTGATGATCCATCCTGTGATCCTGTGAAACAGTCAGTCAGCCTTGGGAAGAGGAAGTTGATCCTTGGAATAGACAGTTGTTCTTTTTGGAGCAGGCAGCCAGCTACAGTCATTTACCTTATGTTTCCTGCATCTCTCAAGATACCTCCTTGGAATTACTGAAGATGGTTTTACTACAGTGGTTCGATTTTTGCTCTTATGTTTATTTTAAGCCTACCTTTTCACTTAAGTCAGTGAAACTGTTGTTTGTTTGTACTTCAATACACATATGTTGAAGCTTTTAAAAATACTTTGTGTGGACAGTTCAAGAAATAAATATTTGTTTTTTATTACAGTAGTTTAATTAGTTTTTTTGCCAACCTCTTGCTCTTTTTTTTACTACTGACCAACTGTTAGGTCTTACAAAACTAACCTGGTTGGTTGGTTGGTTGAAGCTTAATGGCGCTAATTCCTCTAGGGACAAACTGCGCCAAACAAGATGAGGAAATATACCAAAGACGAAATTTAGAAAAAAATTTTGACAAAAAATAAAAAGACAGGTTTTAAAACAGATTAAAGTAACAAGAAAAAAAAAATTACATTCAACAGAAAACACGAATACAAATTGAGTTATATACAGATTAACAAGAATTGAAAATTAAGTGAATTGAAAATTGAAAGATTAAAAATTGAAAATTAGAAAATTGAAACACGAACAAAAATCATATTTCGGTATAAAAACCAGTTTAACGAAGAAAGGGGAACAAGTTTGGTAGTGGAGTTTCCCCAATGATTAAATTAAGATTAGGAGACAAAACTAACCTGGCGTCCTCATATAACGGAAGTCAAAAATAAAATGATAGGAAAATTAGAAAATTTAAAAATGCTCCTTAACAGTAAATACTTAAATAATAAAAATAAAATTCTTTTATATAAAACAATAGTTCTTCCTACCGCACTTTACACAGCTCCGGCCTGGGCGTTTGCCGCGAAGTCTGATTTGAATTTAATTGAAAGAGTACAAAATAAATTTATGAGGCGTGTTAGAGGCACACATCGATATTTATCCAATGAAGTAATAAGACGTGATTTCAATATGTTAACATTCAAACAATCCTGTGTTAAAGCATCTCAAAATTTTTACAATAGCCTCAATAGCATTCCGAATGAAATAATAGCTGAACTTCCGGATTATGATCATAATAGCCCATCTAAGATACCCCGGCGTCGCGCCGCTTTTATTTCCTGACAATAGATATCTCACTTTAAACTATTTCTTTCAGTGCTTATTACTTCATCCCCTTACCTTTTATGTTGTAACGTGAATGTGTTGTGATGTGATGAAAAAAAAAAAAAAAAAAAAAAAGCATTTTTATTATGGAGCAGATATTGTACCTAGCTGTGTTTTGATGTTTATTTAGCTCGAAAGACTCCATCTAGTGTACCTAACTGTGTCTACTAATTATCTATTTTCTTTTCAGGCTACTAATACTTCTGCTTGACTATTTTACAGGTCTTGACTACAACCACCAGCCCTTACGATTTCTCTTACCCACCTTTTAATGACCGGCATCTAAATTACTCCTTTCTAAATTCATAATCTTATTTCTTCTTAACAGAGCTCACCTCGCTTACTCTCTACCTTTCGACCGGGGATAAGGCCTTCTGGCTAAGGAGCCCCATAACCGCCCTTAACTATGGGGGAGGAAGTCGAATGTCAGTTCGGCTCTCGACTCCGCAGAGCACGGACACACTCGACTGAGGTAATTCACGGCCCCTGACCCGGTGGCGATTTGGTGCACCGGAGTGAGCGGTCTGAGATACGGCTCGGAGAGTGATTTTTAGTTTTAGTTTTTAGTTCGCTATGATAGAGAGCACATGCAGTGGTGCTGCGTTTGATTTACGAGGAATGATCGACAAGTTATTTGACTTTCTCCACCGACATTTTGCAGAGTGAAAATTTAACGAGATCACTGATGATTACCTATGCTTTATCAAGAACCTACTCTACAACTCCGAACCAGCTGCTGAAGACGCCGAGGTGAGGAAGTTTTTGATTTCTTTGCTAGGTGTCCTTAGCAACAACTCCCCTGATTTTAGGGACATAACGAACAGTTACTTGTGTCTCTTGTATTTTGATAAAAGGGCTGATAAAGCCAATGCTATTCTTGGAGAAATTAATTTAAAATTATCAAATAACTCTGAAAACCAAATAGTTATTGAGGAAATTGCCAACTCAAAACGCAAAAGAACTGAAGTTAACATTCCCGTAAGTAATCCGTTCGAGGTATTAGCTGAACAAAACGATTCCGAAAAGATGGATGAGGCCGAGCCCCCCCCCCCCTAATGATGCAGCTACCCCTAAATTAAAGAAGCCATACAATCTCTTTTTTGAAATTGGTGCAAATAGTAAAAATATCATACAACAGATTAACAGTTTAACTCCAGGTATTGATATGAAATACATCAAAACTCAGATTAAAATAAGCACTGATTGCAGTGATTCATTCCGGGGACTAGATAAATACTTAGACGAAAATAAGATCCCGGCCAGGTCTATGGACCTTCGAGACCCCAAACCTGTTACAATTGTTATCCGAGAACTACCCCTTTTCATAGAGGCCGAGGAAATCGTAAACGAGCTCAAGGCCTACGCCATAGAGCCGATTAGGATAGCCCACATGAAAAATCGTAGGACAAAGCAACCTATCCCATTAATCTTAGCAACATTACGCGCATCCCCTGCAGTAGATAAGATAACAGAAATTAAAACAATCGCTTATTTGGCAGTGAGATTCGAGCCGTACACATTCAAGAGCGCGGCACAGTGCTATAGATACCAGGCCTTCGGGCACTCATCTATAAACTGCAATCTCACTCAGAAATGCCTTAAGTGCAGCCAATCTCACAATACAAAAACTTGCCAGACTACCTCACCCGAATTCTACTGCGTAAAATTGTGGCCAAAACCCCACTGCGAATTACAGGGGATGCGTTAAATTCCCTGGAAAAAAAAATAAACTTAAAACTCCTAAACCACATAGTAATAAATTCACCCCTGCTCCCACACCCAGTGAATATGCATGGGCAGCGAGTAGTAAAAACCATCTCATGCACCTCTATTTTTTATTATTAACTCTTATGTGTATATATTCTTTTACAGATCTATGAAATATATCATTTTCCACGGCAAAGCAACGAGCACTTTAAGTCATATAGTAACCTTTTTAAAGATAAAGAAAAGGGCTACTCGTGAAATTTTCTACGAGTATCAAAAATAAATCTAATGAATTTTGATGGTTTTATTTTCTTAATATCATATGAGGAAGTACTATGATTTAGTTTATATATAGGATCATCTTGGTAAATAGCAATATTTTGATGATGGTGCATTTGTATAGTTAAACCCAAAAACTAAATAATTGTATATGAAAATCAATAATGACTATGTACCAGTTGCATTTTTATGTTCTTTGTGAAGAAATCCATTCTCTTCATTTTAGTGTCTCCCGATACAAGAGAAAATGAAGAAATGTTACGTCTACCTGGGTGACAGAGATGATGTAGGTTAATTTTTCTATCTAGAATCCATCTTTTCTATTTAGAATTTAGAAAGCAGTTTTTATTATTATCATCAGTTGATCCTTTTCGGTGCAGTATCTTGGCTGTTTTCGCATATCTATAGACAATTATCTGAATGTATAAATGTTATAAATACTCCATATTTTTTCTTTTTTCAATTTAAGATATATTACCATAGCTTCAGCATGCATGGCTGTATATACGACACAGTACATACAATCGTAAACGATCAAAATGATTCAAACGAACGGCTACAGTAATAAAACAAATTTTGGTGCGGATTCTATACGATGGTTGGATTATCTATCAGAAGAAATCTCAATACAGCACGCACTAAATGGAAACGGAGAAAAAAATTTAAGGGGATTTCGGTCGACGGATTCTGCAGGAATACTAATATCTATCAGTATCATGTATAATTTTAATTTTATTTTGTTCTGTTTTGTTTCTTAGTCCGGCTTTTTTTTCGTTATATATCATTAATTTCAATTCTTATTCTTATTTTTTTTATGGTTTTCCAACATGCCATGACAAAGATTTAAAACCTCCAATTGAATGGGCATGTGCACACTGTTGCTTTTTTTTTCGCACAAACACATGAAAATATCTATATTTCAAGTAGCACGATTTTAAAAAATTGAAGAATGATGCCGATCTCATTTTATTTTTCAACTCTTACAATGTGGTAGACAAACTTAATCCACGACTATTTTCTGTGGTAGAACGAATGTGTTAAAACTATCACGAAGGCCCGGCAATATGTGGACAACTGTTAAAGAATTGAAGCAACTGGATTTCAAGTATCGGAAATGTGGGAGCATAATTTCCAAACATTAGAGAAATATAATGCCGATCTTATTTCCTTTTTAAACACTTACAACGTAGTAGTAGACAGACTTAATCCACGCGACTCTTTTTTCGGCGGTAGGACGAACCCCCAGGTATCTTACCAATAAGATTATGAGGAGAGACCACCCAATAGATGGCGCCACAGAACCTGATCTGAGCCATTCTCGCATCGACCCATCCACCAAGCTGTAGAAAAGAATCCTATTGGAACTCAGTGCAGAGTCTTATCTCTGTCAACTCGTAAAATTTCTCTCACTTGTGCTTAGCATTTCTAAAATTATCTCTTTTCTTCTTGTTTTTGCATATAAAAAAAATTCTATTTTAGTTTTTAAACTTCTCTTCTTAATGCACAAGTAGTAGCTCTTTCTAATTGTCAATTAGTATGTTACTTAACTCTTAATTTATTTTATAATCTTTTTTTTTAATTTATAATCTTTATCTTATTTTCACTGTTAAGGCCCCTTATTTTTGCTATTCACATTTAATTAATGTTGTTGCAAATAAAAGAAGGACACCAGGTTAAGAATTTAAAATCTTGCCACTCGGGATTCAGTCTTCGGTCTAGGTACCCCGTATAACCTCACAACTTGGATTTGGACAAAAGCGCCATTATTAGGGAAAATAAAGTAGAAGGGTAAGGAACTAACAGCGGGTGGAACCAATCAGTTCCGCCTCAGACTCCGTACTACCGTCCGTCGACATTTCCTCCCATGAGGACACATAAATTTTAACAGAATCATCCGATTCTTTTAAGACCTGTTGCAATGTGCGTAAAATGCTATTCTCCTTAATTTTTGATGCACGTTCGAACTTCAATACATTCACGGTATACAATAATCTGTAGCAACATGTAATTGTTCTTTCAGATAGACTACCCTTCGAGAATGTGTTTGATAACTCTCGTTTGTCATAATGAAAATATATGACTTTATTTGTTCTAACAATAAGCATATTCATATATTATTATGACATGAATCCATTGATCTGTACTGATATTTGTTATGATAAAGTTTTATAATTATCGTATATTTATTTGTGGCAACACAGCATCTTTTTAAATATACAAATATGTGTAATATGTATTTGTAATGCATGTATATGTTGTCTGCCTATATAAGAGTCAGTGTGACAATAGCAGAGAGCTCGGTAGCATTGAAGGTGCTAATGTTTGTTTATGTAACTGGTATGTACTTTCAGGATTTTAAACTTCTGTAACATTATTTCAGTTTGATATCCAGAGCACTACGACATTCAATATACTATCTTAAATAAATGCCTGTGTCCAGATCTAGTTGTTTTATTTAACTGCACCCCGTGAATCCCTTCTGAGCATGATTTCATATACGATGTGATCACTGCAGATGCTTCTTTTTAAGAATCGTCGAGCCATAGCAGGGTCTTCATAGCTCTTACACATAGTTTCCTTCGAGAATATCTGATAGCGCTCATGTGTCATAGTGTTTGTACACCTCTAATGGTTTTAATGACTGTACATTTGATTAACATCTCGTAACGTCTCGTAATGTGTATATCCCAACTTTTCAGACTGTATCGATTAACACGACTCCTATTTGAAGGATCAGTTTAAATACAGTTCTGACTTAGTCTCAATCTACACGCGCTACTTTTCCAGCTAACATTTCTCCAGTATTACTCCCAGTGTCTGTACATAACGGCTCAGTTTAACGTTGAGTATATTGACAAATTTTATTCTTCGGAAGAAGCGGAAAATCTCTACTTGGAATTGATGAAGTTGCAGGTCTACCCTTTAGAGCATACCGTGAACAGTAACAATTTCACCCCGAAAAGGAGAGTATGAGCCTATGGGGATATCAGATTGCAGTATGCTTTTTCCGGCACTGTCACAACAGTCCGCCATTGGACACCTCTACTAGTAAAATTGAATAAGGACTTCGAATCGAGATTGCAATGCAGTTATAATTATGTGCTACTCAATTTTATTGTGATGGGACAGCAAAAATCGACGCTCATCGGGATAATGAGGTAGACTTGGATGTGAGCATTCCAATTGCTGCACTCAGCTTCGGTGCATCTCGCAATATAATCTTCCAACTGCGTGTCGTTAGAACTCTTACCCATGGCTCCTTGATAGTGATGTCATCACCTACAAATAAATATTGTACCCACGAAATACCAGCCTAGCCCAAGGTAGAGTCCCGCATCAGTGTCACCTTCAGGAGTTTAAGATGTTACCTAAATTCCGCCTGCGGCATACAAGAGGGCGACTGCTTGGATGTAGCCTTTCAGACTTATGTGAATTTTGACGAACCGCCATAAGACAGACTGTGTTGATGAGGATGATATTGAAGCATAAATGGAACGGAATAATCCTGCATTCTACATTTTCCCTTTCAAAAATTTTTATCTAAATGAGAATGTTATTTGCAAAGTAAATGTATTTTTTTAATGCACCTCACGCAGATATACGCAAGTATAAATATATCAAACCCAGATGGATACGAACCAAAAAAAGGTATAGTTATTTATCCTGTTACATGGTACTATTTTATAGATAAGATGCATAAATTTAATTTCATATATAAAGACTCCTCATTCATTGTTAATAATACAGTGTTAGGTATTAATTCAAATGGTTTATACTTACAAAATTTGACTTGTTCTCAAAATAATACTATATGTTTAAATTCTACAAATATAATATTAAATGCAGAAGTATCTAAACTATTAGAAATGGAAGAAGACATAACTATTTTGTAGAATTAATATAGTTACACATTTTTACCCCATGAAATTTCTAAATTTAATAAAACTAATATAAATGCCACATCAACATCTAATGTTGAAAATGTATTATTAGAATTATTCACATGATTAGAACATAACATTAATAGAAGCATTAAAAGTGTATATCATTGCGAAGGTTGCATTATAGATAGTTTTTCTCAATTCAATCATGGCTGCATATAATTAAGCATTTGGCGAGATATTTAAATCTTTAGGATGTCATGCATGGCTGTTATTAAATATTTCTGACATTGAAAATGACTTATCCACGATAAATAACATTAATCTTGATAAAGTGAAAGAACTTACAATGCAGGATTATAAAACTTTTATTTGTGTAAAAAGAAAGACATCGTAATTGTAAATAAACTATATTTTTTTAAATTTTAAATTCTCTCTTTATATTTTTCAGTGTGCGTATGAATTTTCTTGATATCATTCTTTAAAATACTGATTGGGTAATATATGTTTATCGATATGTAGACGACATCATTATCGGTTTTAAAGATAATAGAGATTTTATATTAAATTTTCATCCTGAAAATATAACTTTAAAGGAAACATCTAATACACCCGATGGAATTTTAACCTTAGATTTGGCTGTAAAAGTTGTTAATAAGCATATATATTATCAAATGTATGATAAACGTGAAACGTATAATTTTAGGATTAATCGTATAACAGATTGGCAAAGTAACTTAAACATTAACGTAAAACGTAATATCATTTTAAATTTCATGATACGGTGTATAATACTAAACTATTCAACTTCAAATAGAGATAATATTATTAAGGAATACATCAGCCGGATTTTAACTGCGGGTTTTTATACTTAGAATTATGCAGTCGTCTCTTAGATCGGGTAAAGAGGATGTTATGCGTCTTGTGGGTTGGATATGAGTATGTGTATTTACTTTGGTATTCTTAGTGGTTTTTATAATCCATTTTAGTATTTTTTAGTGAATTTTATATTTTTAATGCATACATTGGTTTATTGTTATAAGTCATTTAGTATTTTTAGTGAATTTTATAATTTTAATTTACACATTGGTTTGTAGTAATAGGTTTAAATTACATTTTTGTTTATGGTATTGCTTTTCGTATATATTGGTTTTAGACTTTAGTCTGTTTATATTGATGTACTTATGGTGACCGGGGACGTTTCATATGAATAAAATGGCCATTTAACCGGAATGTGGGGGTCGCAATTCCCTCCCACCGCTTCAAGTAAACCAATTCCATATTCGTTCGAATTCTTTATATTTTTTATTTTGATTCCTTTTAATTGATTTTATATATATATATATATATATATATATATATACAAATTAAAAGAAGAGAAAAAAATGTGCAAATGGTTGGTTGAATGGGGTTTTATGGCACTGAGTCCTCTTGGGACATGTGCCAAACAAATAGTTCAAACTTAAATCAATGCCACAAAGATGATATAAAAATTGCTATAAAATGACAGAAAATGTACAAATACATAAAAAATATTCTCACTTTTTTCAATTATAAGATGACCATTTTAGAGCATGTTTTTTCTTCTTGGGTAAAGCATATGCATATCTAAGATTTTACATTTATTTTCTCCTCTACAGAAAAATATTTATTACGTATTAAAAATTGAGGGATATTCAGTTCCTTTAACATAGATAACAATTCTAAACGAGCATTTACGGGTTTCTTCTTCTTAGTAAATATCCGATAAGTCATTAAAATTTGAATTTTCATAGTTTTCCCCGATGTAATATATCATCACGTTCATTGCATTTGATAATATCTCAACGACTTTTCAACATAAATTGGATACTTATTTTTTCATATTTCGGGGAATACTTTAAAATGAATGTATCATTATATGTCTCTTTCGGCATTATTTTTTCAGCTGTAGGTATTCTTTGGGCTGCGAAGGTGAGTTGTAGCTTCTTAAATTCATTTTCTTTTGCAGAACTTCATATTTCCGTACATGTTTATCCAAAAAATGTTGCGAATCTATCGTTCCTCTAATCGCTTAAAGATTGAATAAAGGTGTGTTGCTTACGGATCACCTAGACACTCTGTTCTGAAATATTTAGATACCTTCCATCATGTTGTTCTGCATATTTGATCCGGTGCTTTCCATACTTCCCCTGTAGACAGTCTTTAAGCTATCTGCTATGCCCCACATTTAAACCTCTCAAGGCATGACTTATTTGACCTTTTATTTCTGTATCGCCCGATCTCCAAACGCACCAGAAGCCACATCCCAACTTGCTACCTTCCTGGTTCTGATCGTGGAAGTGGGCGGTCCTTAGCCCCGCCCCCCTTCACCTACAGCCGTAATGTGCCAACTGGATCTAACTCATTGTCATCATTTACACTGATTACCGCTCCAATAAACTTCCATCGCTTCCCTATTAAGAGCCGCGTCTTCAGCAGAAGCAACAAGGAAGATTCGAACTAGACTTTTAAACATCAACCAAGGTCCATCCTATATAGTAACCACATCCTATTTCCTGTGAAACGCATGCTCTGCTGTCCCGAGGAGAATTGCATGAAAGCATTCCCTTTCCGACAATGGATTGATGCGCGCAAGGCGATCTGATACCACCTTGATGATTTTCATGGCATTCGCAATTTTTACATTTTGAGAATTTTGATGAGTTTTCAGCAGATAATCATCCTAATCCAAAATTAAAAAGATTTATAAAATTTATTTAACGTTAAGCAACTTATTTAAATCTGTATATATACCAAATCACGATAAAACAATTGATGAGTCTAATTGCTCAAAGGATTCTTGGGAAGGAAACAATACATTCCAAGTAAACGAGCGCGATAAGGCATAAAAATGTATCAGTTGTTCAAAGCCGAGACCTGCTACATATGGAATTCCATTATTTACACTGTAAAAGGTAAAACTTTTATGGAAGAGTATCAAAAATATGGATTTCTTACTAAATGTGTTTCAACTTTGTTAGACGGCTTGAAAAATAAAGGTTATCTGTTGACTACGGATAATTTTTATACATCACCAGAAGTGGCAGAACTGTTATTACAGTGTATAATCGTAAAGGTTTACCTCCAATACTAAAAATTGAAAAAAACAACATTCAGAATAGTTGGATGTGTGCCCTGAAGTGGAAAGATTAAAAAAACGTACAGATGTTAAGCACAATTCATAATGCGGACATTGCAGAAGTAAAATTTTAGTCCCGTGATGAAAGTAAAACTAAAAGAAATCCTGTAGAAGTAGTAGAATATAACAGGACCATGGGTAGCGTAAATAAATCGGGTCAATGTCTTTCTTACTACAAAATAACCAGAAACCACAAAAGGAAATACTGTAAGAAAATTTTCCGCTACCTGATACGCCAATGCGAGTAGAATTATTACATAATTTTTTAGAAGAAAGGAGGAAAATGACTCATGAAATTGGTTGAACGGTTCATAAAGACAGAGCATGTTTGCAAGAATCTAGAATTCGAAAAACCATTGTCAAATACACAGAAAATGTATCACTGTTAACAGGAAGATATTTCACTTCGTCTTGCGAAAACAAAGGTGTAAGCCATTATTTCTATGAGTCTCGAGGGAGTTTTTTTCTAACCATACATGTTTACAAATGTTTAAAATAATCTTTATATAGATTCGTCGGAATGATATTCCTGTAAGAAATTTTATAATAATTGTATAAACAAATTTACAATAATGGACAGTTTTATAAATCTCTTGGATATAATCAACATGATAAGAGAACTTTGAAACCTCAGATAACTGATAAGAGATTTTGTATAAAAGGATCGTCATTTTATTCTATAGGAATCATTTTACAGGATGGAGTTTATACCAAAATATGCTATTCGCATGATGGATTGCACAATTTGCCGTAAACCAGTGGATCATACCAATATTTTCGTTTATGCCTGCGGACATCAATATCACGTATTTTGTGCCAGATATGCAGAAAAATGGTGGGATTTTTGTGATATTTGTCTAGAGCCAGACGATGCCGATATTGAACGACTCAATAAAATGCCAAGCGAACATTTACTCTCAGATGATTAAAATCCTATCAAAAATTGTGTATCCTGAATATTGTATATCCAAAAATTGTCAAAAATTGTGAAAAATGTATCAAAAATTGTGAAAAATGTATATAAAAATAAATATTATTTTTAAGTATTTGTCTTATTAATGTATTAATATATACCATGGTTGTAATATATATCAAGATTGAAATAAATTTTTATCTTAATAGAATTAAGTATTTATTTTATTAATGTATTAATATATATACCATGGTTGTAATATAAAAGTAAATTATAAATTTGAAAAAATTATTTTGTCAAAAAAAATTTTTTAGAAAATGAAATGATAAATTGGGAAAAGTAAAGTTTATATTTGAAAAAAATATTTTGAAACTCTCAAAAAAAAAAAAAAAAAAAAAAAAAAATTGTGTAAGGAAACAGATATCCCGAAAATGTGCTGTCACAAGAAAAGAATGAAATCGGGAAGCGCGTTCGACGTGAAACATGATTTCAGTGTAATGACTGGGACGTTAGACGGTGGGCTAAGCCGCTTTCGAAATATACCATACATATGTTGATTTCTGAAAAAAAAAAAAAAAAAACTAACATTCAATTCTAATATTAATCTTTAAAATATTGTTGTTTTTTTTTTAATTTCAATATATAATTCGTTTAAAATGTTTTCATTTAATTAGCTTTCATAAATACGAAGAAGCTTTTGCTGGTTTGATGCAAACCTTTCAGTTCGATAATGCTGAAGGTTTAATTGACATTAAATTGTTTCTAGACCATTTAAAGCCAAGAATTGTTCCTTAAAATGAAAACTTAATCGTAAGACAAGATTTACGGATGAATTACCGCCTTTTTTGTATTTATGACAAGTATGTTGATGGAGATTTAGAGCAAGAAATTAAATACTTCGAAAATTAGAACGGAAGTATTCTTCACTCGACTGATTTGAATAATTTTTATGATAGAACATCAGAAAAATTACAAACGGAAGCAAGTGCATTTGAACAAAAACAATCAGGTTGAAAACTGATTGAAATGCAATATTTGAAAGTTAGATCGAACTGTTTTACTCGTTCAAGAGCAACTTCCCATATTCTATTACCTCAAGTAATACAAGCAATAGTAAATGTACAAAACCGTGATATGTGTTCCAAATGGGCTGTGCTATCGGCCCTTTTCCCAGCCGATAGCCATGTAGACAAAGACACAAACTATATACCCTACGTGAATACATTTAATTTTGAAGGAATATCGTTTCCTATGAAAATTGTCGACAAAAAAAAAAAAAAAAAAAAAAAAAAACCTTAGATATTTAAAAAATATCTAAGGGATAGAAATTTCCGTCTCGGATTAAGAGGTTCATAGTAGCAGTCTACGTACAAGTTTTTAACACAGGAGGTTCTAAATGCTCGTCATTCAACACCTGTGTTTCATGGTAGTAATATGCTAATGTAATTAGATATAAACAAATACTAAAAAATTCAGTATAATATGAACAAAAATCATTCAGAATTACTTAGATGAAAATGTAAAAACTGAATTTATTTAGATGTAATTTTAAGAGTTCAAAATAGTAAAATAGATAATTATAAAATATGTATTAGTGATCTTTTGAATTAAAACAAAATTATATAAATTACACAGCCAAAAAGGGATTCATTAGGTATGTGCATTTGAAATAGACACATCATACACTATTGAATTTCTATTTACCAAACTTTGATTTAAACATCTAAAACGTTTTCACGAGTTAGAATGTGCATTAAGTAGAAAATAATAACTCAAACTTATAACAAATTTAAAAACACTAAACCGTGATCAAATAAAATATCTAACACACATGTTAATTATTTGCTAATAAAATATATAGAAGGCAATTTTTATTTAAATATTAACAAGTATTTTAAACTTTTTTTTTCTCATGATTAAAAAGAAAACTTCATAATATTCACATTTAAAATTTTATAAAAAGGAAATGAACAAATTTTAAACAGAATAATTGTTTAAACATAAAATAACATCAAAGTTGTATACCAATATATCAAAACCCAAATTTTAAATTCTTCATATAATAAAAGGGCAAAAACTCTACCACATATATGAAAGCATATAAGAGTGGTTACATACATATGCATGAATAAGCCCACCTTGTATCTGTTAAAAGCAATAGAAATTTTAAAATTGTTTCTAAACACATTACTCTTATAAAATCAAACATTCATACACAAAAACAAATAATTTACATATCTGTGCTGACGAGATATACTTGAACTCTTCCATACGTCACTTGTGACGAAACACTGTATAGAACTTAACTGTCTAACGCGCATGCGCTTGCTAATGTGCATTTTTCTCCTCATAAAGCACACTTGAGATAAGAGCTTGATTCCACCGATAACTGACGCGTAAAGTTAACTTAATTTTCTTTATTAAATTTTCTCGTTGAATCTTTCTTTGAGTTTTGAATTTGATATGAACACACTGAACTACAACAGATTTAGAGGCACTCTTTATAGGTATTTGGAATGCCGAATTAAAATTTGGTGCATTATGTACAAAGAATGAGTACTGGGATGTAAATTTTAGATTATAAGTTGGATATCTCCATACCGATTCATTAATCGAAGTAAGAAACTTCTGATACATTGTTTTTAACTATTAGTTCAACATTAACTAATGCGTATATTTCTTGCCAAACCAATCACTTATTATAAAATGGATGAGTTATTTAAGATTAAATAGAATAGAGCTGCCATACATAGTTCTATTACAAAGCACGTTAATAAGCTAGGGAGCGAATTTGACAAATGTGATCTTAGTTCGTTACAAGAACATTCTAACTAATTAGATGGGCTCTACAAAGAGTTAGAAGATTTATATTCTGAAGTTCAGAATATTATTGATAATGAAGATGAATTTGATTTGGAAGTAGAGTCGAGTCAGCATTTCAATATTCTCAGAAAATAACATCCAAAATTTCTACATAGTCAAAAACGTTACATTTCGAAAGAAATTCAGTTAAATTCCATCGAACAGAATAATGTTACACAAACGTCTCAGGTAGCGTTAGATCAGAATAAACTATTAGATAGTTCGAATTCTGAAAACAAGTTCGATGGATAATTCGAGTCCAGAGAATAGAACTATTAATTGCTCAAAATCAATGAAGTTACCAAAATTATTCTTAAATTTTACGGAGATCCATGTAGTTGATTGGAATTTTGGAACCAATACCAAAACTCCATTGATTCAAATAACAGTCAAAAATTCAAAAATATTTTTTATTTGAAATCATTAGGAGGGTGCAGCGGCCAATGTTTGCGGCTTTGCACTCTCTGATGAGAATTATAAAAAAGCGGTAGCTCTGTTGAAACGGAGATTCATATAAGATTTCATATGATGTTTTGATATATCGATTAATAAAAGAATTTAGATTGAAATTTCGAGTGTCTTAACAAAAAATAATCGATGGCAAGTTCACAAAGAAACTCTTCATTATGCCCTGTTCTATGCATAAATATTTAGTTGTACGTTATCAGAACTTTGCAAGATATTGTGGCATAGAAGAAGTTTGTCTAATGAGAAAATATTTGGTTTCAAAAAATGTTAAGTTACTATAAAGACACATACGCCAATGTATCAGCTATGCTTTTAGTAAAGTTAACTCGAATTCAACCTGACAAACGAAATTTTGAAGTCATCCATGCTGATTTTCTCGGACCTATGGTAAATATTTCTCGGGGAAACAGCATTTTTTTTATCATAGCTAATGTAACGAAAGTATGTTACAATCTCTACGGAAAAGTTATGTGCAGCTGGATAGCCAGAGAAACGTAACTGTGAGTATTGGAATCAGAATGCAGGCTTTCCAAAGCACTCATTGAGTCCGAATAGATTATGGGGAGTCTTTTATTGCTGAAAGAAATGTACCTTACAGCCCTGTATATTGCAATTACTTTCGCTGTAAATATGGAGCAAAAAGGATGAAGTCTAATTGAAAGCGTCATAGCCGCCACTATATGCAAAACTAGCAAAATAGAACACGATGTCTGCCTAAGCGATAACGACATCGACTTGCGAACACAATTGATGTACACGTACTAGGAAAAATTTGTAAGTAAAAAACAACCGCAAGTCCAATTTATCATCCAGTGTAATCAAAACACGCTAATGACAATGTGAGTTTGCATTTGTGGATTACACAAATGCAAGATTCAGAATTATCAAATGTTCTACTTTTTACAACCGCAAGGTGAAGCGTCAGAGATCCTATCTCAATAATGACGACTTTGTTTTAATAATGAAGGATGCATAGAAGAAAATACTTAAAACATTTTGGATGCCTGTATTTCCATAGATTAAGTTAATTATTACGGGTTTGATTTAATCACACTCTTTGTGAGAGATGACATGCGCCAAAGATTTTCCTGTCCATTCACAACACCAAACAGATCCGATATCTGTTTATTTATTTATTTTTTTTTTAAATTAGAAATGAAGTTGGCAGATTGACTCCAAATGCCTTTATATTTGATATAGCTGAAGCATTTTATAATGCATAGGTTAGAGAAATGAGTATTTCCAAACCATAAATTTTGGGTATGGCATGTAGATAGAGCATAAATAAAATAAAAGATCAATGGAACAAAAAAAAAAAAGCATATACATACAAAATACTACAATTTCTCATGTTGAAGCGAGACATCACAACATTCAATAATACACTTCGAGCTGCATTAATTAAAAAATGACCCAGTCACCAAAGAATTTGTTATGTACTTTGAAACATATGCATACAATGCAACAACTTGGGCATATTTTTTCAGATTACACAGTAGATATGCATATAAAAAGGATGAACAGAACCCTTAAATATATATAATTACATCACAATCACACAAAGAGATTAGATAAAGCTCTTCACAGTATTATGAATTTTTTGCGAGACAAACTTATTGTAATTAATAAAGGAAAAATCCCAAGTAAACTAAAAGAAGTAAGAAATCGACATAAAATAGTTTAGATTTTAAGTCTGACATTTTGGAAACTAACGATACATTTTATCCTAATTCTACTCATAATAATGAAATATATGAAATCATTAAAGTAAAAGAAAACTGTCGTAAATGTCAATTCAGGTGCAGTGAATGAAACACATGTATTCACCAATATATATGTTCCTGCATGGATTCTGCCATATATGGGCAAGCACATACGAATAGCCAAAGCGATACTGCTGTCAATACCAGTTTAAACCAAACTACCAGAACCAATGCTAATTGATTAAAAAAAAAACATACAGAGTCTGGGGTTATTTTAAAAGAAAGAATTAATTGAGGAAAATGTACAGAACGATATGTTTAAGAGCAGAAGCAAAAAAGCCTTTTGGTAAGCTACAGTGAACCAAAACAAAAGCTGGATAGCAAGGAGAACCCATTTCATAGTGAAATATTTTAAAAGCGAGTTGTACTTTTCAAAGGAAGCCTAAAAAAAAAAAAAAAAAAAAAAAAAAAAAAAAAAAAAAAATATGGTAATTTTTTCCACGATTGAGATGACTGGTTTAAAATTCAATAAAATTACATTTAATTTTAAAATAACCTAAAGATGAAATTTTGAGATTTCCACAGCCAAAAAAAAGCTTGGACATTTATTTTATTTGCGAATCTTTAAGCGAATTTTACAGACACTATTGCATTTTTCGCACAAATTGAAGTTAGAACTTTAAGACTGAACTGTTAATTTTCTTGGTTTAAATTTTGGAAAATAGAGACAAATCAAAACTTTACAGATATGATAAACTTAATTGTGAAAATATGAAAAGAAGAGCATAAAAGATATTGCAGAAATTGGGAAAAAGCCTCCTTCAACAGTGTATTACGTAATTAATAACTATAAACGGTATGGATTTTTGCACAGACCAAATGGAAATGGCCTCAGTAGAGAGGCGGATACTCAGATTTGTTATTCTATCATTTCTGCAGTATAGATGGCAATAGAGTTAAAGGAGACATCTGTTAATGTGCATCCACAGACAATAAGGATATTTTAACATTATATGGAATATAAAGCCTATGCACCACAAAAGAAATCATACTTATCTGCCAGATGGTTGGTTGGTTGATTGAAGATTAATGGCGCTAAATCTTCTAGGGACAAACTGTGCCAAACAAGATGTACTTATCTGCCAGAAATGCGAAAAATATTTTGTCTTGAGTACTATATTGCAAAGTTTTAAAATTTTTGGAAGTCTTCAAGTTATTTTTACTGATGGTTGGTTGGTTGGTTTTTTTATGTTTAATGGCACTGTATCCTCATGGGACATATTGTGCCAAACACATGTTTTACTGATGGAGAAAGGAAGGTACAGCATTTAAATCACCAAATATAAAAGTAACAGTTAAACATGATGGTGCTACCATTATGGTATGGGGTGTAACGGCAGCTAGCGGTGTTTGAAATTTCATGTTTATTGACGGTACCATGGACAAAGTAATATAATAATAATGGGAAATAAAACCTGTGTGACTTCTATAGTGGAAGAAAACCATCAGTATATTCATTACTTACAACCTTTTGGGGTTAAAGTTTATCGTGGCATGTCAATTTTGTATAAAATTTGACATGCAAGCTATGAAAGGCGAACTTATAAGTTATGCCCTTCAAACTCGCGGATATTAAATTTCAATTCCCAGCGAACATAAAGTTATTGAATCAATAAATGTTCAAATTGATGAGACGGGGGGAAAAAAAAAAAACCACAAGCGGGTGCCGATCGATTTGGAACTATTGTTTCCCAAAAATGAAATAAATCTCTTACATAGCCACGTCAAACCAAAATCTAGTCAAGACTTTAAAATGATACCTGTTTATAAAAAACTAAGTTTGAAAACCCCTGAGTCGTATAGTGAATAGAACCCCGAGCTATTTTATCCCGAAATAAATTAGACACGAAAAGGCAAACTAAGATTTTATGGTTCGAGGATAGATGTTTACTACTATTCGGAATGCTAAAAAAACGTTTTTGAACTCTAAAAGAAATTAAAACTTAAGACCTTTAAGAAAACATACAAAACCTTTTCGAGGTTTAATTTATGATGAAACGACTAGCAATTTGCATTCAGAATGACATCATACCCCAATTTTTTATACTCCAAACAATTTAAAGAAGGCGTGGAATTGTGGGAAAAGACCATGGAGATCAAACTAGACATTACAAAAATAAAAAACAGGTGAAACTACCAAAAAATGCAAAATCCCTGAGCTGTAGCTGGGTATATATGATAAAAACACTACAAACTGGAAACATTTCCCATTTCAAAGATCAGGGTCATTTGCATAGGGTATCTCCTATGAGACATTTCCCTGGTATGTAATTTCGCCGTAATCCGATATTTTTCTCAGTGTTCTAGTGGGTTTCTATGGTTGGTCTCACATTCAGTTAGATGTTTCAAGTGCTTATCTTTATGCACCGCTAGAAGAAACTACATGAAGCAACCTCCTGGTTCCAATAACACCGGAAACAAAATCGGAATATGATATTTCTTTGCAGGGCTCCAATAGTTCAAGAAGCATTTTGAGCCTAAACGAAACCCAAACGATTGAAAAGGGATGCGTAAAATTGCCAAACTTAACTACCTCGAATTAACTCTTGAAATAAGTGATTTGTTAAACTTTTCGAATTATTTTAAGTATTATTTATGAAAATGAAAACTTGAGTAAAATAGATATATTTAATTATTTACTATTCTTTTCGGGAGTTTCTGCTTCTAACGTGATCGACAGATTAGAATTAACGGCGGAACATAATGACCAATCGATTGATATCTTGATTAGGGGATAGAAAATACTCTAATTAATGTACACATTGAATTATTGCATTAAACAAGCGCATTAAGAATCTCTAATGATGTGAAAAGTTTCCAGAATATCTTTAATCATATACAAAAGAATATCAGAAGTTTAGAAAATTTATCAGTGAAAAAAAGGGTAATTACTCATTCTAGAGCCAATTCTAACAATTTTATTGTTCCGTGACCTAATTTTAGAATTCAACAAAAGGAAAAGAGATACTTCTGTTTGTATCAGTTTCTCAACTTTTTATCATCACAACTTGTAGAGTGGGAACTAACATACTTAACTGTTAACCCTTCGGTGCTTGAGAATTTTCTTAAATTATCGGCGAATCTTCACGCTCATGGGAGAGTACAAAACATTTTCTAAGTATGATTAAGTTCTTTGAAGTTGTTGCCATTAAATTATTTGCTTCCATTAATTATGTTGACCCCGTGCAGTGACCGCTTGATGCGAACCATCTTTTCCTAAATAACCCTAATCCTAGGGGAGGCAGCAATAGGAAATGGAAGAAAAGAATTTGATGTAGCACGGTTTGTACGTTACTTACAAAGGTTAGATGTGCAGGAAATGCCCTGTCTTTATTTTACCCTAAACTTCTCTGGCTTTAGAAATCATTATTGCCTAAATAGTGAGCTTTATCTCTGCACCCTGACTGCAAGGGAAGTTGACTGTACAGCCTGCAATAAAGTACATTGTACTCGAGCGAAAGTTTCAGAGTATTTTCATTAGCTTGTCTGCTTGTTTTTACAATCGCTTACTTTTCCTGGAACCCAACATAAAAATGTTTAGTGAATCAGAAACAGAATTCTGACTATTCTGATGAATTTTCATCCTCTCAAAGTGAATCGGAAGATATATCACTGAATGATGCGAGATATTTGTGTGCAATGAATGCTTCTGCTTTAAATCCAAGTCCCCCAAGGCTTCCATTCACGGGGAATTCAGGCTTAAAAGTCAATATAAGTGACTATCGAATATTTTAATCTTTTTTGGTGAAAAAGTCATTAATCGTAAAAGAAACGAACTCCTATGTGCAACTTTTCTTTGAAAGTAACGAACTAACTCTTTTCTTTGAAAGTAACGAACTAACTTCTTTCAGATCATTGGACTGGAAAGATACAAACTCTAGTCAAATGAAACGTTTCTTAGAGTTATTACTCTAAGAAATTGTGCAAAAACCTGCAGAAAAGTGGTTTTCATCTAAAAGACCAAATTTGTCTACTATCTTTGGAAGTGTAATGTCGGAGGTCAGATTCGGACTCATGAAATTTCTCCAATTTGAAAATAATGAAGCATTTGATGAGAGTAATCACCCCAATCCTAAATTAAGGAACATTTATACTATTCATGATATGATTATACTAACATTCATATCTGTGTATGTGCCAAAGGAGAATATTGCTATAGATTAATAACTTATGACATAAAGGACGAATGGGATGGAAACAATACATTCCAAGCAAAAGAGCTCGTTTTAAAATAGTTATTTTAACTGTAAGAATCCGAGAGCGGATACATTTGGAATTCATTTATATATACCGAGAAAGGTACAGTGTTTAATGATCTTTATAAGAACCTGAGCACCCCAACAAAATGTGTAATGTCTCCTATTCATGTGTAATGTCTCCTATTCATGAGCTCAAAGGTAAAGGGTACTGTTTAACAACAGACTATTATACATCTCCTGAACTGGCAGAAGAGTGCTAGACAGATGTATGTGGTACTTTGAGACAAAACAGGAAAGGTCTACCACCATTAATAAAAGAATTTAAAAGTAAATAAAGTAGAAATTGTAGCCTTCCAAAAAGGAAAAGTTTGTATTAGGAAGTGGAAGGACAAAAAAACCTCTTATGCATTTATCTAAATGTTTCAAATCTCTTGATTAATGACATTTAATCTATTTTCTTTCCATGTTCAAAATGAAAGTAAGTATCTAACGTACTTTGAAGGAATTATATATTAAATATAACACTGAAAATCCAAACTGATACTGAAGTCAATTTTCTTGATAGTATTGAAGACTAGTTCAGAATTTTTTAGTGAAAAAAATCGGGGGAGAAGGCCGTATTGTCGAGGTAGACGAATCCAAATTTGGCAAAAGAAAGTATAATAAAGGACACAAGATTGAGGGGCACCATTAATAAAAATAAGGTTTTCGGAGGTGTAGAACGCGGTACCGGTAGGTTGTTTTTAGTCGCCGTTCATGATAGAACTAAAGAAATGTTAGCAGGGTTCTTAAAGCAGAGGGTGGAAGTGGGAACCGGCAGGGAAAATACGAATTCTTTTTAGCTCAATACCATTTCGAAAAAACTTGAGATTAAAAATAAGGACTCCCTAAATAAATTTATTGAAATAGTAGCAAATACTAATTGAGCAAATTTTAAAACGGAGAAAACCCAGACCGTAAAAAAAAAAAAAAAAAAAAACGAAAATTGGATCTAATGAAGAGGTTTTAACTTCTTAGAAATCTATAAACCCCCCAAAAAAAATTTAATTTAAAAGGGAAATTGGGTGTGTGTGGGGTATTTGCGCAACGCTAGTTATCTATTTACTGCTAATTGTTGAGCCCACGGTATCCCTCTTTACATTATTTCCTAATTTTAATCTACACGCAAGGCACGTTTTGTCAAATTAAAGATACTCAAGCACCAGGGTAAAACTGCTGCCTTTTGCAGTCTCTCCAAATCTTCCTCGTATTTCATTCACTCTGGAGATTTCATCAGATTTGCCGTTTGGCGATTTGTACACCGGGCTCGACTAGGTCTCGTTCCCTCAACGCCACGCCTATTACTGGGACGCCTTAAATGGAAAAAAGTCTGCTGTCGTTTTCATTACCTTCATTACCTTAATATCTGATATGCCGCTCATAGAGCGGCTACGATATCTCTGAAACCATAAAGTCTTCCGGTACTCAAACTGGTCCATCACAAAGTAAAATCATTAATAAAGCCTGTTACGGAAATTTCTTCCAAACAATTAAGCCTCCAACACAAAAAAAAAAAAAAAAAAAAAAAAAAAAATCAACGTTGCACGAGCCTATAAAGTAGGAAAGCCTAATAATCCGTTATTATTCGGAGAATCCGATATTCCTTTACTTGACAAGGATTACGATGTAAGCTTGATTTTTATCACATATTTATTAATTTATTGAAATTGTACACAGAAATTTAATTTTTTTAATAGTGTTTCGCAAATATTAGCGAAAGAACCTTTGAATGTCAATGATGAAGTTAAAATTTTCATCGAAGAGATATATAACTCCCAAAATAATCTATACCTATGCAATGGGTATAAGGTAAGTTCATTTAACATTTATTCTAAAATTTTCCTATAGCTCGGAGATAATTTACGCACAGTAAATATGAATAATATATTAATTTTTTCAGGATGACGCTGGACCATCCCATAGACTTCCTCGATTATCCCTCGAGACATAAGAATTTCTAAGTGTTTTATATTTTAGACATATTTGTGATTTATTTTTTATCGTTTTTACTTCCTTTATCGCTAATTTCTTTTACCGTTATGATGCTATTTCTATAGTTGAGAAGAAATGTAGACACAACAAAAAAATATAATGCTGAGGAAATTATATCCCAGACCAAAATAAATTATCTGGAGTTGCATGCTCCTTAGCCCGTCTTTGAAAGATGGATTCGAATCAGTACGTACCCATATGAGATGCGTTGTCGAAATGGAAACAGCTAATTTCTCAGAAGGCCGTTAGTTGGTTGGATGGCTGAAGCTTAATGGCACTAATTCCGCATCAGACAAAATGTGCCACACAATCTCAACAGCCGATTTGATAAGGATATGCATGCACTCGACAAGCTTATATGCCAATATCAACTTCCTTGGCCTTTGGGAATGACGGCCGAGAAGATAGTATCAGAGGTAATAAAGTCGAGGAAGTAAAACTTCTCTTTAATTAAATATGTTGAACGTTATAACTCTACGGCATCTCGTCGTCGGTGCTAAGAATGATAGAAAGCGACGAATCAAGAGACATAGCAGTTGATTGACTCAGGAAAACTTCAATCATAGCTGTGCTTATGGACAACTCTGAACTATGTTGCGCAAAAGCTATAGTATATGCATTGGCAGTATTGGACAACAATAAATAAGCTGTCGAATCGTATAGAAAACGTGGGAGACCAGCTGTAAAGAAAATTCCATGGAATTACATGAGGCGAATCAAGAGACATAGCAGTTGATTGACTCAGGAAAAACTTCGATCATAGCTGTGCTTATGGACAACTCTGAACTATGTTGCGCAAAAGCTATAGTATATGCATTGGCAGTATTGGACAACAATAAATAAGCTGTCGAATCGTATAGAAAACGTGGGAGACCAGCTGTAAAGAAAATTCCATGGAATTACATGAGGCAGCACTCATTAACTGTGTATTATGGAAATGCAATTAGAGAACATAAAAACAATTTGAATGACACGCAGAAAACTGTGTGGGCAGCGTATTTTCACACACGCTCTAGATTCAGAGCCAATACATAATTTTTAACCGTCAGAACCAGAATCTTGGTGCCGTTACAATACAGCTATTTGTAATGGGAGGGAGGAAAAGGAAAAAGGAACAGAAGAGAGAAAAGAAAAGGAACAGAACAAAAGATCGCTGGGGTACCTCGGGATTGCGACACCCGTGTTTACCTAAAGTAGGTAAACCCCCTGAGGGGGCTAGACGGTGTGTATGTGGTACTTTGAGACAAAACAGGAAAGGTCTACCAACCATTAATAAAAGAATTTAAAAGTAAATAAAGTAGAAATTGTAGCCTTCCAAAAAGGAAAAGTTTGTATTAGGAAGTGGAAGGACAAAAAAACCTCTTATGGATTTATCTAAATATTTCAAATCTCTTGATTAATAACATTTAATCTATTTTCCTTTCCATGTTCAAAATGAAAGTAAGTATCTAACATACTTTGAAGGAATTATATATTAAATATAACACTGAAAATCCAAACTGATACTGAAGTCTATTTTCTTGATATTATTGAAGACTAGTTCAGAATTTTTTAGTGAAAAAAATCGGGAGAGAAGGCCGTATTGTCGAGGTAGACGAATCCAAATTTGGCAAAAGAAAGTATAATAAAGGACACAAGATTGAGGGGCACCATTAATAAAAATAAGGTTTTCGGAGGTGTAGAACGCGGTACTGGTAGGTTGTTTTTAGTGGCCGTTCATGATAGAACTAAAGAAATGTTAGCAGGGTTCTTAAAGCAGAGGGTGGAAGTGGGAACTGGCAGGGAAAATACGAATTCTTTTTAGCTCAATACCATTTCGAAAAAACTTGAGATTAAAAATAAGGACTCCCTAAATAAATTTATTGAAATAGTAGCAAATACTAATTGAGCAAATTTTAAAACGGAGAAAACCCAGCCCGTAAAAAAAAAAAAACGAAAATTGGATCTAATGAAGAGGTTTTAACTTCACAGAAATCTATAAACCCCCCCAAAAAATTTAATTTAAAAGGGAAATTGGGTGTGTGGGGGGTATTTGCGCAACGCTAGTTATCTATTTACTGCTAATTGTTGAGCCCACGGTATCCCTCTTTACATTATTTCCTAATTTTAATCTACACACAAGGCACGTTTTGTCAAATTAAAGATACTCAAGCACCAGGGTAAAACTGCTGCCTTTTGCAGTCTCTCCAAATCTTCCTCGTATTTCATTCACTCTGAGGATTTCATCAGATTTGCCGATTGGCGATTTGTGCACCAGGCTCGACTAGGTCTCGTCCCCTCAACGCCACGCCTATTACTGGGACGCCTTTGAAGTGGAAAAAAGTCTGCTGTCGTTTTCATGCTCCACGCGAAACCCTTCCTCATGTAATCAATCCCCGAAGCCAGATGCTAAATTTTAAAACTGTTATAACTCGTTTTGTAATTGATATTTTGAAATGGGACTCGTATATTTGTAATCTACATATAAGTCCCATATCAAAATAGAAAAGGTTCCCCAGAGGGTTGAAATTTTAAAACTGTTCCAATTTTGTTCAATATTTGACATTTAGCATAAATTATAAAAAAATTTTGTTAAAAAAATGTTATATGGTTGAACGTTTATAATGGTGTTTGATTTTTTTTATGATAAAATTTTGTTTTTCGATGTGTTTAGTATTATTGTTCAGCTAGTTGAGTATTTATTTAACGAACTCAGTTTTTTTTTTTGTATTTTTAACATTTATTTTGTTAATTTTGTTAAAATAGATTTCTTACTTCTTAAAGAAAAAATAAGGAATTATTATTCGGGTACGTAATTTTTATAAAAAAAAAACGTACAATAACGTTTTATAAAAAAAACGTTTTTTTTACATATTCATTTTAAGTAGTAAATAATTATATTTCTTTTTGAGAAGATTTTTTCTTGAAATGAATGTAAGCCGTTTTTTTTGTTTGCAGGTTTACTTTGAGATTTCATCATAAGGTAAGTAATATATTAGTTTTTTTTAAATATTAACTATTTATTTTACAGAAAAGAACTTTTTTTCTTATTGGAACGAATACAAGGTGAGTAATACATTATTTTATCTTATTTTTTTCTTAACACATTCGCTGCCGATCACGCGCCAGCGCGTGATATGGCGCCAACACTAAGGGGCCAATCACGTGCCCGCGCGTGACGTGGGGTGAAGTTGCAATAGCCCGCTGGCGCGGGAAAATCTTTATCTGATTATTCATTCTCCTGAAC
This sequence comes from Pardosa pseudoannulata, assembly GCA_032207245.1. NCBI lineage: Eukaryota > Metazoa > Arthropoda > Arachnida > Araneae > Lycosidae > Pardosa > Pardosa pseudoannulata. The sequence continues at coordinate 64,214,448 of CM063507.1, read as the reverse complement.
ATTTGGCATTGCATGCAGGGTATTTCTGCTGGTATTGGCATGGAGTGATGGTTATAATTTAAGTATAAATAATCGTGGTTTCCAAATTAATACTTTATTTTTTATTGAAAAAATAATTTTTTGACATGAGTGATATAGATTATAGTGCAGGGAATTCGCGCCCTAAAAAGAGAAAAACTGAAAATAATAAGGCTCTAACGGATGAAGAAATAGCAGTTTTGTTGCATGAGCTATCGGATGAGTACCCGAGTCATTTTAGCTATGACGACAGTGACGATGAACTTGTTCCTCCCTCTTTAGTGGAAACATCTCGGCGTCAAAATGAGAAGTATAAGGCAGAAGAAATTTGTTTTAGGGCACTAGTAGATCCTGAAGAATTGCCGCAGCGTTTACAAAATACTCCAATATCGGCAACTGTAGATTCAGTGCAGGGTATATTTACAAATTTAATTGAACGCACAACGGAAGGTTTGCGATCTTCTGATATGATTAGTTTCTGTATACAAGCGGACTGCTTAGATAATCCAATTTCGACATCATTGATGCCCATATCTGAACTAACATTAGAAAAAGTATTTACTGCCATTTTAAAAGTTCTACAGTCCAAGAATGAATATGGATCGACATCGTAAAAGGTCTATTTTGGCAATATCAACAGACGACCAAGGACTTTGTTGCGCAAAATCGATTGTTTATGGTTTAGCCCATTTAGATAAGGATTTTAAAGAGATAAAATCCTTGCAAGAGCACAGTCGTCCAGCTCTTTTCAATCGTGCTCGACAGTTACACGAAACTGTCGGAGTACCTCTTGGCCATTGTACCTAGAAAGAGATCACAATTTGAGCAATAAATGGATGTTCAAATTGTTGTTTTTTCATCCAAAATGCGCAACAAGATATTTTTTTTCATTAGAAAAATAAAATTGTTTGATGTGTTGAGATAGCTTACATTTTGTTTCTAGATTAATACATATATATATATATATATATATATATATATATATATATATATATATATATATATATACTGTAACGAACCGTTACATGACCCCAAAGAACGAGGAGCCCGAAGGTGACCTTTCGCCGTGGACTCAAATAGAACCAGGTAGTCTAAGTACCTTAATTGAAAACTGTTCGTTACCGGCGCCTTATCGTCTAGGCATTGTAAATCTGTTGAATGTAAAGCCGCTGTGAAAAGAGTGTAAATAATTACAGGGCACCTTGTCGCCCATTAGCGGTAGCAAAAAAGGCCATTAAGTTGTTTAAGTCGGTGGATCTGAAGACTGCCTTTGGGCCACATCTGGAGACAGAACAGCTGATCCGAGGCTTGGTAGTGACCGCAAGATTACGTCACCCTGCTTCTGGAAGTTTCCCGAAGAACCGAGCAAAGGGAGCGAGTGCCGCTATAAAAGGGAGAACAGTACTAGAAAGAGAGGCTTTTTCTTCTTCTCGAGGCTTCTACCTGATAGCCTGGTCGCTCAAGGACCGCTCTTTTTTTTTTTTTTTTTTTTAAGACCGCCAGCGTCTTTGTTGCTAGGAAGTCGACCTTCGACCTCGTAATTCCTTTCCCGTTATCTGCTAATATTTAGTTAACTTTTTGCATAGAAGTACGCAGCCGAGAGTGACTTTGCTCTCGAATTTGGATCGTCTTGCATCCTGAGATTTTCTTCACGAATCCCAGCGTGATACGCACTCAGAACTTTCGAACCTTGCTGTGAAAGCCTACTGTGCTAATCGTCAGTCGGAGTGATAGTGTCAGCATTATTCCCGGCACTAATTAGTGAACAACTCCTGTGATTGGAAGCCTTAGCCACACTGTTCCGGTATCCCACGCATCCTTAGTGGGTGAATATCATCTCTGTACGAGATCCCCGAATGTTAAGATCCTACTGAATTTGGTTGGTTGGTTGGTTGGATGAGGTTTAATGGCGCAAGGTCCAATAAGGACAAGATGCGCCAGACAAAAGGTAAAAAACAACAACAAATTAGAACAAATAGCAATAGATTAAAAGTATATACGAAAATAACACACATGATACGGACCAGAATAAAAATTTCAAAACATTAAAAACAGAACATGACATATGAGATGAGAAAAAAGTGATGAAAGGAAGCCATTATAAAAAAGAATAAAAGCCAATACGCTTGAGAAAGTCAAAAAGGTCAGGATGAGGGGATTCACCCAAAAGGTCATTTAAACTTAAATTGGTAGTACCAAAATACATCAGATAAAAACGGGTACCTACTGAATTTGTACATAACTGTACATGGTTGGTTGGCTGAAGCTTAATGGCACTAATTCCGCATGGGACAAAATGTGCCAAACACTAGGTTACACAAAATTACACCGAGTCATGACGCAACGTTTATATAGTACATAACTGTACATAAATTATTCGATTGAATAAAATATTTAATCTAGATTACCTAGGTTTCTAGCCTGTTTCATTGACGGCCTCTCCTACTACATTCCCAGTACGTTACAATATATATATATATATATATATATATATATATATATATATATATATATATATATATATATATATATATATGTTTTCACATTTAGCTCTAGTGTTACAAACTTTTATTTATAATTGTTTTTTTTTTTTTCTTAGTTAAGGTTTCATACAAAGGTCAAGACAGAAGTAAACGAATCAATTTGTGGTTACACGATAGACACTATGATGCCTGTCATATTTGTTTTCGAATAAACTGTGTAGGTGAAGAAGAATCTCGACGTCGTTTCAGAGACTGATCACTTGTGTCGGTCAGAAGACTGTTTTAAAGCCCATAAGGCCCTTACTGAAAACCAACAGCTGTCTATTTGTGATAAAGATTTTTTTTTTTTAAATAGTGCGAATCACTCACCTGTTCTACATATACCTTATTTAATACTCTCATTTCTTTTCAATGGTTATATCTATGCCAGGATTCCCATTGCCGAGGACACATGTCCAAGCACGGCAAACATGTGGGCAGTTTAGAAGCCTAGAAGAACAAGAGACAGCCGAGCGGAAATAGCTTCTCAGGGTGTGCCCTTAGTGGAAACCACAACGAGGGGGGTGGGAAGAGAAGCGTAGAAGAGAAATGAGAAAACATCGCTCGGGTACCTCAGGATTGCGACACCTGTGTTTACCTACAGTAGGTAAACCCCCTGAAGGACCCATTGATGAGGATTTGAAAGGAAAATTTAAAGAATCCTTGAGCAAGATACAATCACTGCAAATGGAAAATGGGAGGCTGAAAGCAACTGTTCAACAGTTTGAAATAGAGATGAATTTTTTTAGAGCTGATAAAATATCATTGAAAGAGTCAGTTACAAAACTTCATCCAACAACTTCAATTTTAGAAGATCCGAAGAGGCGGTTTTTATAGGCAGGTCTGAAGTCACACGAGCTTTTCCATCACATTATTCTGATAATTCGTGATGACTTTCAGAGATACTGATTTGCTTAGCATAGAAGCTCAGTTCATCATTGTACTTATAAAGTTGTTTACCTTAAGGAGTCAGGTACCTTGAAAAAAAAATCTATATTTTTTTTATTGCTTTTGCTACAAATATAATTCATTACAAACATTTTAAAACAAACCCCTTTCAAAAATTCACAGTAGTTCAGAAGTTATGGCTAAAAAAGCTTGAGCATATGTACTACAAATCATCATAATTTAAAGTGACAGCTCGTTTGTTTACATTTCACACACAGCTGATGCATGCATGATTTCAAGATTGATGACGATCTACTCGCTGCATGTATTCCATGAATATAATTTAATTTTTCTGTCTCGAGCAGTAGAAATTAGTTACTACTACTGATACTTGTTTACATTTGTTACCAACGTTGAGTTTATTTGAATTGTGCGAATTGCTGTTTGAGTATACCGGTGTTTACACTCTGCTTCCTCTCTGGGCAAATATATGGTACGATTTTTGTAGCTAAGTTTATTTTTTTATTTACTGTTAATTATAAATGCAGTATGACCAGTAAAGAAGAAACAAAGCCTAAACGAGCTAAGAAACGAAAGTTTACCGGTAATATTTATACTAGAAAGAAGATGAATATTGAAAATTCACACAATGAGAAAAATTCTGAAATAAAACTTAATTCCAGTTCAATTAATGATAAAGATATCATTTGTGATTTCAGTGGATATCATGTTGTTGATATTGATCTGATGTTTTTGTTTTTGCAAAATTTTTTGTGTTCAAAATTGTACCAAGGAGATATAATTTGAATGAAGTAGTGTGTGGCTTATCCTCAAAAATATCTCTGGAATATAAAGACTGTTCAATTTTGTGTTCTTTCAGGAATTCCAAAATGGTTGCATCAAGCAACAAAATTTTTGATATAAACCACATATATATATATATATGTGTGTGTGTGTGTGTGTGTGTGTTATGAGATCTGGTATAATGATACTGGATCTACATGCATTAATATTAGTGGTGATGGCACGTGGAAATCCAGAGGTCATACTTCACGTGCAGGAGATTGTACTGTTATTGGTAATATCTCTGGTAAAGTGATCGATACAGAAGTACTTTCTTCTCATTGTAAGTCATGCGATACCTGGAAAGCAAAAAAAGGTACCCAAGAATATGATAGTGAAACACGAGTAAGAATGCCTCATCATTCTGATTCTTCCGAAAAAAAAAAATGGAAATGGTTGGTATGCTACGCATCCTCCAGCGCTCTGAATCCAAAAGAAATGTGAAGTACATTGGCTACATAGGAGACAGTGATGCAAAAACATTTCAAGCTATAACGGATGCTAATCCCTATGTTTCACCATCACAAATAAATAAAATTGTGTGTTGGCCACATTCAAAAGAGAATGGGTACACGCTTCCGTAAACTAAAAGTGCAGTTGAATGCAGTGATGGAAAATCAGTTGGGGGTAAAGGACGCCTGACTGATAAATTTATTGACAAGTTAACTGTGTATTATGGAAATGCAATTAGAGAACATAAAAACAATTTGAATGACATGCGGAAAACTGTGGGCAGCGTATTTTCACAACCGCTCTACAGATTCAGAGTCAATGCATAATTTTTAACCGTCAGGACCAGAATCTTGGTGCCGTTACAATAAAGCCATTTGTAATTGTACTTGTGTTTATAAACCAGCATGTGTAATGGATCTGATTAAGAAAATATTTAATGATTTATCACATCGAAAATTACTTGGTAGATGTCTTGGTGGAAAAACTCAAAATAATAATGAGTCCTTGAATTCATTAATTTGGAAGTTCTGTCCCAAAACACAAGGTGTTGGAAGGAGAGTTGTTCAAATAGCCACTAGTGAAACAGTTATTCTGTCCAATGAAGAAAATAACGGTAGAATGAATGTGTTGAAAGAGATGGGCTTGTCATGTGGTATATGTACTAAAGAATGTTTTATTGGTTTGGATAGAGAAAGAATATATACCTCTAACATACGGTTTCTTTCCAATACAAAGGAAGCACGTAAACATAAAAGAAGACTGAACAAAACTGAAACTGGAAGTTTTCTCTTTAAAAAAGACTGAAACGTATGGTGCGGATGCTTCCTAAATACATGTTACTATATATCCCTTTAATTTTATCAAAATAAGTAAATTAACCTTTTTTTTCTTGTAAAATAAATTTAAAATATATCATATACAAAATTGAAATTCATATATATTTATTTATTTTGCACTCCATTATTAAAATGAAGCCATGCCATACCAAAGTCAAGTAAAGTGCTAAATATTGTTAACGCTTGAAGATTTTGGTTTAAACACAATTATTTATTACTTTTACATGCGACAGCTTTTTAAAATATATTATTAGTGTAATGAGGTAACCCTCCCTCTTTCAAGTCTTTGTGGGTCAGTGTATAAGCCCCTGGCTTTACACTGCGGAGTTCCAAATTCGAATCCCGATTAGTGGCAGTAACTATACATTTTTAAATACAAAGATCACACATCACTCAGCAGAGGGCAGCACTACAAAATTTCGAATTAACTAATTTCAAATTGGTACAACAGATGGCACAACTAAAATGTCAAATCCACATTCTAATCATTGCCATACAATACATCAAATCGCATTCCAGTCGTTGCCATACCGTTCCCAGGAACTTTCGAAAAAATTAACAGCTGCCATTCTTTCGTACAGAAACATTAGTTTGAGTTTCGTGTTCGTAAAAGGTTACAACAGGACACCTACAACTCCACTGGACATAGATAACGTCACCCCTTACGTCGTCACGGGTAACGTCAAGAGCCCAGGATCCGTTGCTGTGAACTGTCAATTTCCATCTACTAGTATGTTAAAGATCGATTGTTTGTGTTTCAACTCCATTAAATGTTATTTTTCTATATCTAGAGTTTATATTTTATTACTAAGCCTCTCATACTTCGTAACAGTGGCCACGTACTTCTAATAATTTCTCCAGCGCTCTGAATCCAAAAGAAATGTGAAGTACATTGGCTACATAGGAGCCAGTGATGCAAAAACATTTCAAGCTATAACGGATGCTAATCCCTATGTTTCACCATCACAAATAAATAAAATTGTGTGTTGGCCACATTCAAAAGAGAATGGGTACACGCTTCCGTAAACTAAAAGTGCAGTTGAATGCAGTGATGGAAAATCAGTTGGGGGTAAAGGACGCCTGACTGATAAATTTATTGACAAGTTAACTGTGTATTATGGAAATGCAATTAGAGAACATAAAAACAATTTGAATGACATGCGGAAAACTGTGGGCAGCGTATTTTCACAACCGCTCTACAGATTCAGAGTCAATGCATAATTTTTAACCGTCAGGACCAGAATCTTGGTGCCGTTACAATAAAGCCATTTGTAATTGTACTTGTGTTTATAAACCAGCATGTGTAATGGATCTGATTAAGAAAATATTTAATGATTTATCACATCGAAAATTACTTGGTAGATGTCTTGGTGGAAAAACTCAAAATAATAATGAGTCCTTGAATTCATTAATTTGGAAGTTCTGTCCCAAAACACAAGGTGTTGGAAGGAGAGTTGTTCAAATAGCCACTAGTGAAACAGTTATTCTGTCCAATGAAGAAAATAACGGTAGAATGAATGTGTTGAAAGAGATGGGCTTGTCATGTGGTATATGTACTAAAGAATGTTTTATTGGTTTGGATAGAGAAAGAATATATACCTCTAACATACGGTTTCTTTCCAATACAAAGGAAGCACGTAGACATAAAAGACTGAAACATATGGTGCGGATGCTTCCTAAATACATGTTACTATATATCCTATTAATTTTATCAAAATAAGTAAATTAACCTTTTTTTTCTTGTAAAATAAATTTAAAATATATCATATACAAAATTGAAATTCATATATATTTATTTATTTTGCACTCCATTATTAAAATGAAGCCATGCCATACCAAAGTCAAGTAAAGTGCTAAATCTTTATTGTTAACGCTTGAAGATTTTGGTTTAAACACAATTATTTATTACTTTTACATGCGACAGCTTTTTAAAATATATTATTAGTGTAATGAGGTAACCCTCCCTCTTTCAAGTCTTTGTGGGTCAGTGTATAAGCCCCTGGCTTTACACTGCGGAGTTCCAAATTCGAATCCCGATTAGTGGCAGTAACTATACATTTTTAAATACAAAGATCACATCACTCAACAGAGGGCAGCACTACAAAATTTCGAATTAACTAATTTCAAATTGGTACAACAGATGGCACAACTAAAATGTCAAATCCACATTCTAATCATTGCCATACAATACATCAAATCGCATTCCAGTCGTTGCCATACCGTTCCCAGGAACTTTCGAAAAAATTAACAGCTGCCATTCTTTCGTACAGAAACATTAGTTTGAGTTTCGTGTTCGTAAAAGGTTACAACAGGACACCTACAACTCCACTGGACATAGATAACGTCACCCCTTACGTCGTCACGGGTAACGTCAAGAGCCCAGGATCCGTTGCTGTGAACTGTCAATTTCCATCTACTAGTATGTTAAAGATCGATTGTTTGTGTTTCAACTCCATTAAATGTTATTTTTCTATATCTAGTTTATATTTTATTACTAAGCCTCTCATACTTCGTAATAGTGGCCACGAACTTCTAATAATTTCTGCTGAACAGTTTATCTTATAGAATACATTTCTGAATTCAAAGCTCTAAGCTCTTATAGAAGTTTTGATTTGCTATTAAACGTTTCAGCATTTAAGGCAGAAGTGCCTGCAGGTAAGATGCCTGTTTTTATTCCCTCGGATCCATCACTTTGGTTTAAAATGGTGGAAGTTACATTATAATTAGATGTTCCTAATGCAAAGAAACCCTCAGGGGGTTTACCTACTTTAGGTAAACACAGGTGTCGCAATCCCGAGGTACCCCAGCGATCTTTACTCATTTCTTTTCTACTTTCCTCTTACCTTCTACTTTATTCTTATCTTTCCTCCTCATTGCGGTTTCCTCTGTTGAGGTGAGGACAGACAATGAGAAGCTGTATCCGCTATGTTACCTCTAGCTCCTCTTGGCGTTCAAACTGACCACTTGTTTTACGTGAGTGGAGATCTATGTCCTCGGAAATGGGGATCCTGGTAATTGAGGGGCTTCCTCGTAGGGGAATCATCTGGATTACATTTCCATTTACGCGTGGATGGTTGGTATATAAGGCTTTATGGCACTGGATCCTCAAGGACTTAATGTGCCAGACATGCGGTCATTTACGCGTGTAATTCTCAACACATTGCTTTAGCCTCCACTTCGCAAATTATTCTTTTGAGGAGTTAAGGTGAGGCAGTTGCATAATCATGTTTTCATGTAATGTTATGTAAGCGGAAAGAACTGCGTAATTTGATTAATGTTCTCGAGTCACAGATAAATGATATTATTCACATGTCACAAATTCGAACATTCCGAATGTGGACATTACTGAATTTAATAACTTTGGAAACTCTTCTATACCTAAGAATATTCTCTTCCCTAATTCATTATGTTATCTGAATTTCTCAACTGATGGTTAGGCAAGGGAATACGATACTAGTGAAAGCGTTTTATTATCTTCATTTCCTTCACTGAAAAAACTGCAAGGTTGGCTGGTGAATGAGGAACTTTCCTTTCTCATTTATTTTATTGGCAGTTTTGAAAGAGCAGAGTTGTTTCGCAGATATTTGTTAAGATTTCAAAAAGCTTCTCGAAGCCCCTCAGCAGACAATTAAAAAGATTATTTTTCCTGGATTGTATTGTCATTTCGGCTTAGCTGCATGACTGGAAAATCATAAATTTCAACACTCACGTGTTTGCAACTGATCTAGATCTGTTGATAAACACTGATGGCTTATCTTTATCAAGAAGTTCTGCTTTCTTTCTGCAAGTGTTGGGAGAACACACACTCCTTATCTCTTTATTTGCCTATACATGCCTAAACCAGTTTTATTGCTCTAATTGTGTATATCAAATATTTTTGTAAATTGACTCTTGTCTTGTTAATTGCCGATTAAACTTGTATTTGTCTTGTTAATTGCCGATTGTATATAAATATCAACAAAACGAACCATCTGACGTTTTGTAAAAAGTTTTGCTAATGTCAGTTTTCAAAAATTCTTAAGTGTAATATTTGGAGAGCAAGAATTATGTTTTCCTAATCTGTAACATCTTTTTATTTCAGGGGCGTCAAGGTAACCGGGAAGAACATCTGAATCCTGAGGACAGCGATTACATCAGCAATTTTTCTCCAGAGTTTGCAGAGTACATTAAAAAAAAAAACCCAGATGAAATAGCTTGTGAAATATCTAATTACTGGCTAAACATTGTGTTGGATGAGAATAAGGATTCTTCCTCTAAAGACGATAACGTTTCCATTTCCTTAGATGAAGTAATAAATAGTTGTGTGAAAGACTGTAACTGTAAATATATTTTATTTTGTTACCCTTTAAATTATATCTACTAAAAGAATTTTTTCTTTATAGTAAATTGAATGAGCCATATAACCTTTAAGCAATTTCATATGGACAATTTTTTTCTTTTTCAACCTTATATCTTTTTTAATTATTAACGAAAACACATCGAATTACATCGAAATACACCTGAAGGGAAAAATTTTAGTTTTTATCAAATATTTTAATTTTTTTAAAACTGTCTGCAGATTTACAACAAAAAGTAAGTTTATTTAATATTTTTTTCTTTTTAATAGACAATAATTATTAGATTTAATTTTCCACCAATTTAAACTTTTAAAAGTATCAGAATAATTACACCATCGTCATATAATTACATCAGAATAATTACCTCAGTTTTTTTGATCAGCCATGGCTTCCATGTAAACTGATTGCACTACTAATTTAACGACGATAACAAACCCAATCCTACTAAACTGCCAACAGTTACTGACTACGAATTTTGGAAAGTTCTGACACTATTAGGATCTCATAGACAACTACATTAGGTTCTGCTCGGTGCTCCTAGCAGAGAAGCAAGACTCATCTGATGACGCCCAGGTGAGCAATTTTCTTATATCTCTACAGTGTGTGCTTGAGAACGGAAATAGCAAAATTGATAGTTTCCTTAAGACTGCTGCTTTCCCCCTATTCCTCGAAAAATGCGAGGCTAAAGCGGAAGAACACAACGTAAAGCTTTTTATAGACAACGGACGAACGTTCGGTTAATAAATTTAAAGACTAATTCGGGAAAGCGTAAAAAATTGGAAAAAGTTTTTCCTGCTAAGAATGCTTTCGCATGTCTAGCCACAGACGTCGCCGGTGAAGCGGCCGCCATTCCCAGCACCAGTGCTGGAGTTAAGACTATAACCCGAAAACCCTGTTTCCTGTTCCAGAAAAAATTAAACCGTACAACCTCTACTTCGAGGTCAGTCAAAATTGCATTAATCTACTTACTCAAATTCATGCACTAAGAAAGCATATTGAGACCAAATACGATAAAAATCAGATTAAAATCTCTACAGACTGCGTCGATTCCTTTAGGAAAATTCAGCAGTATCTCGTAGAAAACAAGATCCCACTTAGAGCTTTGGATTTAAAAAATCCAAAATCCGTTAAATATGTGCTTAGGGGCCTACCTATTTTCTTCAATATAGAAGATATTGCACGTGATCTTCAAAGCCACGGTTTGGAACCTTTGAAAATCGCTAGGATGAAAATTCTTAGGACTAAGCAGCCAATTTCGCTGATCTTAGTAACGCTGAGACTATTCCCAGCAATTGAGAAGATACATGAGGTGAAAACTTTGTGTTATCTCTCTGTACGATTAGAACCGTACACCTACAGAGGAGTAGCCCAGTGCTACCGCTGTCAGTACTGTCACTCATCTCTGTCATGTAGCTTGACACAAAGATATCTCAAGTTCGGAGAGGATCACCGTGCAATTCAATGCAGGGCAGCTCCAGAAAATTTCAAGTGTGCTAATTGCGGAGGCAATCACACGGCCAATTTCAGAGGTTGCATTAAGCACCCACAAAATAGAGCTAAAAACAATAAAAATCCTCCAGTAGCTAGAACTTTTACCGAAGCTCACACTCCTATCGCTAACCGTTGGATTTCACGAGCGCAAGCTCCAAACTCTAAAACCACCAACCCTCTACCCCAGGCCAAACCAGCGGCCAATCAAATTCGTTCCGCACCTAGGAAGAAAATTGATTTGTACCCACCCACCCCAGGATCTGCCGAAAGAGTTAATCAGCAAGCCTGGTAGCTCAGCCACTTCTCCCCCAGCTTTGGCTAGTACTTCTAGTAAGAAGCAGCGGAGAAATAACGAAAGCTCCTCTAATTAAAAAAATTTTAAGGGAAAAATTGAGGGAGCTAATTAAAAAACGCAAGACAGCTCGTAAAATTTGCCAGTCCCTTCGCACCGTTGTCTCAAGGCAAGAGTACTTTGCTCTCAGTGCGACTGTAAAGACTAAGATTCGGGAACACCGTGATAAGCAATGGGAGGATTTTATTTCGATTCTGTCCGTTGAATATAACCCACTATGGAAATTCCAGATGAGACTTCGCGGGCGGACATGTTATCATTTCCCTCCAATAGTGTGTGCCACAATGACGCATTTCGATCCTTTCGGTAAAGCAAAATGTATCGCAGACTAATACCAAAATCTTTCTTGGCGCTTTCTCAACAAGCCTCACCTGATGTACTACTCTCATTCATACTGCCGAATACTGTCTTGACGGATGGTAATTCTTCGTACTCCACAAACATTCTGCTATTTCAAACCAAGTATATCTTCGTCGGAAACATTGTAGAGTTCTGCTTCTGAGATAACACCTCTGCTAAAGTTTAAAGTGCTATGAGCAGAGACAGTCACAGAAAGTTCTCCGAATTTGGTGCATTTCAGTAGATTTGAGGCTTGCTTTGTGTCTGCCACTTCAATCAGCAAGACACTAGATCTTAATTTTTTCATGGATTTTACTTCTCCGACAGATGTTGAAATGCATTTGTGTATCAGGAAAGGCAAGACAGCCGAAAAGCTTCCCTCCTTTCTCTGTACAATGAAGAATTTCGCAAGACATTCTTTAACATTTACATCATTGTGCCCCTTTTGACCCAAGGGGAAGGGTTGCGGTGTTTGAGGAATCCATAATTAAGTTGAAGGTGTTCAGACCCTGACGGCACCACCCACCATGGAGCCCAACAAGGGACAAAACGACGTACCAGTGCTAGCCAGGACTCCGCTGCAGTTAAATGTGTTATAAAAATTGAGCGTTGGTCCGATAAGGAAACGTCGGATTTGTCCCCATCAACATTTCCTAACTAAACAGTTTGATGGTACAGTTCGAGATAAGGATACATATAAAAAAATTTCTCATGATCTTTAAAAAAAAGTGTGTACAAAAATTACACACAAGAAAAAAACAAGATAAAATTTTTCAAGTATTGTGATACTAAAGATAAATTAAAGAAAAGCTGTGCTTCATCTGCGCATCATTTTCAATTTTATTCGAAGATGGACGAAGTTTTAGGTCATCGAGACAACGTAAATCCTATTCATTGCAATGTAGGTTTGGAGCTAATATTTCTATTAGTTTATTATTCATTTTTTAAATTAGATTTTGCATTAGAGATTTTATTTTTATTAATCTTAATCATTGTCTTAATCTAATTTTAATTAAACTTGTTATTATATTATTAAGATTAATTTTTTTATTAATCTTAACCATTGTTGTTCAATAGTTTATTCAATGTAATACATTTTGAGCTTTTTTAGTTTATTAGTTTTATATTCATTGACATGTTTATTTCTTTAATTTGTTAATTTTTTTTGTTCATTTGAATAATCATTTGTTAGCATTAATGTTTTACTTGTGAATTACATTTTGCATTACACATTTTAGTACCATAACCAATGGTAATTGATAAACAAAACATACAGAATCTGGGGTTATTTTAAAAGAAATGAATTCAGGAAAATAAGTACACAACGATATGTTTAAGAGCAGAAACAAAAAGGCCTTTTGGTGAGCTACAGTGAATCAAAAAAAAAGCTGGATAGCAAGGAGAACCCATTTTGTAGTGAAATATTTTAAAAGCGAGTTGTACTTTTCAAAGGAAACCTTAAAAGAATTGTAATTTCTTCCACGATTTCTTCCCGAGATGACTGGCTTGAAATTCAATGAAGCACTGCATTTAATTTTTTAAAATAACCTAAAGATGAAATTTTGAGATTTCCACAGCGAAAAAAAAAAAAAAAAAAAAGACTTTGACATTTATTTTATTCGCAGAAATCGAAGTTAGAACTGAACTGTTTAAATCAATTTTTCTTGATTTAAATTGTGGAAAATAGAGACAAATTAAAATGTTATAGATATGATAAACTTAATTGTGAAACTATGAAAAGAAAAGAGCATAAGAGATATTGCAGAAATTGGGGAAAAAGCCTCATTCAACAGTGTATTAGGTAATTAATAACAAACGGTATGGATAACGGCACAGACGAAATGGTTGGTTAGTTCGGTTTTTTGGCGCAAGATCCAAGCTAGCATATGCTGCGCCAGACCATAGGCCAAATAAAAGTGGTGAGTGGAAGTGGCCTCAATAGAGAGGCGGATACTGAGATTTCTTATTCAACAATTTCATCAGTATAACTAGTTAGAGAGTTAAAGGAGACATCTGTTAATGTGCATCCACAGACAATAAAGATGTTTTTACATTCTATGGAATATAGAGCTATGTACCACAAACGTACGACGTAGTACAGCCAGAATTGAAACGAAGCTGCAGATGCTTTATCATGAATAGGTGAAATTTGCATGACTAATGCGATAGATTACAAAAAGTTAAGCCGAGGTCAATTACGCGATCCGAATTGCAAAACTTAACATCGAAATTTGATGTTTATGTCCTAAATTAAGATAAATAACGAGGCAAACAAAATTCACTGCGATCTTTCCACTGGTAAAGCGTCACCATATTTAAGTCTCGACTTTACCAAACAAGATGTTCTAAATATACACCAACTTGTTCATTCTCATTGCATGCCGTTAACAGAGAAAGATTGCCAAACATGGACACGGGAATGCATAGATTGCAAATGCTTTATATATTTAACTGATATATTTGCACACATTGATTTGGATATAATAGGGCCATTTCCCGAATCTAATGGTAAAAAATTTTTCCTAACAGTAATTGACAGAATAACTCAAAAGCCAGAAGCGATACAACAGCACAAACTTCGACTACTAGCCTAGTGGATAACTCGATTTGGAAGCCCTGCAAGGATAAATACGGACCAACGCAGACAGTTCGAAACCGAGTTATTTCGACAACTATCTACAAACTTAAAGAGCTGAGAAATTTATATCTTCACCATATCACCCGCATAGCAGCGGTATAAGCAGCTGTATATATAAGTATATATATTGAAATCATATGTATATATCTTGATCTTCATGGAAAATGTAAATGCAAATTTGTAAATGTGTTAAAACAAATAACTGTCTTCTGTGTAGTCTTATAGATTCCCACTATAAGTACAGAAGTAGAAGCAGAACAAAAAAAGTTCGATAAGTTATAGTTTCCAATTTTTTATTTTTTGTGTGTATGTTATGATTTTTTTTTTTTTTTTTACTTATAATTTCAGTAATCCACAGATATATCTTTTAAAATAAATTAGGTTCTTCATATGAATGCAATGTATTTTTCTCTCTTACATGCATTTTGCTATTTTTCAATACAAGTGTAATGAGTAAAAGGCATCCAAAATTTAATTTCAATGCTATTTATAAAAAATTATACCTTCCTGGATAATATATTTACTGTGTACTCATTTAAAATATAACATTTTAGTATTTTTAACAAGCGAGACAAATTCTGAGATTTTCAGAATATGTGAAAATAGATTTTTGACTCAATATAAGTGTTGGTTACCCAAACAAACACTTATACTCATCCATTTTTATTGCTGATCCTGCCTATCCCTTAAAAGATTGGATAATGAAGCCCTGTACAGGCAGCATTACTGCAGCTCAGCATCATTTTAATAAACTACGTAGCTACAGAATTGGTAGAGCTTCGACAGTTACTCTCCAGTTTTCTCGCCAAATTTGGCGCCATTTTCCTGCGTTTTTTTGGGCGATAAATCTTTTCCTCCTTGTGGGGTCGGTGCTTTGTTCTGGCAACCCGGGTTTGTTCTTGAATCCCCATTGGTGCACGTGACCTACAGGCGCCTTTTTGGAATTTTTCTCCTAGCTTGCTCCTTCAGTTGCGACTTGTTAGAGTGGTTTGTAGGTGCCCACGTGGTTTGTTCGAGGTAGCTGGTTCGAGGTCAGGTTGTACCTTTTTTTTTCTTTTGTGCTTTTGTTGATTTTGCTAGTATTTGATTAGTATTATGGATGTTACGATGGTATCTTCGATTGTTAAGAAATACCAGGGGATTTTGGAGGAGGTAGTGGGTTCGTCGTGGGTAGGGAAACGGGTGAGTAAGAAAGAAGGGGTTATTAGATCGATTATGCTTAGTTATTTGTTAGGAAGGAGGGATTTGTTTCACAGCTTTTTAAGAGAGGTCGGGTTGATTAAAAGTTCAATGAATTGTCCTAAATGTTGTGGGGATATGGTGCTCAAAGGGGAGACGCGTGTTAGCGAAGGCTTTGTGTGGGTTTGTCGGAAGCGGGATTCGGGTAAAGTTTGTGGGACTACTAGGTCAATTAGGGAAGGTTCCTGGTTTGGTCATTCTAAATTACCTCTGGAAGACATTTTTTTGCTCACTTACCATATCGTAAGGGGAACGCGTTCAAAAACTATTATCGAAGATTTTGGGTTTTCTGACGGCACGGTTGTGGATTGGAGGCAGTATGTTAGGGAAAAGATGTTAGATTTTATCGAGTGTAGTTCGGAAAAAATTGGGGGAGAAGGGGTTATTGTCGAGATAGACGAATCTAAATTTGGAAAAAGAAAGTATAATAAAGGTCACAAGGTTGAGGGGCAATGTTTTCGGAGGTGTAGAGCGCGGTACCGGTAGGATGTTTTTGGCAGCGGTTCACGATAGGACTAAAGAAATGTTAGTTGGGGTATTAAAGCAGTGGGTGGAAGTGGGAACTACCGTGTATTCGGATGGGTGGGCCTCTTATCAGGGATTAGGTAAAGAAGGGTATGAGCACTTAACTGTAAATCATAAATTAACTTTTGTAGATCCGGTGACAAAATGTCACACTAATACTATAGAAAGTACTTGGAGGCACGTGAAAAGTAAATTAACACATAACCGTCAGGGGAAATACGAATTTTTTTTGGCTCAATACCTATTTGAAAAAACGTGTGAAATTAAAAATGAGGATATATTTAATAAATTCATTGAAATTGTTGCTAACACTAATTGGGCAGAATTTAAAACTGCGAAAACCCAGGCCGTCAGAAAAAGAAAAAAGGATTCAAGTGCAGAAGAGGCTTCAACTTCTAAAAAATAGCAAAATTTAAAAAAAAAATTATAAAAAACCAAAAAAATTGAAAAATTATAAAAAACAAAAAAAATGGAAAAATATAAAATGAAAAAAAAAAGGGAAATTGGGTGGGGGGGGGTCTTTGCGCACCACTAGTTATGCATTTACTGCTAACTGTTGAGCCCACGGTCCCTCTCTTTTCATTATTTCCTAATTTCAGTTTTTATTTTAATCTATGTATTTTTTTGTGTTTTTCGGGGGGGTTTCCCCCCCTCAAGAATTTCAATTTTTTTTGTGATTGTATTTTTTCTAATATATACCATCCAATTGCTTTATTTTGTATTTATTGCTTTATTTTCTTTCCTTAAATCTGTGCATGCTTTTTTTGTGACATTACGGGGGGGTTGAGGGGGGGTTTCCCCCCCTCACAAGCAATTTTTTGATTATTGTATTTTTTTGTAATATCTAACAGTCCATGTTTTTTTCTTGCTGAAAACGCCATTTTCTAACTCAAATTTTTGCTGAAAACGCCATTTTATTACCCCATTTTTTACATGTTTCCTTAAATACCACGCGGTGACGGCCATGTTTTTTTTGTAAGTGATCTTTTTGAAAACGCCATTTTGTAACGCTATTTATGTTTGGCGACTTTCAAAAACGGGGTTTTTGACCGAAATCGCCAAAAAAAATGGCCGCCAAAAGAGAGTAACTGTCGAATCTGTTCCACAGAATTTAAGTAGACATCCTTTCGGCATTTTAAAATATGTAAATCCTTCTAGCGCCTAGGGGGAAAACAGATTTGAGAGATGGGGTAGAAGTGGACCAATGGTCTAATAAAAATAACACATCCAATGAAAATTTCTCAGTTTTGCAGTACACCCCAATAGCGAGGTGTGAACTTTTAGAAAATTTAGGAAAGAGATTAAAAACTGCGAAATCTTGAGGTTCATAGTTGCGTGTGTTTCAGCTCCCTTTTCGCAAGCCCGACGAACCCGACAGTACATCATGCAGAAAAGGATTTTAAATAAACTTTTCAATATTTTTCCAACGTTAGAATACATGCATATAAACTTGACCTGTTATCTTTTTATGTAATTGATAGCATGTGTATCAATTCCTCGCGCTTATTTATTATTTTTATTTGATATACCAAGCCGAACAAAAAGGTTTTCGCACAAGCGTACACCTTGACCGTTTACCACCTCACATAATACTTACATAATGTCCTGTCTCCTCGATATAATAAAAAGGACATACGAGATTCTAATTTCAAGGACAACAGAAAATTTATGACAGACCGATTTGTTTCGGTTCTACATACCACCAGAAGGTTTAGACAAGCCAATAACTACAAACATAACGAGCGCATCGGAATTAACTATAGCAACAATTTTGGCCTCTGACATTAAAGTATTACAATCTAAAGACACAACAGCACTAAAACTAAAGTAAGGTATCAACAGTATGTATTAATTATTCGGGTTTCGCGCTACAGAACATTGTGAGCACTGTCAGTTTAATTATGGCCACCCAGTACATATATATTTTTATTATTATTTTCTTTAGATATATCAGTTACAACCGTGTAACAAAGTAATTCTACGTAGGCATTGTGCAAAGGTTGGTTGTTTGAAATATAGTGGCGCTAAATCCTCTGGGACAAACTGCGCCACAGGCGATAAAAAAAACCCCAATACAACAACAGAAATTTGAAAAACCAATTTGCACTGTGCTAAGGAAATCATCGCTACGGTACTATACATTATCCGTCGTGCGATAAATTTGTATTGGCTGAAAACCATCTTAGTTATCTGCAGAAGATCTAAAAGAGACCCTCTGATAATCTTATTTTCTTTGAATTTGAAACAACCAGTCGTCCGGCGAACATTTAGTAACTTTTACACTGGTGCAAAATGCAAAGGGCGAAGTATAAAATTTTCAGGATGTATGTGAAAACTTCTACTCCTGGTTGTTTCAAACATAGGATATACAGCGATTGCACATAATATAAAAAGATAAGATTACTTTTTTTTTTTTAATTTGACCAAGATTTTTTATGAAAGCAATTTAAAAAAGATATAATTTTAGATTCGATGGAGATTTCATCATGGTCTGGCTCCTAGCACATGGTACTGATCCTGAAGCTGTACCGTACGGATCACAATTAATGACAATACGATGGTTGGATAATCTATCAGAAGAAATCTCAATACAGCACGCACTAAATGGAAACGGAGAAAAAAATTTAAGGGGATTTCGGTCGACGGATTCTGCAGGAATACTAATACGGTCCATCAGTATCAAGAATAATTTTTATTTTATTTTGTTCTGTTTTGTTTCTTAGTCCGGCTTTTTTTTTTTCGATATATATCATTAATTTCTATTTTTATTCTTATCTTTTTATGGATGTCCAACATGCCATGACAAAGATTTAAAACAGCTATGGGCACACTGTTACTTTTTTTTTTTTTCGCACAAAGACTTGAAAATGTATATTTCAAGTAGCATGATTTTCAAAAATTGAAAAATGATGCCGATCTCATTTTATTTTAAACTCTCACAATGTAGTAGACAAACTTAATCCACGACTATTTTCTGTGGTAGAACGAATGCGTTAAAACTATCACGAAGGCCCGGCAAAATATGTGGACAACTGTCAAAGAATTGAAGCAACTGGATTTCAAGTATCGGAAATGCGGCAGCATACTTTTGAAACATTAAAGAAAAATGACGCCGATCTTACTTCCTTTTTAAACAATCAAAACGTAGAAGTAGACAGACTTAATCCACGCGACTCTTTTTTTCGGCGGTAGGTTGGTTGGTTGTTTGAAATTTAGTGGCGCTAATTCCTCAAGGGATAAACTGCGCCAAACAAGACGAAAAATCAAAAAGAACAACACAATTTTGAAAAATTTTGATGAACCCGTAAAAATAAAAAATGCCCAAAACCAAAGAAAAACATTTAAAAATAAACAAATTAGTAGAAAATTTAGAAACACAAACAGAACAATACGAAAATCAGCAAAGTTTGATTAAAAATTAATTTTTTTTTAAAAAATGGAAAACAGAAAATTAGAAATTGAAAAAAGTACAAAACAACAATGAAATTTATTTATTTACAAAGATTGAAAATTAATTTAAGATTGAAAAAAAAAATTAAAAATTAAGAATTAAGAAAAAAAATTACAAAATTGAACATTAAAAGTTAGAAAAATACAAATCAGATTTCAAAGTACAAACCAGTACAGCGAAGAAATGGGAATAAGCCTGGATGTGGGATTTTTCCAATGATTGAATTAAGATTAGGTGATGAATTTCCAAAGAATTTTATGTACAATGATTTAAAACAAATACAAGACGTTAAAATATGTGCGACTGTATAAGTAGTCTTACAATACGCACACTGTGGAGGTGCCTCACCAAGCAAGAGATGAGCATGTGTGAGTCGGCAGTGACCCACACGAAGACGAGTGATAATCACGTCCTGTCTTCTAGAAGGAAGTTGAGGCCACTTGGAAATGTTTTCTTTTACATCTCGCAATTTATTTGATACTGTATCAACCCAAGAATTCTGCCATTTAGAGTGAGCTAAATCTTTGATGTAAATTTTCAGGTCAGGATAAGGAAGGCCAGTGTTCAGATAGTTTTCTGCAGACTTGGCAGCTAAATCCACAAGTTCATTTCCTATTATGCCGACATGAGAGGGAACCCAGCTAAAAATTAACGAGATTCCCATGGAATTAAGATTGGTTATTAAATTGAGAATTTTGAAAATAATGGGGTTATTACAATTAGGAGAGATTAATGAATTTAAAACACTTTGAGAGTCGGTGTAGATAATGAAATTTTTACTATTGTGGTGCGTCATATCCTCTAAAGCCTTCAAAATAGCGAAGGCTTCAGCAGAAAATATGGAGAGTTTAGAATGTAGTCTATAGCTATTGATGTTTTCTTTGATACTGTATGCACAGCTAACAAAGTTTGTGGATTTGGAGCCATCGGTAAAAACAGGAATGTAAGATGTAAAGTATTGTTTGTGATCTTGAAAAATTTGTTGATATATGCTATTGGCAGTTGAACTTTTTTCAAATGACTTAAATGGGTTAATAATAGTAAAATTAGGAGTGTACCATGGAGGAGTTCTAATATCTGTGGGAATGGTATCAATATTGTCAAAGTTAAGATCTCTTAAAATTCCTTTTATCCTTCCCTGAAAAGGCAGAATACAAGAAGGTCTAGCATCATAGAGGCGTGTGAGGTAAGTATTGAGAGTATTCTGATGAATGGGATGATTCACATATGATAATGTTCTGAAATAGTACTGTAGACACAGCACCTGACGACGTAATTCCAGAGGAGCCTCACAGCAGTCAACATAGAGACTTTCTATAGGAGATGTTCTGAAAGCCCCTGAGCATAATCTGAGAGCAGAATGGTGAATGGTATTCAGCTTTTTCAGAACAGAAACACGGGCTGACCCATAAACAGGACATCCGTAGTCCAGTTTGGAGCGGATGAGAGCATTATAGATCTTAATTAGGGAAGCCCGATCAGCTCCCCAGTAGGTCTTCGAAAGGACTTTTAGAATGTTGAGCTTCCTTTCGCAATTCTTCCGCAAAGTTGTGATATGAGGTGCAAAAGTAAGTTTTTTGTCAAAGATGACGCCGAGAAATTTCACCTCATTCACAATGGTGATCTTATTACCAAGAAACTGGATTTCGGGGTCGGGGTGCAGACTTCTTTTTTTACAAAAATGCACGCAGGATGTCTTTGAACTAGAAAAGCTGAAACCATTCTCGCTCGCCCACTTACTGATCTTGTTAACTGCAGTCTGGAGTTGTCTATTTATATATCTCATATCAGCTCCATCACATGAGATGTGGAGGTCGTCAACATATAAACTCCCCTTTACAGAGGGTGGTATCTCATTAAGAATCCCATTAATTGCTACGATAAATAAAGTAACACTCAACACGCTTCCCTGAGGAACCCCTTCTTCTTGAGTAAATGTGCGAGATAAGTGATTTCCGATCCGGACTTTGAAAATCCTTAATGCCAAGAAATTTTGTATGAATATAGGCATATTTCCACACAACTCTAAATCATAAAGCTTCTGTAAAATACCATGACGCCAAGTGTGGTCATATGCTTTTTCGATATCGAAGAAAACAGAAACCAGATGATTTCGTTTAACGAACGCATTCCGGATTCTGGTTTCCAGGTCAATCATGTTGTCTAGCGTGGACCTACCACGACGGAAACCACTCTGAAAATTAGATAGGCACTTATTTTCTTCTAAATAATACATGAGACGAACATTTATCATTTTTTCAAATATTTTGCATAGACAGTTCGTCAAAGCAATTGGACGGTAACTGAGAGGATTCGTGGGATCTTTGTCAGGTTTTAGAATGGGGATTACAATAGCCTCCCTCCAAGAGGAAGGAAAGCTATGTTCTTTCCAGATCCTATTGTAAAGTGTTAACAGATTGGACAATGAATTTGTGGAAAGATGTTTTATCATTTCGTAAGAAATATTGTCAGGACCAGCAGAAGTTTTATGGGTATTATGTAGAGCTGTATTTAATTCATAAATGGTAAAATCCCTATTGTAAGCAAAGTTTTCTTTAGTTTTAAAATTTATGGGTTTTTTCTCGGCAACGCTTTTGAGTTTCATAAAAAAGGGTGAGTAATTTGAGGATGAAGAGGTTTCAGCAAGAGATGAGGCTATTGTGTTCGCAATATCAGCAGGAGAAGATATTAAGTTGTTATTGTAATTTAAAATGTTAATTTGGTTGTTTGGGTAAACGCCACAACAACGCTTAACTTTTGCCCATAAATCTTTACTGGAAATAGATGAAGAAATACTGCTAATATAGTTAACCCACGAATCTCTCTGGCTACGTCTTAAAGTGCGACGGAAAATGCTTTTGCACTTTTTATACGTAATAAAGTTTTCAGTGGTCGGATAACGTTTGAACACTGAAAACGCTTTTCTTTTCTCCTTGTAAGTCTGTCTACAGTCTTCGTTCCACCACGGCTTTGTTTGCTTATAAGAATTGCAGGAAGATTTCGGAATAGAAGCGTCGGCTGCAGAAACTATTGTATTAGAAATTTCATGAACTGCTTGGTCAATATTGTTATTTTCGACCATGTCTGGAGAGATATTAGCTAGGGTGCGGAATTTTTTCCAATCAGCGGAACCAAGTATGTAACGAGGCAGCCGCTGACTGCCATGAGAGCCAAAATTATGCTTTAAGATGATGGGAAAATGATCACTATTGTATAGGTAGGAATCTACATTGAATTTCCAAAAAGGAAATATTTGTGGACTACAGAGTGCCAAATCTATAGAGTGAAAGGTTTTGGTGGGAGAATGGAGGTAAGTTACTTCGTTTCTATTGAAAATGCACAGATCATGGTCGGAAATAAGTTTTTCTATTTTACGACCCCGTTTATTAAGACGGGGGCTACCCCATAAAGGACTGTGGCCATTAAGATCACCTATTATAATGAAAGGAACTGGAAGTTGTGAAATTAGGTTATTAAGAGAAGTCTGGTTGATATTATTATTTGGAGGGAGATAAATATTACAAACAGTTATTAGTGAATGTATGTGTATCTGCACAGCTACAGCTTGAAGTTCCGTATTAATGTTTAAAGTGGTGGTAGGGTAGTCATGGGAAGTGAAAAGGGCAACACCACCAGAAGCCTTACCCCCTTCTACGTGATCTTTTCTGATGGTACTATAACGTTTTAGTTTAGCTTGTTTATTGCTATCGAGAAGGGTCTCTTGGAGAGCAAAACAAATGGGATGGTATTTATTTACAAGATCTCTGATGTCAGGAACGTGACATTTAAAGCCATGGCAGTTCCAAGACAGGAGGGCCATATTAAAAGGCAGAGGAGAAAAGTAGGGGAAATCAGGCAGGGGGATTAACCCACATGCCCTCAGAGTCCGAGTTTTCTGTAACCATTTCCTCTTCAGATGTTAGGTACACTTTCAAGGAGTCATCTTCAGTATTCGGACGGTTTTTTAAAAAATCTTTGCTGGACATTTTATATTTTAAAGGCTTTTTAGATAATTCATCGGAATCATCTAAAACGCTAAAGCTATTATTTTTTAATCTTTCTTTAAGTTTAGTTGCGGATAATTTTGTCTTAGATAGTTTCTGTTTAGAAGGAACACTATTAATTTTAGATTTTGTTACTTTAGATATTTGGCTCTTTGGTTGTAACATGTTTTTAGGTAAACGCTCATTGAGAGGTTTCTGGACAAAAATATTTTGAACTTGTAGTGGTTTATTTTCGGTGTTAGGAGGATTAGAACGCGAAGATTTAGGACTATTGGTGACAGGTGGCTTACTCTCAGTTTGAGTGCTTATTGATCTACATTGTTTTACAGCTGTAGCATAAGTTACTCCTGGTCGGGGTGTGGTATCGGTGACACGTTTTTTAGCTTCTGGATATGATATTTGTTCTTTTACTTTGATGGCCTGAATTTCTTTCTCTTGATTCCATTTTGGACAACTACGCGAATATGCTGGATGGTTGGTTGGTTGATTGAAGTTTAATGGCGCTAAATCCTCTAGGGACAAACTGCGCCAAACAAGATGAAAAAAAAAAAATTACAAGCTCAAAAACAGATTAAAGCAACTATAAAAATAAAACACACAACAAAAAACACGAATAAAAATTAAGTTATATACAGATTAACAAGAATTGAAAATTGAGTGAATTGAAAATTGAAAGATTACAAATTGAAAAAAAAAAAAGAAAATTGAAACACAAACAAAAATTAAATTTCGGTATAAAAACCAGATTGACGAAGAAAGGGGAACAAGTTTGGATGTGGAGTTTCCCCGATGATTAAATTAAGATTAGGAGATTGGTTACCAAAAAATTTTATATACAATGATTTAGAACAAACACAAGAGGTTAAAATATGTGCGACTGTGTATGGTGTCTTGCAATACGCACACTGTGCAGGAGCTTCACCGAGCAAGAGATGGGCATGGGTGAGCCTGCAATGACCCACTCGTAAACGAGTGAGTATTACGTCATGTCTCCTAGAAGGGAGTTGAGACCATTTCATTATCTTGGTTTTAATTTCCCGCAGTTTATTTGAAGAAATGCTATCCCAGGACATCTGCCATTTATCGTGTAAAAGATGTTTGATGTTAATTTTCAAGTCAGGATAAGGAAGACCAGTGTTGAGAAAGTCGCTTGCAGACCTGGTAGCCATGTCCACAAGTTCATTGCCTTTAATGCCGACATGAGAGGGAACCCAGCTAAAAACTAGCGAGATTCCCATGGAGGTAAGGTTAGTTATTGTTGTAAGAATTTTGAAAATAATAGGATTATTACAGTTATTTGAATGCAATGAATTAAGAACACTTTGGGAGTCTGTATAGATAATAAAGTTTTTACTATTGTGATTCATCAATTCTTCTAAAGCCTTCAAGATAGCAAAGGCTTCAGCAGAAAAGATGGAGAGTTTAGGATGGAGTCTGTAGCTATTGATTTGATCTTTAATAAGGTAAGCACAGCTGACATAATTAGTGGATTTGGAACCATCTGTGAAGACAGAGGTGAAATTTTTATAATATTGCTTGTGATCTTCAAAAATTTGTTGATAAATGATATTGCTAGTTGAATTTTTGTCAAATGACTTAAAGGGGTTTATTATAGTAAAAGTAGGAGTGTGCCAAGGATGTATTCCAATAGCTGTGGGTATTGTATCTATATTGTCTAAGTTAAGATCTCTTAAAATTTCATTTATCCTTCCCTGAAACGGCAGAACACAAGAAGGTCTAGCATTGTATAATCTCTTGAGGTAATAATTGAGTGTATGTTGATGGATGGGATGGTTGGTATAAGATGACGTTCTGAAATAGTACTGAAGAGATAACATTTGTCGACGTAATTCAAGAGGAGCGTCACAGCAGTCAACGTAGAGACTTTCTACAGGAGATGTTCTAAAAGCCCCGGAACACAATCGAAGAGAGGAATGATGAATGGTATTCAGCTTTTGAAGAACTGAAACGCGTGCTGACCCATATACAGAACATCCATAGTCCAGTTTTGAGCGGATGATGGCATGATAGATCTTAATTAGGGAAGAGCGATCAGCTCCCCATGAGGTCTTAGAAAGGATTTTGAGGATGTTGAGCTTCCTTTCGCAATTTTTCCGCAAGTTTGTGATATGAGGTGCAAAAGTAAGTTTTTTGTCAAAAATGACGCCGAGAAAATTTACCTCATTCACAATGTTGATGTTATTTCCAAGCAACTGGATCTCTGGGTCTGGGTGCAGACCTCTTTTTTTGCAAAAATGCACACAACACGTCTTTGAACTTGAAAAGCTGAAACCATTCTCGCTCGCCCACTTACTAATCTTGTTAACTGCAGTCTGGAGTTGTCTGTTAATAAATCTCATATCCGCTCCTTCACATGAGATGTGGAGATCGTCGACATACAAGTTTCCATTAACAGAGGGAGGTATCTCGTTCAGAATCCCATTAATTGCAATAATGAACAGGGTCACACTCAAAACGCTTCCCTGAGGAACTCCTTCTTCTTGAATAAAAGTGCGAGAAAAGGTGTTTCCTACCCTTACTTTAAAATTTCTTAATGCTAAAAAGTTCTGTATAAAAATAGGCATATTACCACGCATTTCTAAATCGAAAAGCTTCTGTAGAACCCCATGACGCCAAGTGCGGTCATATGCCTTTTCAATATCGAAAAAAACAGACACTAAATGCTTCCGTTTTACAAAAGCATTCCGGATTCTGGTTTCCAACTCCATTATATTATCTAACGTACTCCTTCCACGACGGAAACCACTCTGATATTTGGAGAGGTAGTTATTTTCCTCCAGGTAGTATATCAGACGAACGTTTATCATTTTTTCCAGAATTTTGCATAAACAGTTCGTCAGAGCTATTGGACGGTAGCTGAGAGGATTCGATGGGTCTTTATCAGGTTTTAAAATGGGGATTACAATAGCCTCTCTCCACGAGGAAGGAAAGCTATGTTCTCTCCATATTCTATTGTAAAGTTTAAGAAGGTTGAACATCGAAACTGAAGAAAGGTTTTTTATCATTTCGTATGAAATATTATCCGGACCAGCAGAAGATTTATGGACTTTCTGCAAGGCTCTGTATAGTTCGAAAATGGTGAAGTCAGTATTATAGTTAAAGTTAAGCGTAGTTTGAAAGTTTATTGGTTTATTTTCGACTAGGTTTTTAAGTTTTGTAAAAGATGCAGAATAATTAGAACTTGAAGAGATATGAGCTAAGGTTGAGGCTATTGTGTTGGCTATGTCATCAAGAGAAGTTATTAGGTTATTATTATAATTTAAAATTTGGATTTGGTTGTTTGGGTAAACGCCTGAACAGCGCTTAACTTTTACCCATAAATCTTTACTTGAAATTGAGGAAGAGATACTGCTAATATAGTTCACCCACGAATCCCTTTGGCTACGTCTTAAGGTACGGCGGAAAATACTTTTACATTTCTTATAATTTATAAAGTTCTCCGTCGTAGGATTCCTTTTAAACACGGAAAACGCTTTTCTTTTCTTCTTATAGGTATTTTTACACTCTTGGTTCCACCATGGCTTTGTCTGCTTTTGAGGATGGCAGGATGATTTTCTAATAGATATGTCAGCTGCAGAAATTATTGTTTCAGTTATCTGATTAACTGCTTCATCAACGGAATGATTGTCGACCATGTCTGTTGAGATATTGGCTAGGGTACGGAATTTATCCCAATCAGCGGAACCAAGAATAAAACGAGGAACACGCTGATTGGCATTGGAGACATTATTGTGAGTTAGGATAATGGGAAAGTGATCACTATTATAGAGGTAGGAATCTACAGTAAAATTCCAAAACGGAAAAATTTGAGGACTGGATATTGCTAAATCTAGGGAGTGAAAGGTTCTTGTAGGAGTATGTAGGTAAGTATGTTGGTTTCTATTGTAGATGCACAGATCATGGTCAGATATTAGTTTTTCAATTTGGCGACCCCGTTTATTAAGGTTGGGGCTACCCCACAGTGGACTGTGGCCATTCAAGTCCCCAACAATAATAAAAGGGACTGGAAGTTGATTAATAAGGTTATTAAGAGTACTCTGAGAAATGGTATTGTTTGGAGGGATATAGAGGTTACAGACAGTTATTAGAGAGTGTATGTGTATTTGAACAGCAACTGCTTGGAGGTCAGTATTAATGTTTAAAGTTCTGAAAGGGTAGTCATGAGAAGTGAAGAGGGCAACACCACCACAAACCCTGCCCCCTTCTATGTAGTCTTTTCTGGTAGTACTGTAACGTTTTATT
The DNA here is from genome assembly GCA_032207245.1 of Pardosa pseudoannulata. Classification (NCBI taxonomy): domain Eukaryota; kingdom Metazoa; phylum Arthropoda; class Arachnida; order Araneae; family Lycosidae; genus Pardosa; species Pardosa pseudoannulata. The sequence continues at coordinate 64,186,249 of CM063507.1, read as the reverse complement.
TTGGCTGATTTATTGCTGTCAAGAAGGGTCTCTTGAAGTGCAAAACAAACAGGATGGTATTTATTTACGAGATCTCTGATATCAGAGACGTGACATTTGAAGCCATGGCAGTTCCAAGATAAAAGCGCCATTGTAAAAAATGGAGAGGAAAAGGATGGAAATTATGCAGGTTGGGTCTTAGCCCACATGCCTTCAGAGTCCGATTGATCTGTCAACATATCCTCTTCCGATGTGACATAACCTTTGATTGAATCGTCCTCAGCAGTTGGACGATTTTTTAAGAAGTCTTTTTTCGAAAGTTGACATTTCAAAGGTTTCTTAGAGGATTCGTCCTCGACGAAATCCTCCAGGAGATTAAAACTTTTATTTTTTAATTTTTCTTTTAGTCTTGCAGCTGTAATTTTTTGATGTTTGGGCGTCTTTTGTTTGGATGGAAAATTGCTAATCTTTGCTTTAGATATGAGTTTATTTGAAACTTGGGTTTTGGGGGTTAATTTACCTTTAGGTACGCGTTCATTTAATGGTTTTGGCATAATTACGTTTTCAACTGTAACAGGTTTATTTTCTATTTTTGAGAGTGAATTACGAGGAGGTTTAGGACTATTGGAAACGGATGGCATATTTTCAGTTTGTGTGCTTATTGTTTTGCATTGTTTTACAGCTGCAGCAAAAGAAATTCCAGGTTTAGGGGTACGATCTTCTACAAGTTTCCTAGCTTCAGGATAAGAAATGTTATTTTTGACTTTAACTGCCTGTACTTCCTTTTCAAGTACCCACTTAGGGCAAGTACGGGAAAAGGCAGGATGGTCTCCTTTGCAGTTGACGCATTTAGGTTTTGATTTGCAGTCAACGCCGTCGTGGCCAACTTCTGCGCAACGAGGGCAGGTAATGGAACCACGACATGATGTTTTAGAATGTCCAAAACGTTGGCATTGAAAACAACGTAATGGATTGGGAACAAAGGGACGTACAGGGCATCGAAGGTATCCAGCATTAATATGAGATGGCAGTGATGGAGTGTTGAATGTGAGAATAAGGTGTTTAGTCGGCAGAATTTTGCCGTCTCGACGGATGGTAATTCTTCTTACTCCACAAACATTCTGCTGTTTTAATCCTTCTAATATTTCTTCATCGGAAACGTTGTAAAGTTCACCTTCTGAGATAACACCTCTACTAAAGTTTAAGGTGCTATGAGCAGAGACAGTCACAGACAGCTCTCCGAATTTGGTGCATTTTAGTAGATTGGAGGCTTGCTTTGTGTCTGCTACTTCAATCAGCAAGACACCAGATCTTAATTTTTTCACTGACTTTACCTCACCGACAGATGTTGATAAGCATTTGTGTATAAGAAAAGGCGAGACAGCAGAAAAGCTGCCCTCTTTTCTCTGTACTGTAAAAAATTTCGCAAGACTTAGGTTAACATGAACATCATTGTGCCCCTTTTGACCCAAGGGGAGAGGTTGTGGGGGGGTTGAAGATTCCATAATTGAAAGGAAGTTGTTCAGATCCCGGCGGCACCACCCACCATGGAGCCCAACAAGGGGATGCTAAACGCTCCCAAAAAGGGACATAAAGTCGCACCAGTGCTAACCGGGATCTATACGCGCACAGCTACCCCTTAAGCAGCCTCGACCAATTAAAGTGCCCAGCAGGTAACCGATTGCTTGGCCCAGGCCAGTGACAAAAGTCGTCCGACCAGCCGATTGATGTAGACGGGACCATTCTACACCTCCCGTTTACCCGAAGCAGGGGCCAAAGTAATGTGTTGGTTTCCCTCAATTACCAGGATCCCCCTTTCCGGGGACACGGGTCTCCACGCACGGCAAACACGTGGGTGGTTAACAAATCGCGAGGTGTTGTGTGTTCAGAAAAGGAACACAACATATCGCAATAAGCCCTCACCTCCGAAAAGGTAACCACATTGAGGGAGAAAGGAAGAAAAAGGAAGAGAAGAGAAAAAAAGGAAAGAAAAGGAAAAGAACAAAAGATCGCTGGGGTACCTCGGGATTGCGACACCCGTGTTTACCTAAAGTAGGTCAACCCCCTGAGGGGGGTGCAGAAAGTGGACGAAAAGGTTAGATAAAACAGACGCTTTACAATTTCATCATTGTGCGACTGCTTTCCTCAATATTCTCGTAGTGTTTTGTATCGCATTGTGACGAAGAACTTGAATTACCGGAAATTGTGTTCACGTTGAGTTCCAAAATTGTTGACGGATTTGCACAAAACCCAACGTTTAGGCAGTGCATTGACTTTCCTTGAGCGGTACCACAATGAAGGTGAAGATTTTTTAGAATAAATTGTTACTGGTGACGAAACATGGGTAGCATACGTCACACCAGAATCGAAACAACAATCTATGGAATGGCGACATTCATCATCACCCATAAAAGTGAAGTTTAAGCAAACAATTTCTGCCCGGAAAATCATGTGCACTGTTTTTTTGGGACAGAAAAGGAGTATTGCTAGTGAAGTTTCTGCCTCGTAATGAGACAATCAATGCAGCGTTTTATTGTGAGACATTGAACAATCTGCGTCGTGCAATCCAGAACAAAAAAGACGTGGCAAGTTGAGTAAGGGTATCGTTTTACTGCATGACAATGACCGTCCACATGTGGCTAATCGGACCAAAGATCTCATCAAATCTTTTAAATGGGAAACTCTAGATCATCCTCCATACAGCCCTGATCTGGCGCCCAGTGACTACTATTTGTTCCTGCACTTGAAGAAACACCTGGGTGGTCAGCGTCTTCAAGACGATAACGAAGTCAAAACATTTGTGATACAGTGGTTAAAAAGTCAGGCGGCAGAATTTTATAAGGAGGGTATTCAAAAACTTGTGCCACGTTATGACAAGTGCCTCAATATTCATGGAAATTATGTAGAAAAGTAGATTAAGGTACAGGCTTTCATGTAAAAATAAAATTATTGCGATCTTTGCACTTCTTTTTTTAATTCCAAAACGGTACTTACTTAAAAAAAAAACATGCCTCGTATTTTAAGAAGATGCTGTATGGAATTCCGGAAACAAGTTTTAGAAATATCTCGTGTGGATCCATTCTGGCAAGTACGCACTTTAACCTCTTTATTTTTATTCTTGAAACATGTTATCAAGAAACTGTCATTAAAAAATGTTTTATCCTTAGCTATGTTACCATCGCATCAGCATGTATGGCGGTATACAGATCCATTCATATTAAACCTGACACCATCGCAACGGTTCTTATTCGCGGACATGTGAACTTCACGAATTACAGCCAGAATTCCAATCGATGGTTAGATTATATATCTCAGGTTGACGGAATTCTTATTCAACATGCGTTGAATGGAACTGGAGAGAAGAAGATTGGGGAAATCTCTGTTGACGGATACTGCGATGAAACAAAAACTGTCTACCAGTATCATGTAAATATTTTATTTTCATTCTTTTAAAGTATTACACTAGTTAAGTGTTATATTTAATAAGTTTTTTTTTTTTTTAATACGAATGTTTGTATCAAAGATGCGACTCGTGTTTCGATTAAGATTTAAGAAACCCTTAATCGGGTCTGACAATGGGTGCATTGAAGGAACAAACCAAAAAAAACATCAGACAGTATTCGTCCTCAAGGATATACAGTAGTTCAAAAATGGGAACACGAATTTTGCTCTGATAAAATAAATGACGAACGTTTACAGTCATTTTTGAAGTCCCATACTTTGCAAGACAGATTAAACCCTCGAGATGCTTTCTTCGGGGTTAGAACTAATGTGAATAAATTGTATTAACGGCAAAGTATGTGGATTTCACCTCACTATATCCATGGGTAAGAACAATATTAAATATATATGTCGTAAATAATATATGTAGTTTCCTTTTTTTAGTAATAAAAATTATATTTTTATGGGTGAATAAATACTGTAGATATCAAGTTGGACATCCAAAAATCACCGCAGAAAACTTTGATAATGTAGAAGAATATTTTGGCGTAATTAAAGTTCGTGTCCTTCCACCTGATGATTTACATTTTCCAGTTTTGCCAATGAGATGAAAAGGAAAGTTGATTTTAACTCTTTCCAAAACTTGTGCTAAAATTATGCAGCAAGGCAGTTGTCATCATTCGGAAGAGGAAAAAGCCATTATAGGTACATGGGTAAGTGTAGAAGTCAAAATGTCTGTAATCAAAGAATATAAAATAACAAATGTATGTTTTATTCATCATTCATTCAATCTGTTAGTTTTTAAGTTTATTTCTAATTGAAAAGTATACTTTTATAATTACTTTTATCTTTCCTCTTTTTAGATTTATGAAGTTTATCACTTTGAGAATTCATCCGATTCTCTTTTCAAATCATACATTGATTTCTTTCTTAAAATAAAACAAGAAAGCAGTGGTTGGCCTGTCGACTGCAAAACGCCAAAAGAAAGATCCATGTGTTTAAATAATTACAAAATGAGGGAAGGAGTCACTTTGAATCGGGATTCTATCGAAATAGATCCTGGTGCCTGAAAAATAGCTTGATATATTTAGTAGCATGTATCTTTGTAATTTTTGTTTTCTTCTTTGCAGGTGGGGAATAAATTGCAACAAAGCTCAGTTGAGTTACGTGAACTCAACTCTGTTCCAGCATTTAATAAGCTATTGAATGATCGTAGAAAAAAAGTAATTTTTATAATGGAATCTTTGACATTATGAATTTCATATTTCAAAATTTTGACGCTTATCTTATCCAATTTTCAGGTTAAGGATATTTACTTACCAACGCCTGAGGTAGCTGCAGTTCATTGGGATCAGGAAGGAAATTTTGTTTCCCAAGACGCAACCAACATCTTTCTCGCCGCGTTTACTACTAGTTGGCTTAGGCTGCAATTATACGAAGAAATGGATAAGTTGGGAGTGGCAGTATTGTATCATGATACGGACTCAATAATTTACGCCACAAATGGCTGTAATAATCCTCCACTGGGAAACTTTTTAGGGGAGTTTACTGATGAACTAGATGGGGATGTAATATCTACGTTTGTCTCTGGTGAGATGCATTTCTTTTCGAAATCTGACAATGACATTAAAACTTTCTCATTTTTCTTTTATATTCAGTAAGTTTATTTTAATTATTTACTTAGTTTAGTTTATATACAGGCGGTACTAAGAATTATTCTTTTCAGACGTCTAATGGAAAAACATCTTGCAAAATAAGGGGTTTACACACAATTTCCAGCTTTTGAATTACAATATTATGAAGCATCTCGTATGTAGTATGGACAATGAGGGTGTAACGATTGAAAACCCGACAAAAATTGTTCGTGAAGTTGAAAGAAGAAAAGTTATAAATAAAGCTGAAAAAAGGTTGTACAGGATTGTGTACGACAAAAGAATAATCAAAGAACATTAATACTGTACCTTATAGTTATAAGTAATTTTGGACTAAGTTTTGTAAATTTGTTTTGTTATTTTTTAAATAAAATGTTTTAAAATTTAGTTTTTAAAGTGCATGATTACCTTTTTTTTTTCTCACGGTGCTCTTATTGACATATAAATATCAGATGTATTGTTTACAGGTTCAGGTTTTTTTATAGGTGCGTATAGAGAACGGAATTTTATTGTCTTAAATACTGTATCCAAATTTTTCTACATGTAAATCTTTAATATTTTTTCATTCAATATATTAATCTACTATGTATGGATTATATGCGAATACATATGATTGCTTTTTACAGAATGTATACAACTTTATCAATCATTTCTTTTTTGTAAATTTGGCATTTATAGAATATTTAGGTAGCTACCAATTATGTCTACACCTTAATTGGTTGTAAATAGTAATTAGATAGCATACGTTGTATGGATTCCACATATATATATATATATATATATATATATATATATATATATATATATATATATATATATTAACTGAAAATTCTTGCGTTAAAATAATAACTAATCAAAGTTATTTAATTCTTTAAATTTTTCTTCCTTTTTAATTTTTTTATGACTACATTTTCAATAATTCAATTTTTTTGTTTCTTTTAGTTCCATCAATGTAGAAAGTGATTCGGAGACGGGATTGTCCTCCTGACAGTCACCGTTGTGATACCGTTAGATGTCCTTCCTGCCAATCATTTGTGATAGCGTCAGAGCATCGCTGTTTTTAGAGAACAGTACCCCCAAAGAATCCCAGCGACAAAATCATATTTTTCGACTTTGAAACAGATCAGTCTTCGGGAGAAACATGTTGTAAACTTCGCGGTCGCCCAATACGCAAATGGATAAGAAGAAGTGTTTCCGGGCTATACAGCCTACCAAGATTTTTGTGCATGGTTAATTTCGCCGAAACACAAAGGCTACTCAGCTGTAGCCCATGTCAATTTTTTTCTTTCACGTTTACATTTATTACAAAACATTTGTTTTTAAAAATTTTGGTGAAGTTCTACGAGTTGTATCGAATATTATATATTTTCAGGTTTGACGGGCAGTTTGCCATGGCATGGATCTTGGAGCAGGGTTGTGCGCCTGAGGTGATTCCTAATGGATTGATGAGAATGTCAATTACACACTCTTCGCTAAGCATGCGGGTCATCGATTCATTAAACTTTTTGCCCATGGCTCTGTCCAAGCTTCCGGGGTGCTTAGAGTTCGCGGAGTTGAAGAAGGAGTACTTTCCTCACCTCTTCAACTTGCATGAAAATCAGAATTATATTGGTCCTTTGCCCAATCAGTTAGTTCTATTACAGCCCTGGCTCTATGGCAGTTAGTGCCCGTAACGGTTTTTTTTTTTTAATCCTAGTATGAAGAGCACAAGGGATGACGTATTCAATTTTCAAAAAGAGATGCAGGCATACTGCAGGTATAAAATGTTCAATTCTTCACTTAATTATTTTATTTTTTCTACTTCATTGCTATTTTTTCACTATTTTTATCTATTTACAGTTTGAACGTAGAGATCTTCCGTCGTTGCTGCTTGGAGTTTCGGGATGTTGCGGGTGTGGATCCATTTCTGTGAGTTATATTTATTTTTACAATAATTTTTTATTTACCGTTGAATTATTTTTTTTTCCTGAGATTTTTTTTAGGTATGTAACCATTGCTTCTGCGTGCATGTCCACATATAGGAGTAGTCATGTTCAGCCCAATACCATAACAATGGTTCCTGTGCACGGCTACACGAAGTCGACGAGATATAGTCCTGAATCTATCCGGTGGCTAGATTTCACATCTTGTACAGGAGGTATTGAGATCCAGCATGCCTTTAATAAGACTGGGAAGCATAAGATCGCTGGAATATCGGTAGACGGATTTTACAGGGAAAACAATACCGTCTACCAATTTCAGATAATATATATTGTATTTATATTATTTTTACTTAAGTGTTATTGTAAATAAAGTTAACTTTATTCCTTTTTAGGGCTGTTTCTTCCACGGGTGTAGTCAGTGCTATGACGGGGATATCATACACCCCCTCAAAGGAATGTCCATGGCAGACATAAAGCAGAAAACGGAGGAGACAGCGGAGAAAATACGTGTTCAAGGTTATCACTTAGTGGAAATATGGGAGCATGAATTTGTTCGCCAGAAGGAGATTCCGATCTTCAAGCCTTCCTAAGCCATCACCATCTGGCTGATAGATTGAATCCTCGTGATTCTTTCTACGGGGGTTGGACGAACGCAGTGAAACTCTTTCACGAGGGAGATGCCAAATACGTTGATTTTACATCCCTATATCCATGGGTAAGTTTTATTATACCATTTTATTGTGTTATTTTTCAATGCTGAATAATATTCCTTTTTTCTTATACTTCAATTTTTTACATTCATGGTGTGTCTTTTATAGGTGTATCTTTAACATGGTGTATCTTTTACATTATTGCGGGTGATTTTAATGCGCACCACTATTCTTGGGAGTGTCGCAGTTTCAATCTCCGCGGTTCAAAACTTCGAAATGTGCTTTCCAATGCTCAAAAACATGACGATTATGTCAAAGCACTGAAGACACTGAAAACATAATAAAAAATGACGTCGTTTATAAAATAGATAAAGGGAGAGAATTAATTGTTGTTCCACAAGCTGTGCAGACTGAGATCATACGTTCGATCCATAATAAAGGCCACTTTGCGATAGCAAAAAACCCAAGAAGTTTGCAGCAAGATTTTTATATTCCACACGTTCGTGAAAAAATTGAGAATGTCATTGCAAATTGCGTCGAATGTATTCTTTATAACAAAAAGCGCGTAAAGAAAGAAGGTTTCTTGCATTCGATTCCAAAAGGTGACCTTCCGTTTTTTACATATCATATAGATTTTATAGGACCACTGCCGACAATAAATAAAAAATACGAATATATTTTTAGCATTGTAGATGCACTCACAAAATTCACAAGGCTATATCCAGTAAAGGCAACAACATCTCATGAAGCCACAGAGAAACTTAAATTACAAAGTACTAATTTTGGAAACAGAGCGAGAATTATTAACATACAACAGCTTGCCGTCACGCATGATCAGACACGCTTTTGCGCGAAAACACCCTCGGGGCCAGGTGCTAGTATTACCGCCTGGCCCCGTCCCCGGCGTCCTGGAAGCCTTTCCTTCAGTGTCCTCGTCACGCTTGAGTGGTTCGAGAGTGTCCCAGCGTTGCGCGTCGTTGATTTTACCGTTGGCTCTTTTTAGTTTAAGTTCAGATTTCATGGCAGAACGACGTACTAAGCATTGGTGCTTCACCAGTTACGATGTCGAGGCTGAACCTTTTGTCGGAGCTAGACATAAGATCGAGTACCTTGTGTATGGTAGAGAGACTTGCCCGGAGACTGGCCGCCCACACCTTCAAGGCTTTGTGGCATTTAAAACACGGACAAAATTTTCGACTGTTCGCCGCATCGCGGGAAATGCGCATCTTGAACCGATGCGCGGCACATGTCAGCAAGCTGCGGACTATTGTAAGAAAGATGGGAATTTCAAAGAATATGGCTTGCTACCGCCAGATGCTCGATCAACTAACAAATTTGAAAGTTCTATCGGTCTGGCTTCAACAGGAAATCTGGATGAAGTTAGAAGGCTTTATCCAGGCCTTTACCTGCGATATAAAAGAACTTTGGAGTCTATGCTATCATTTACCACAGATGAGCTGAATGATAGCTGTGGCATGTGGATCTGTGGTCCCCCGCGATGCGGAAAGGATTATGGTGCTCGCACCAAATATAAAGACTCTTTGTATACAAAACCTGTTAACAAGTGGTGGGATGGATACGCTAACGAAGAATCAGTTCTGATTTGTGATGTAGAGCCATTCCATGCATCATGGCTCGGTTATTTTCTTAAAATATGGAGCGACAGATATCCATTTCTCGCCGAGATAAAAGGTGGAACTATCAAAATAAGGCCGAAAAGAATAATCGTCACTTCCAACTTCGAAATGAAGTCAATCTTCAACGGCGAGGTATTGCATGCACTAGAGGCAAGATTTGAGGTGTATGATTTTATCAACACTCCTGCCGGTAGATTTATTCCTCGTCCGGTTTTCACAGCAGACACACGTGTGTTGGATTTGCTGCGTGGAGTGGATGAGACTGATGCTGTAAATAGTGAGACTGTTTCTCTTGGATTAAGTGTTGCTTCTAACAGTGTGAATCATGAATCGCCGACGTATACCGCGTGGCGCGATGAGAAGATTAAAAAGATATTACAACCGTCGATGGATTCGTCGGATGATGACTTCGCGCCGATCACGTTTTGTGCGTCGAAGAAGAAAAAATCAGTTGAAGAATAATTATGTGAAGAAAACATTTAGCGATACTCATCAATATGTCTTGACAGCTTCAATGGATGCTAAGGATATATCAATGGATCATGTTTCCGAGACAACTGCTAGACTTTGGCGTGCGACTTGCTCCGCCAATGCGCTAGATGGTAGGTGGCAGTGTTTTCTTAATCGTTTTAGAGGATGTAAAATAAATTGGATCAAATGTATAATAGATTTAAAAAGTGTTGAAACAGCTCATTTCAGTGGTGATATTGGTACTGATCCTTTTCAAGCTATGTGTCGCCTACCAAAATTGTGTTTTCGCATTGGATGGGATGCTAAAAGTGCATTCCCGTCTAAAGTTTCTACAGTTCAATTGTTTGATGATCCTTCATTTGTAAATTTATATTTAAATGGCAAGCCACGTTCATTTTTTCATAGAGTTCCGCAAAAAGCACGCGTTTATGTTAATTCTGCACATTGTAAAAGACCGTGGTTCAACCTTCACATCCAACGACTTCGTCCAGTATTGTTTACAGGAGAATATTGAACATATTTTGATCACGACAAGTATGCCAAGAGGCAATGGACAGGTTGAACGCATGCAAGGCAGTTTAATCCCTGTATTGGCCAAACTTTCGGTTAATGATCCAAAAAAAAAATGGTTCAAATTCGTGCCAAACGTACAAAAAATATTAAATAGCACAATTTAGTCCCTTCGAATTAATGATCGGGATTAAAATGAAAAATAATAAAGATCTGCGTATGAAACAAATACTAGAAGAAGAGGCTTTACAAATCCATATTCATGAGAAACGTGACCTACGAGCCACTGCTAAACAAAATATTCTTCAACACCAACAGAACTCTAAAACTGAATTCGACAAAAGACGAAAACAACCCAAGATTTACAACTTAGGTGATATTGTGGCAATTCAGAAAACGCAGTTTTCTACAGGCTCTAAATTGCGCCCAAGATTTCATGGACCTTATGAAATAACGTCAGTCAATGGGAATGACCGTTATGGAGTCAACATGACAGACCAAACACCACTTCGACCGCAGCTGAACACATGAAGCCATGACCAGATATCTTAACACCTCTCATAGACTAAAGTTTTAACATCAGTTTCGGACTAACAACTTCTAATGACAAATAATGATTAATTCACAATTGACGACTTGGACTGAAACTGACAATGATTCATGACTACGGATTTAATTTCTAACTTTTTTTTTTTTCCAAGATGAGCCGCCGATTTGAAGAACATTGACGAGTTTTTCAACATTTCCTTGATTCAAGACGAATATTGCTGTTTGATATTATAGGTTTAGATGAAACCTTTTTCTCCACATATTTTTCTTTATTTTTGCAGAAATTTTTTTCCCATGGAGTACGCATCTTGGACGACCAAAACCGTCAAGATGATCGAGTGTCAAGGCAGAGAACGCCATCCGAACCTCCCAACACATGCACAGTCTCGTCCTAAAGGACTTTTGAAAAATCACTCATAGACGACAGAGCGAGAGAGTTGCTACTGCTGTGAAGACGTACGATGCAAGGTCTCGAGACGCGGGACCGGCTCTCAATTCGTTTTATGCTGTTAACTTTTGATTAGCATCTGTAAATATTTGTAAATACTAGGTGTCTGTCATTAAATTGTTTTTAAAAAAGGACCGCTTAGCTCAGTTCCTCAAGCTCGTGAGTGTGATGACTCAACATACATGTGTGTGACAATATAAATATTTCTTAATATAGATGTATTTGAAATTGAAAGAAAACGAAAGATCAAACAAGCCGTATATACTATTATTGATTCCGTATAATAAATTATATTTCAATGCCACCTCAGTTGGATATAATATGGGAATGAAGAAGCCATCAGATTTCGGAAAGGATTCCGTATATATGGATACAATATATCCCCATATAAATCTGCCTCATCAAAAGTATATTTATCCTGGGAACATTTCCTTTAAGGACATTTTCCCTGAAACGATCAATTATGATATAGCAATCTATCCTCATCCAGAACGTTTGAAACGATTTAGACAAATTCTCTGCAATAAAGACGTAGAAGCGGCCGTTTGCTATCTCGACCCCAAATCAAACAAAATTTATTTTAAATCTTTAAAAATCAAACACGAAATTACAAGACCATTTTGTGACTCTCTTCAGAGCCTCGGTCACTAAATTACTTGTACTAGAAACGTCACCGTGGTCGATAATTCAACATCGACTGCAAAAAAGCATCGATGCCGAGAAACTGAATATCGATGTGAGAACTTCTTTTGTTTACGATAATCATTATATGGTAAAAAGATTTTTTACTTTTGGGATCATAACAGTCTATAAAAATCAGTACCATATTAATACATATGTAGGAATCAGTACCATATTAATACAATGTAGGAATCAGTACCATATATATGGGAATGAAGAAGCCATCAGATTTCGGAAAGGATTCCGTATATATGGATACAATATATCCCCATATAAATCTGCCTCATCAAAAGTATATTTATCCTGGGAACATTTCCTTTAAGGACATTTTCCCTGAAACAATAAATTATGATATTGCAGTCTATCCTCATCCAGAACGTTTGAAACGATTTAGACAAATTCTCTGCAATAAAGACGTAGAAGCGGCCGTTTGCTATCTCGACCCCAAATCAAACAAAATTTATTTTAATTCTTTAAAAATGCACACGAAATTGCAAGACCATTTTGTGACTCTCTTCAGAGCCTCGGTTACTAAATTACTTTTACTAGAGACGTCACCGTGGTCGATAATTCAACATCGACTGCAAAAAAGCATCGATACCGAGAAACTGAATATCGATGTGAGAACTTGTTTTGTTTACGATAATCATTATTTGGTAAAAAGATTTTTTACTTTTGGGATCAGAATTGTCTCTAAAAATCAGTACCATATTTTTCAAATGACCACGGTGCCTTTGGCATTGTATGTGGCGAAATCCAATGCGGGACCGTTTACAAAACGGAGTTTTAATTCCGTAAATCAATCTCATTTTACTCTTTACAAACTCAAAGAAAAATACCACGTACGTCATTTTTGCAGTTCAAAAAAAAAATTTTTTTTCGGCGTTTATTACAACTCAATTGACACAAAATTGTAAATCCTATCATTCGGCTTCTAAATAGAACCAATTGGATTAGTATAGACTAACACCAAGCAACGCCATCATTAGATCTAATACATAGGGAGCATAACAAGATTTAATCGTCATGGATGTCTCTGGAAACAGTTCCAATGGAACATTTCCACGTTGTCTTGGATGTCAACAGATCAGCTGTAGTATGCTTCGTTGCACCTGATGGCCAAGTATATTTTAAGGCTATTGATGTAGCCCGATTTTTTAGATGAATTTAATGTGGAATTGTTTGTGGGGCAAAAGTCGACGATGAGTCTAAAATCAAGTTTTCCATTTCTGCATATTAGAAATTTCCGGTTTATGAATCTTGTGGCTTTGGTTCAGGAAAGTGGGTCGACATATGGATTACAATATGTTTCTTGACTTGTGGTACAATGCCACAATAGTTGAACGATCGTCCATATTTGTCACTACGACACCGTTCCATTGCCCGAAAATCATCGTTAATCTTTCAAGCAATTTTCCTATACAAGAGTGGATAAGCATGTTGAAAAAAGCTGTAATTTGTTTCTATTGGGATAATTACTTAGACAACATAAAAGTAATTGTATATCAATTATGGTTTACCATTTCTACCTATAGTGCTTCACCAGGAACCTTCAGAACACAGATCATAGTCTCCATTATTGTATATTAAAACAGGGGAGCCTTAAAACAAAACCGGTATGTAATTATTCATTTCTTTATAATAATATGTACGAGTGTGTGTGTGTTTGTAATTTAAAAAAGAATAAAATATATTATTATTGAAATAACAAACTTTTGTTTTTTTTTAAATTGTTTATAATTGTAAAGTTTAAAAATATATGTGTGTTTATAATTTAAACAACATCTCTTTGTTATTGAAATGATCAAAGACTTTTTTTGGCTAAGCAATCTTTTTTATAATGTGTTTATAATGGTACGAATATTTGTGTGATTTAAAATAAAGTATATTTCTTTATTATTGATAGTTTTTTTATTGTTTATAATGGTTAAGAATATATGTGTGATTTAAAACCAAAAACATATAATATCTCTTTATTATTGATGAACGGTTTTTTTTTTTTAATTATTTATATTGGATATATTAACGTTTAAGAATAAAATGTGTTGATGAATTTTTTAAAAAAAAGTATTCTCGCTATCATTGAAATAACAAGACTATAATGGATAAATTTTTTTGCAAGAGTTTTATGATAAATATATCAAAGAGTAAATAATATATTAGTCTCTTCTTTTTTTATATAGGTGCAACGAAATCACTATGTGTAAATAGCATGTGCATATATATATATATATATATATATATATATATATATATATATTTGTAATTTTTTTTACCATAATAAACTATAATAATAGAGGCGATTCCGTCGTGCTGTGTGTTGGTCGGGTGTTTGAACGCTCTGACGATAATTGCTATTTACCTGTGAAATACTTCGTTTTCCTTTATTTTGTTTATTTCATCGGAATTCTGATGTCTTCAGCTTTCGATAGAGGGCTAATTCTTCAAAATTGAACATGTATTTATTTTGATATCAGTTATAATTCATTTTTGTTATTACTACATTGAATTGTATTGTGTTGGCAGCTGGCCAAAATTATTTTTGATTCAATCTTATATTAATTGAATTGTATTTATTATATTCTTATTCTATATAAAAAATTATGTAATTTGATATAATTTTTGTGAATATATGATTATTGGTTCGAAAGTTATCCGAATTTTTGTTTTTGTTGCATTTAAAAAAAATATTTATTCCATTCTGTGATCGGCCATTTTTCTCCGCTCGGTTCTTCCTTTGCCGGCGGAGGAGTGCGTGGTTTTTTTCCATTCAGCGTTGGCTCGACTGTTATGAGAGTGTTTTGATTTGTGTAATTTAAATTATGTCTACAGACGTTAATATTTCAAGATCTGTGCGGCGTTCTCGAAGTAGCGAAAGCTATATTCAACATGGGTAGCTAAAAATCCCAACTGAGGGGGTAGATGAAAACGATGAATATATAAAATCGGCTTTAAACATTCAGGATGAGCTAATTAAAATCACTACACACAGAGATGTAAGAAAGGATATGCAATCGAAAATTCAAAAAGAAGTACAAAATTTCATGAAAATAATAATATTGCAAAGTAAAGCTATATCATTTTACAAAGGTCAAATTGAATTTAAATCAGTAAAACCAACTTATGCTGAAATAATAAAAAAGGATAGTAAACACATTATAAGATCAAAAAGCCGTAGCGCTAGCAAAAGTAGAAAGAGTTTTGCGGCAATAATAAAACCTAAAGAGGGGCAAAGTTGTACTGTGACATTAAAAGATATTAAACGCTCGATAAATCCTAAAGCAATAAATGTTTCAATTAGTGAAGTGAGAAATATTAGGGAAGGCGGAATAGTAATTAATACAGAAACGAAAGAAGATTTGGATAAGCTTGTAGTGGAATTGGAAAGTAAAACGAATTTAAATAAAGAATACAATATTGTTAAGTCAAAACTTCGTAAACCACATATTATTTTGTTTGATGTAAATGAGGAAATTGATAAGGATGAACTTGGAAATCAAATAGTAGAAAATAATGAAGAGTTCAGTAAATTAGATCAATTGTCGGTTAAGTATTGTTTCAAATCCAGAAGAGGAAAGAATTGGATTGTTGAAATAGATCCCCAAGTTTTTAAAAATTTCAAGGATAATAGATTGAAATTGGACTGGCAAAGAATAGGATTTAAGGAACATGGAAGACCGGTTATTTGTTTTAAATGTGGCTTATATGGTCACATAAGTAAAGCATGTAAAAATAAGGATAAATGTCTCCGTTGTGGGAGTGAAAGCCATGGTTATAAAGATTGTGACAAAGAAGAAATTTGTGATAATTGTACTAATTATAATATTAAATTTAAGACTAAGTTTGAAACTAAACACAGTTGTTTGAGTACTAAATGTAAGGTTTGGATCAAAGAGCGTGACAACAAAATATTGGCTAGAACAGATTATGGATAAATCAAAATTAATTTTTTTTAAATTTGCTCATATAAATTTAGGAAATGCTAGGGCGGCTTCTGCCCAGCTTTCCCATGATATTTTGATGTTTAATTATATGGTTGTCTCGCTCAATGAACCTTATACTGTTAGTCGGAAAATTGTAGGTTTTCCATTAGATTTTTATATTATACAAAATTTTGATAGACCTAGAGTTGGTCTATTAGTTAATAAATGTTTAAATTGTGTTAGTGTTTATGTTTCCAATATGAAAAATTTAATATGGGGAATTCTGGAACTGTTTTTCAGTCGGAACTTCTAGCCATTTCTAAAGCTGTTGATTTTTCTATAAGTAATAATTTTTACAGGGTTTATATAAGAACAGATTCTCTCTCGGCTCTTCATGCTTTATACGGGGAAAGTAGTAATGCCCTTGTTATTAGTATTAGGGAAAAAATAAAGAATTGTAACGTTAATTTTGATTTATCTTGGGTCAAAGCCCATTGTGGGGAATTTTATAATGAATCCGTTGATATTTTGGCTAAAGAAGCCACTCAAAAAATAAATATAGACTTTGTTATTGGTATGTCAACTAAACAATTAAAAAGAAAATTATTTGATTATACTCTTAATTTATGGCAATATAGATGGGATGAAGAAGATGTGGGTAGGCGGGTATATTTGTTTTTCCCCAAGGTCAGTATAAAACGACTGGAAGGGAATTTTTATTTGAACCAAATTTTTTCAGGGCATGGGGCTTTCCCTATTCATCAGGCTAGATTTTTTAATAAACCTCTGTTATGTTGGTGCCAAAAAGATGTTGGTACAATTGATCATATTATTTATTATTGTGAATTAGTTAAAGATATTAGAACACGTTATTTTCCTAAAAATTTTGTTTATGTTGATATTATTAACCTTTGTAATTCTCCCAAGTCTCGTTCTGGTTTGTGTTCTATAATGGAATTTTTTGTTGAAAAATCTTTGGATTGATTTGGTTTTTATTTTTGTGATTTGTTTTTTTTTTATTTGTTTTGTTAAATTGTTTAAACTGTATTTAATAGTAATGGTGTTAATCTTGTTTTATTGGATCTGGCTTGTTGTTTTTGTAATTTGCGTACTGTTTTGGATTTGTACTTAATCTGAACTATGTTTTATTTGGTTCAACTGTTTATTAATGCTTTTTGTAATTGACTTTGTATTAGTGTTGGTTAATTTTGTGTTTTTCATGGTTGTAATAAATAAAAATTAGAAAGGGGAAAAAAAAAGGTGAGAATAAGTGTTCAGATATACTGGAAAGGAAATATTTTTATTTTTTTTATTATTTATTTTCGGCGGTTTTGCTTCTGGTGAGGTTTTTGAATTTGTATAAGTAATTGGTTATAATTGTTTGGTTTTGTATTACTATCTTGACGACAAGGATTCACTTCCCGTATGGCGTAAGCTGGGTCGGGGGATTAAGTAACTTACCATAATAAACTTGTAATTTTGTTTCTTAAATAGTCTCTTTTAATATAGTCCTTTTATTTTTAAATAAACTATAAAAATATATAGATTCTTTTCATAAAAATGTATCTTTACAATCTTATAAATTTTTAAATGGGTACCGGTACTCAACTAATTTCGCAGCCGACTGTACAACCCTACCATCGGTCACTCCGAGAAGCCGATCTCCAGCTCTTGTCCTACCAATATTGGTAGCTCCGACATGAAGACGGATTCTTTCATACCCTCATCTCAAGTTGCTGCCTCTGCTCCTGACCAGTCTGGATTTGACGTCGTTAATCCTCTCTCTTGGTCTCATGTACCAGTGCTCAACGTGCCTTCAATTACCGTTCCTTCTCCTTCACGTGAGATCGGCACCCAGACTGACTCCTCTGATGACGACTCATATGCCTCTCCTGCTGCTATAAAGAGGCGCCCGCCATCTCCCCTCCACAC